>JAHHFK020000695.1:0-516435 GCA_024533555.2 Aedes koreicus
AAATTCGAGTCGAACTGCAACACAGCAGACCGATTATGTGTAAACATATTCAGTGTACGAGGTAGGATAGTTTCGTTGTTGTTCCTAGTTGTACATAGGTACATAAAGGATTAGTTGCAGATAATAGATTAGGTTAGTTGCTGGTAGTTATCAAATGTGAGCTCTAAATTTTCTGGCCAATATTCACTAACTCTAATTATTTTGCATTTTTAGAAGCAAGTGTGTTCATATCTCAGGGGTTTTTAGGCCCTGATAAGGGCCGTTTTTCTGTTGCCTGAGTTGAGAAGATGTGAATTTAACCACCAAAACCCCTGTCGCGCTAATGAAAACTAATGATTTCATTTCCACCCTGGTGTCTGGCATAACAACTGAGGCCCGTCCCCTTTTGTATAGTTTGATTCGCATTCCTTTCGTTAATACCCCCTTCCTGTCATGTTATGGTACCCGATGCCTTTATATAAAACTGACCCGGCATGGCGAGCAGCTATCAGTAATACATAGGGGCTATTCATAAACCACGTAGACTTTTCTGGAAAAAAAATGTCTACGTGGGGGGAGGGGGAGGGGTCTGAGATTATCAAAAATAAGTCTACGTGGTTTATGAACAGGCCCATATCAACTCTAAGCAGCAGCACACTCTACTACCTAGCAGCAGGAGTGTGACAATAAGAGGACCAGAATTATTCACGTTACCTGCTGCTGGTCATCCGCAACGACGAGGAGCTGATTAAACTTTCCTCCGGTTTGACCATTTCACAGGGTGGTGTCCTGCCAAACGTCCTGCAGCTCTAGAAGACTGAGAAGAAAATTTCAATCGCGAACCATGTTCCCTCCGTAAACAACTAAAATCCGTCCTTTTCAGGACGATCAAATCAAGTTGCTAACTAAAGAGTTGTTTGTTTGAAATTTCTTTTGAGCTCATCGAAATTTTCATTACCACGCACCGGCTCAACATGGCGTTGCTTAAAAATGGCCAAATCAATCGCCCACATCATCTTCGTGGTCAAGTGGTTAGCGGCGTCGCCCGTCGTTCAAACGGTTGCCATGAAGTGGAGGTTTCGATTTCCGCTCCATCCTGTGGAACTTTTTGCAAAACGAAAATGTCCAAACTGGTCCACTGGGTGTTAGGTTAAGTTGTTCGTAATTCGCTCTACACCCAACATAAAAAAGTAAGATTGTAATACAATTTCGCATGATTTTGTTCCATTTCGTGCTGTGGATCGTAAGTTGGAGGAAAAATCCAACATTGGTTGTGGGCAAAAAAGCAACACAGCAATTCGCTTTAAAAATTAAATATGTGCGTGAGGTTGTGCGCAGTGGTTAAGTATACTTATAAGAGATAGGAGCCCGAAAGTCAGATGACTCACAAAAATAAAATATGAAATTTTGAGACCGAGATTTAAACCGAGAATATCAACGTGGCGGCCCTTGATGGCAGCCATTCAGCCACTTTGACAAACTAAAATTCGATTAGAAACCTTACATGTACTTTATTTGGCGAGCAATTCAGGGTACCGCATTGAAGCAAGTGGATATATATCATTTATTTATTTCACCGCCTCGAATGTTTAAAAAACAATTCCACAGACTGTAACTTATTCTTAAACCTTAATTTTATTATAAAATCTAAAGTGAGAACAAAAATAGAACACTTGACGGCGGCATTACAACAGTGGCCAATAGCGTTGCACCATTTTGTGCTATCGACTCATCAATATTATATTGATATGTTGATGATGATTGAATAAGGACACTACAGCGATAAATTTGTTTCAAGCTATTTGTGCCTGCGAGTCGCTTGCACACACGCGCATAGCTTAATTTGTACCATAAAACGCTTTGTGGATCAAAATGGGCAAAATTGCCTTTTCTGAATCATACGGATTTCTCAAGATATGATAGCAAAAACTGCAATTGCATTTTTTTTGCCACCTTCTCAACTTTTGGGTGTATGTTCATTGTTCAGTCTGTACAATCAACGGTTTAAGATGGTGTAAATGCCTATTTTTATCGTAATATTACGTGCTGCCAAACACTCAGGCCGTCCTGCAGCTCAAGAAGACTGATAAGAACATTTTAATCGCAAACCATGTTCCCTCCGTAAAAACAGGACCCATTTAACACTAGCAAGCACGTTGGACATTCACCAAACAAACTATCATTAACGCAGTTAATTTGAGCCGAACTGCAGTTTCTATAAATTTTCGTGGAGAACCAATAGCGGAAGAAGAACCGGAGCCTCACACACCAATAGCATAGGGTTTCATGGTTCTTTAGACTGAATAAAATATAGTAGAAATTTATCAATTCGATGACATCAATTTCTTCACATCAACAAGCAGTCCTACGTCAAAATTTTTTTGTTTGTTTTCAAAGCTTGCTTATTGCAGAAAGTTTGTAGGATTTTTGTCTGGCTTCAAAATAGGCACATCTTTTGCATTTCTCCATTTATCTGGAAAGTATGCCAGATGAAAACATCTGCTAAATAATTTTACCAAGAAAGCCAAGGTACTCTCAGGGAGTTTTTTGATGAGGTTTTAAGAAACTACATCATCACCTGTCATATTTTGAAAATGTTTAGTTATAGTTCTTACTTCATCCAATCTGTTCCCCAAGAATCATCAAAAATATTTTCGTGAGAGAAAATATTCAGATACTCCCTGGAAATCTTATCCTCAATAGGACTAGTAAGACCCTAAATTATGAAATTATGGGAGATCTCAAACTACTTAGCAAGTTTTTGAGCTTTTTCCGCATATTTGAGCAACAATTTTTCCCATTCCTTGAGCAATGGGATAGGCTTACGAGGTTTTCTCTAGATTTTAGAGAGTTTCCAGAAAGGTTTGGAACTCGGATCTAGTTTCGACACATTATTTTCAAAACATGTGTTCCTCAGGGCAGAGAAGCGTTTTTTAATTTGTTTTTGTAAATGTAAATTAAATTATTTATCTGACTTGTGGCACGATCAACTTTCATAGCGGAATCACGTGTTCTTTGATATTGACGCCAGCGTACCTTTTTCAGACGAATCAAGAGCTGAAGATCATCATCAATTATAACTGAATCGAGTTTAACCTCGCATTTTGGCACTGAAGCAGCTCTTGCTCTACTGATTGAGAAATCCAGAGATTTAAGAGTATTAGTAATTTCATTTCTTGTTTGCAATGGAACATTAGGATCAAAGTTGTATTCCATAAATGTTCGATATTGATCCCAATTAGCTCTATGGTAGTTGAAAGTAGAACTGATGGAATTAGAAATGATTTCTTGATATAATTCAAATGTAACTGGAAGCTGATCAGAACCAAAGTCAGCATGGGTAATCAATTGACGACAAAGTTGACATTTATCAGTTAGGACCAAATCAATAGTTGAGAGATTTTTGGCTGAAGAAAAGCAAGTTGGGCTGTTTGGGTATTGAATAGTGTAGTAGCCTGCAGAACAATGATCAAATAGTATAGTACCATTGGCATTGCTTTGCGAATTATTCCATGAGCGGTGTTTTGCATTGAAATCACCAATAAAGAAAAATTTAGACCTATGACGGGTAAGTTTCTGAGGGTCACCCTAGAGCCAGTTCTTTTGCTGGCCAGTGCATTGAAAAGGCAAATAGGCAGCTATAAAAGTCAATTGGCCAAATTTTGTTCAACTGAAACCCCCAAAGTTTCAAAAACATTGGTTTCAAATGAAGAAAGAATGTGATGTTTGATACGCCTATGGACAATGATGGCAACGCCACCACCAGCTCCATTAAAGCGATCATTTCGGTAGACAAAATAATTTGGATCTCTTTTGACCTTATGGGCAGGTTTGAGATAAGTCTCAGTTATAACAGCAATATGCACTTTTTTTTTTTTATGAACTCCGTAAAAAATTAAATAGCTCATCCTCGTTATCTCTGATGGATCGAGCATTACAATTCAAAATATTTAATGACTTAAAATCCATTATTGAATTTCAATGCCATGACAATATTATTGGAAAATTTAATACCAGTTTGGATAGCATCAAACATGGGGAATTAGTTTTTAGCATATCGAATAACGATTGCTGTAAAAATTCTAATTTAGGAGCGGATATGCTACCTAAACCAAATTCATCAGTCCCGTGGGAATTTTGGTTTTGGTTTCCTACCCGTGCAACGGCAGCGTGGGTAGGGCCATTTACATGTTGAACTTTGTTAACAACACGGTTAGGTAAGATTGTTGCAGCGGTTTGCAGATTGAACCCTGTTGGTGCCTGCAGGTATCGAAGTAGTGTTTGCTCCTCGTTGAGCGTTTGAAGTTACAGTTGCGGATGGAAAAACCTGTCCGCTGTTTCTACCGACGGTTTGGTAGGAATTTGTTCTTTGCTGATCGTTGTTATTAGCTGCAGAATGGGTAGTAGCTGGTCGGGAACGTGTATTGTTTCCTACCTGGCATTTAGTGCGCGACTGCAAAATTGCTTTGCGAGTGTTGCACTCCCAAAAATTTGATTTATGGTTTTCACAACAATTTGAACATTTAAATTTTTGAGGATCTTCCTTCACATGACAGTCGTCCTTAGTGTGCGAGGAATCACCACAATTCATGCATTTACCAAAAATATGGCAATGCTTTGTTCCGTGACCCCATCCCTGGCACTTACGGCACTGGGTGAGGCTTTGGACATTTGCTCCAGTCTTCTTGAAATGTTCCCACTTCACTCGGACATGGAGCAGAAGGCTTGCTTTTTCTAAAGCCTTAAGTTCACTTGACTTGAAGTGAAATAAGTTGACTATGGATTCACTTTCCATATCTACAGGTCTCGTTGATTGCACACCACTGGTAGAAAGCACTTCCTCATCATTCGAAGGTGGTGGTTTTTGTTGGGATCTGGGGACGACACTAATTGCAGATTCGCATCGAATTATCAAATGTTATCTTACAACCTAAAGATCTTAATTTTTCAATAACACCATCTGTCAAGTTTCTAGTCTCTAAACCACACTTCTTCTTTGGGTAGAGGTTTACAACACTTGAAAGTATTATCCATGTTTGAAAATAAACTTGCTTGTTTAACTTGAAAAGCTATGACAGATAAACTAAATTCATGAGGTGAAGAACTTCCCAATATATAGCACTTTGTTGACTTTGTACCTATCTTAATTTAAAATGTATGTGACTTCATTGTATTGAAATGTACGTTTAAGAAATTTGTTCTAGGCACGGGTATTAATAAAAATTTACCTTACTGCTGTCTTCTCAACGAGCGGCTTAAAAATCCCGATAGGTATTAACCGTTTTTGCAAAAAAAAAGAACTTTTGAGTTTAATCATTTACTTCAGATAGTATCAGTTACGGGTAAGGCCGACAGCCTCCATGTCTGAAAAAGATTTGGTTCTTATTCAATAATCTATCTTGTAACATACATGTTTCTGTGGTGCGGACTAACATTTGAAAATGGCTGAAAATATTGTTACGACAAAATTTCATTTTAATAAAATTCTCAATAACTTCAGAACGGCTGAGCTTACGAAAAAAGTTTTTACATGCTTTTTTATCAAAATGAATACGTAAAGTCTATTTTTGGTAAAATTATAATATAAAATATGCAATTTCACAAAATTAAAAAAATCCATAAAAATTAAAAAACAAAAATTTAAAAAATTTAAGCAGTGACCATCATAAACTCTTCACCAGATTTTAGAATATAACTTCAAGTTTATTTAAAATTAAAATCAAAAAGACTGAAGGAGGGGGGCCTCTGAAAAAATTAATGTTTTATGTTTTTTTAGCATGAATATACATATTTTTTAGTTTCAGTGATTTTTTTTTCTTGAAGAACACTTAATGAGCTACAACTTCTTTTCAGACGACATTTTGATCAGAGTAATCGTTTACATGTTATGCTTTAAAAAAAAAATCATATTAAACATAAGCACTTATAGAAAATTAGTCCAGGATTTTTAGGATTTTTTTATGAAAAATATTAGCTTGGGTATAAACTTACATATGGACAAAATTTCATTAAAACCGGAAACTGTCGAGACAATCTCTATATTTTTTTAACCTTTTTTTGGCTGGAAATGGTCTATATAAGCTTGAAATGGGTCGTATGTGAATCCAACTACTATCGCAAATTATAGTGCAATAACTTGTACTCGATTTAACCACAGGGAATATATACATGTATATGGCGCTTGCATTTTGGGATATACTTGTAACCTGGTTTACTGGGAAACGAATTATTCGCCGTGATTTCGAAGGAATTCTCGAACTTCTCCCTTAATATGACTCATTAAGCGGTGCACGAAAGTCTCGCCCATTGTTTTGGAGATTTTACCCTACCAATTTTTCATCCGAGCTACCATTGTGATGACTGTTTACCTACAGTATGCTCTTCATAATTGCCCAGTAGTTTTCAATGAGCCAGAACTTTAGACAATTGAGCGAATTGAGAGTTTTTGGAACAAACTGGACTCCGTTGTCATTGTACAATTTTTGTACTTCCCGACTGTAGTGGCAACTTGCAAGACCCGGCTGAAATGTCACCGGACCATCATGTTACTGTATGAAGGGCAGAATTCGCTTGTGGATATATTCGGTTTTTTAAACCTCCGAGTTCATCATTTTCTCAGTTACGAAAATCTTTGGCTTCTGGCCGCAGCTGCAAATTCCCTGCCAGATCATATATTTGCCTGTGACATCTCATCGAGCCTTGTAAAATGTTGGTCCTGGAAGTTGTCTGAAATCGGCCTTTACATAGGTTTCAGCATCGATAAGTATGCATCCACTTGGTTAACAGGTCAGATTTCGAGCATGGGATCTAGCTACGGTATTCTGCTTGAGTGATCGATTGGGTTGCCTACTGAAGTGGTGTGCATAATACTTTTTACTTATCAGACAAACTTGGGTAGCTTCTGATGGACCAACTGAGCTGACGATTGGTAGTTCCACTCCGAGGCTTCCGAGTTGTCGTCACGTGTTGAGCACGCAACATACGGTGTTTCTATGAAAATACAACACTTCAGTCAGCTTGGACGCGGACCACGATGGATTTTCCAGGTGACTGTACACGATTTTTATCTACGCTCCTGACGCTCGGTGACTGTCTCCATTATGGCCTTCGTCAGGATTGCCCTAGAAATGGGGGTTGGCCAAATCTAAATTTTGAAGCAATTGAAGGATTTAGAGTTTTTAAGTTCAATCGGCTTAACGATTTCCCCGGGATACTGACAAAACTGATCAAGGCCACGATGGATGGTGTAGAGTGTTAGTATATAAGACTCGTTTGAAACACACAACGAATTACGGAAAAGTGATGTTCCTATTGTTTAATATTGCGCTAGAAACTTGCGGAATTCAACATGCGGAAAATTCAGCCATTTGATCTGTTTCGCTGATGACGTGGGCATTGTCGGAAGAACTTTCGAGGTGGTTGCTAATCAGTTCACCAAGGTGAAACGTGAAGCAGAAAAGGTTGGATTGAAGGTGGTACGTTGATGTCTTAATATTCGTTGGCAAGATGAACCGAGCTCGCATAAGCTTAACTGTGATAATCGACAGAGATGACATGAAGGTGGTGGATACATCTGATAAAAACTGCAGCATATAAATTCGGAGACGCATTATTGCCAGAAGTCGTACGTAGTAGGGATCGTACAAGATCCTGAGGACTGATAAACTTCATAACTATATTAAGTGTACAAGACGCTGAAAAGTCTCGGTAGTCTACGTATCGATCCATCTTTTTTCGTTGAGCGCCTTTTCTCCTTGCACCAAATCATTATCAAGAACCATTTTCACCGAGCTATCACCGTGGTTCATTCGCCTTCTCCACATTTTGTCTTCCATGTGCACTCCACTGTATAACGTACGTGTTGGCGAACTCTATTTGATGTACAAAGTGTATTTCGTTTTCCAGGCATTGAGTTCAATCCTGCTAGCTTCAGCCTTAAGTCTGATGTACGGTCATAGTCTCATAGTTTTGTATTATGATATCAATGTCATTGGCGAAGTCAAAAAGTTGAACTGGCTTTCTGAAAATTGCACTACTCATGTCTATCTCCGCTCTTAGCATAACACCATCCAAAGCAATGTTGAACAATACACACGATTGTCTACCACCTTGCCGTAATCCGCTTCGAGATTAAAAAGGACTCGAGAATGTTCCAGGAATTTGCACGACGCACATCACACGATCCATGGCTTATCTAGATATCAATATTCGTTCATTATCTGCCATAGCTGGTATCGATCGATTATGTTGCAAGCAAATTTGAAATCGATGAATAGACGATGCGTGAGCACCTTTTATTCGTGGCATATCTGCAAAACTTGCTGAAACTTGAAAATATAGTCCGTGGTGGTTGGTATTGCCCTATGAACTTTTTTGCAATTGGTGATAGACGGTGACAAGAATTTGGAGGCGTAACATGTAGGCGGCACTCAGCAGCGTGATTACAAAACTGCGTGGTATCGACAGTTCTAAGGGACCAGGATCAGACGGACTCCAGCCGATTTTCATCAAGAAGTTCTCTGCTTCATTGGCTCAACCAGCTTCTCTGCTCTTCAATCGTTGCTGAAAGTGTATTTTCTGCGAAATGTACTGCCACCCACAAATCGGGCAACGTGCACGATGTCAAGAATTACAGAGGAATGTCATTTCTAAGCTGCCTTCCGAAGGTTTTTGAGAGCATGCTGTTAGATGTTCTTTACCCTGCAATACAGCATATCATCACTGCTGACCAGTATGGATTTGACAGAAAGCGATCAACCATTACGAACTTAATGAGCTGTTTCAAAGCAGATCGACATAATTGAAAAACGTCAGCAGGTCGATACGGTGTACATAGGCTTTTCGAAAGCATTTGACAGAGCCCCGCATAATCTGGCAGTGGAAAAACTATGACGAATTGGTTATCCAGATTGGTTGACTAATTGGTTCTGTGCATCTGTGCGACTAGGTGCGACACTTTCGGTGCTATTTCTCATCACATCAGACGTTCCTAAAGGATGCCACTCGGGTCTCTTCACTTCGTGCTGTTTGTGAATGATCTCTGTAATGAATTGAAGTCATTCAAAAAAATATACATGGATTATGATTATTATGATGATGATTATGTAATACTACCATCTATTGTAGAAAAGTAACTTTCCATAGCAGTGGAATAATCTGAAAAACGATTTGATCAGGATTCTATTATTGTTTGTGATAATCAAACTCCTGTATGACGGGCCAAACACGTTTAGGCGGGCCCGTAAGCAGAGACACTTACGCGAAACCCTCGAATATAGGGAAAAGAATCTCCTTCCAAAAGCAAGTTCACACTCACAGCACTAGAATCGAGCCCTCGATTGACAGAATAAACCCAATAGATGGGGTCGAAGAGCCCCGCCCTCGTTCCGCGAAATGTTAAAAATAGGGAGGAGGCAGTCCCATGCTCCCTTTCCAAATCGTTTCACTTGGGTGCCCTGATGGTCTCTCCCTTTCCACGTTATATGTTTTTTAATATTTAGTTTATTTTGTACACAAAAAATTAAGATATCATCATAGACAAAAATGCTAATTTATTTAAATTTCAAACTTCAATGATGTACCGTGAAGGTACCATATTCTGCGCACTTAAGACATTTTCGACGCAAACATAGCATAACAAATATCGAATAAACTTTTTTTAATATTGTTTTTTGGCAGATGTGTAGTTCAAGAGAGTAAGTATGAATGAAAAATATAAACGTTTATAAAATATAAAATGAACATACGAAGAAAAGCGTTTTTGGGATACGTTATATTGTTCGTAATTCTGCGCATCATTTTTTTAAATGTTCCATATTCTGCGCAATGGGTTCCTAATTCTGCGCATAAAAAAAACTTCGTGTTACCTATGCTATTTTATTTTATTTCTGAATGAGTTTGTGGTCATTACGAAGTTAATAATGTTGTAGTTGGTTTCCGCCTATAGTCAGGATATTTATAATTGTACATAATTTTGAAACATGATTCCAATGAATAAGTGCGCAGAATTTGAAGCTGCGCACAATAAGGTACCGTCACGGTACATGGAATTACAAATTACACATTCCACAAATTAAATCACTTGACCATGTAAAAAGAGCGGATGCAGTAAGTCAATACGACAACAAAATATGCGTATGTACAAAATATATCTGACATCCAATGGATTGTTACTGGAAAATAAATAAAAATTATGTATGTATTAATATCCTCCTAGTCCTGGAAAAGCTGTATAGATCATTCCAAATATCAAAGATAAAATTTCAATAAAAGATATTATTTTATAAGACATGTTGTAATATTTTTTCTGTTACTGTTCTAGTAACATTTCCAAAGATAGCAATTGGAGTGATCGAAGAGTCCGGTTCGATGATTTCTGAAATAAATGGCTTATTTAATCATAATTCCACTAAACAAAATATATATAAATATAATCCTATTGTGCTTATTAGTACATGCCAGCCTTTTATGAATTTGGTGAAAGTTTATTTATGAAAATTTTATGAAAAATAAATTGAGTCTTTGATGCCTGTCATGTTGCTCCAGGGTCTTACATGGTTTTGGAATGCAAAGACGATTCCAGAGCGTGAAATTTTTTTTTTTTTAAGGAGAATGGAAAATATACAATATGATTTAAAGGTACACGATCTTCAGTCGCACCCCCTCTCTTCCTTATTGTCAGATTGCCAACATTGCCCAGGCTACGCCAACTGGCGTTTCCATGTTTCAGCTGGCAGTCTTTTGTGATCATATGACTCGTGGAGGCGTGCGGTAGGAACTTGTTAGAACCAGAGGTCGGTCACACCCTCCTTCGAAATTGTCAACTCACCATTTGAAGCCCTTCAAAATAATATACACGGATGACCTAAAAAAAATCGGGTCATAACATCCCTGGTGGATTGCTGTGCATTGCAGATGGACGTTGACAATGTCTTGGTGCGCTAGAAATAGAATGAAGGTGAACGTTAAGAAATGTAATGTAATCTCGTTCACTCGGATACGCACACCAACAGTCTTTGAATATTCAATGCACACTGCCACGGTAGAACGAGTCTCGCTAATCAAAGACTTAGGAATTACGATTGATTCCAAGTTGCGTTTTGCGGAGCACATCTCATCAGCTACAACGAAAGCCTTCGCAGTACTAGGACGTAACACCATAAAATTCTCGTATTTGAAAGAATTCGGTATGAAGTGTTCATATTGTTATGGCCTATTGAATGCAATACCAATTACTACAGACTAGCCGTTTTACACACGGGTTTTCTCAAAACTGTTTAAGTAATACTACTTTTTTAGTCAGGCATAAACATGATTTAATGTACGAGAAACTGGACGGACACCTCCCCCCACACCAAAGAGCTCACTGAGAGCCCCCTGGTTATGGACACTTACTAACATTACTTAAACAAAACAAAAATAAATAAACGCGGAGATTATAACTACAAAAACAAAATGCAAAGTAAATCCCAGTGGAATTTTATTCCTTTTAAGGGATTCACAAAAATTAAAAATTTAATTTAAATCATGATAACGTTCTTTAATAATTATTTAAAATGCAGGAAAAAAAAAATCTAGCTCAAGTCAGAAAAAACCTACGTATGCAAAATTGTGTTGACACATTTAGAAGATATAATCATTTACGTTACGTTGTGCTGCTTCAGCTTGCTTTTGAAGATAATGTTATTCGTTATTATTTTCAAGTCATTAGGTAGTGAATTGAATATTAATGGACCGTGATTTGAGATGCATTTTAGACCCAAGCTCGTAAATGCTCGGTTTCTCAGTAATTCATTTGCATCCCTAGTATTCTGAAAATTAGCTCGAGTTGTAAAAACAATGTTGTGATGGAAGTTAGAATTGTGGAAAGTATTGTGTACAAACATGATTGTTTGATAATCGCGCAAACCTAGGATGGGGATGATTTTGTGCCGAAAATTAGTATAAAGAGAAACTGTCTAAAATAGGGGAGATAAATTGAAGATTACTTTTAAACATCTGTTCTGCAATGTTTGAATTTTTTTAATTTTTGATTTAGCAGCATGACCCCACACGCTGATGAGGTATTGAAGTATGGAATGAATGCACGCGAAATAAAATTGTAGCAAAGCTGAGCTGGGTACACAACAGCGTACTCTTTTCATGAGGCCACATAATGATGAAACTTTGCTCGAAACGTGCTTCATGTGAGTGTCCCATGAAAGACAAGAATCTAAGTGCAACCCTATATATTTAAAAGAGACAACTTTCTCAATATGCAAGTTTCCGACACATGGATCAGACTGCAGCCTGATTTTTTTCCTTGACGAATGGAATACCATGTACTTAGTTTAAGTCAAATTCAGAGTAAGGCAATTGCCGTTGAAGTATTCGATGAGCTTTCCTAGATCTAACTCGATATCTTTAATAATATACTGAACATTAAAACGAAGGCAGAACAATGCCGTGTCATCAGCAAAAAGCCTTGGTGCCCCATGTAGCTTCAAATTTCCCAGATCGTTGATAAATAACATAAATAACAGAGGACTTATGTTACTCCCCCGAGGGACACCAATATCAATCGGACGTAAACTACTACGGACACCATTAATTTCTACGAATTGTTTCCGACCCGATAGATAGCTGTTTATCAAGTCGTTGGCAACTCCTCTTATTCCATAGCGATCAAGTTTTTTCAAAAGTATATCATGGTTTAGTGTGTCAAAAGCTTTTTTTCAGATCTATGAACAACCCTCCCACGATCTTTTTCCTGTCAATTTCGCAAATCAACTCATCAGTAATCTCAGTAATAGCAGTTGTTGTTCCACAGCCTTCCCGAAAGCCTTACTGATATTTATTCAGAACATCATTAGCACACACAAAGTTAACAAGACGACTGATTAAAAGTTTTTCAATAATTTTGTTAAGGATTGGAAGGGTGAAAATGGGGGGTAGTTGGGGGGGTCGTAAGTGTTTTCTGATTTAAACACGGGCGTATCTCTAGCTTTTTTTTATATTTGGATGTATTTGATTCTTTTTTTTTTTTTTTATTGGGGGAAGGGTGTTGGAAAAAGGTATTTTTTTGTTGTCCACAACTAATGCGGCACAATCTTTTTTTCTCTGTTTTTTTTTTTGTCAGTCTGGCTTATTAATATGTTTGCTTCCGTCGCACTGGTGGGTGTCAGACAAAAAAAAATTATTATTCATATATTTAACATAAATCAAAAATCTAAATTGTTTGTTTGAAAGTTTTCTGCCAATTTTTTCTATGTATGTATGATATGTACTACCACCCATTGTAGCACGGAAACTAAGTCCGACAGCAATGGGCTCTCCTCTCTGTTAGACTTGATCAAGCTTTAATAACCACTGATTATCCTAATCATGCCGTTGTATGAAGGGCCAAAAAGGGGTTGGGTGGATCGATATGCAACATCACTTATACGTATCCACAGGGATATAAAGAATCTCCTTCCAACAACAAGATTGAACAATTGGTCAAAAGAGCAAGCTATCTGACATGAGGATGCCCCAATGGGCGGGGAGAAGAGCCCACCCTCTATTCACAAACTGTTAGCAATGGGGAGTTGGCATTCCCACTCTCCCCATCCAGAGTGCTTCAATCGGGTGCCCTGATGGTCCCTCCCATTCCCATGAAATATTTATATAATGGTGTATATATTTATGTGAATGAAAAATACTACAAGCATTCGTATCTATAATATATGATCTTCATTCGGTTGATCCTGAAATTCAAGAAATGTTGTATAGTGTTAAAGTGTAGAGTTCTGTGGTTCGCGCTTAAGCACGTTTTCGTTCGTTTTCAGCGATAGCAGCATTTCACCAAAATCTTGATTTGAGGTATCCTGAAAAAGTTTATTAAATCTATTGAGATTTTACAAAACTAACATTTATACATTTTAATTTACTGTTGCCATGGTAACTATTTGCTACTAGATGCTGATTTTATAATAGCAATCCGCTTTTATTTTTGCTGACCTAATAGTTATTGATACCGAGTTAGGAATGGGAAGATTCAAGTGGAAGGGAGTTAAAGATAAATGGGCAAAAAACAATAAGTAATGTTTTAATCATCTTTGAAGTAAAATCAATAAAACAATATTACCAAGTATAATAATATTGTGAGTTATGATCAAGTAATGACAAAGGTTGAAATGTAAAATCAAACACTAGCCAAATGGCACACAGCGCTGCATGAATCAGATCAGCTCAGAATTGGTAAAAAGTCCATTTGTAAACCGGAAATGAAAAATACATTCAGCAATAAGTGCAAAAGCCTACCACAGCTGTAATTTTCTGCGTTATATACTGGACATATAAGGAATGCTAGATGTCATAAATTGAATGTATGTTTCGTGTTTAAGCCAGATACCGCCTAAATCAGGTTTGTTGTATGAAAATGTGACGGTCATGATATGATGGAAATAATACGATGTTGTAAAGAAATACTACATAATGTACATATAATAATTAAATGCCGCTATTTGCCTCTTCCGATGCAATGTTAGATGATTGAAACTCTAAAAAAGCGAAAATTCCAACGTGATATAATGAAATAAAGTTGATCACCTGGCATCCTAGCAAAATAGCAAAGAAAATTTAAGCAAATAAATTTCATACGAGTATGATTACTGCCCAAAAACGGAAACTCAATAAATCCAAAAAAAAAAAAAAAAAAATGAATGACAGGAAATTCTCCGATAACTCTTTTTTTCCTACTGGTCCCATAAATGATTCTTTATGTCTGTAAAATAGAAAAGGTAGGCTCATAAACAATGTTAGTTTTTGAATTAACTAATTTGGACGACGAATATTTTTTTTTTTTTTTTTTTTGTAGAATTTGTCGTATATTATCCTCTCCCTAAAAAAAACGTAAAAACCATCCTATCTTTTCAAATACACAACGTGAGTTAGGTGGGCCAAAACTTACAACGATGCAAATGCGAAGCAGGAAATAGCATTGAATAATATTGTGAAGGGATGTTATAATATAAAATGATAATAACAATTATATTTGTAATGTCTGCATGTCTACTGATCCTGCTGCAATTGTAGAAGGACTTGCATTATCATAGCCACGGGGGAAGAAAACAATTCAAAATTATTATACAATACTTGGGAATTCCATGGATGATCTGAAATTATATACCGTATAAAGAATACTTCCATTTTTCGTGGTAGGGTAAGATTTCAGCATGCTACTTCACCGGGGTCACGCTGCCTACATCGCCTTGGTGCGGCTGCCACCTAATGTATAGTTGACGCGATACAGCGTTTCTTACTTAACCGCTGGATGCCCGGACAGACGCTGTTTGAGCCGCACCTCCTTGGTGGACAGACGCTCGGCACGCACCGCCTCAATCTAGCTGAAGTCAGAAGGACAACAGTGTCCAGGCTGCACTACCAGCTAAGTACGCAACCCTTAGCTGGCGGTCTTTGTCATCTCCTGACCCGTGGAAGCATGAGGTAGGAACTTGTGAGGACCATAGCTATGTTGCGTGGACGCACGCTCCATCCCAGGTGTCTACTCACCATTTTGCAGCCCATCAGCAAGATTCTTACCTATGCTAGAAAAAAAAAAAAAAAAAATTAAACAAATAATTTAAATAAGGGAATGGGTCTATTGGCTTCCCATTTTTTTGTTTTTTTATTTGTTTACTTTTTTTTGTGCAAACAATTTTTTTTTTTTTTTTTTTGGGGGTGGGAATAGATAGATTTTTTTGTTCTTTTTTGTTTTTTTTTTTTTTTTTTTTTTTTTTTGTTTTTTTTCTTTGTTTGGTGACATGTACCATCATTTCACCATCATTCTTATTGTTAGTATTTTTTTTTTTTTTTTTTAATTTTTTTTTTTTTTTTTTATCTTCCTCGGGAGGTGATGGTTCAGCCAAGAACATTCCTCACTTTTTTCTTTATTTTTTTTGGGGAAGTTGTTGGTACAATAAAAAAACAATTATTTATTGGTTCGAGTGTGTTAAAAATAGCTTCATCATCATTCGAAATTTAATTAAAAGTTAAAAAAAGAAAAAAAATATTTTTTTGAGGGTGGGGATGGACAACATTAATTTTGAGCTCTTGTTGCTTTCTTCCATCACTCAGCGTGAGAGATGAAATAACAGGAAAATGGTCACTAATATCACTGAAGATAGTGTGGTTCTGCAACTTAGCAGCAAGCTCGATTGAACAAATAAAGTGATCTAAAATATTATTACTTGCTGGACGAGTTGGATTCGTACATACATAACCGTACGATTCAAATAAGTTTTTGTATCTTACTACTACATTGTTATTTTGCAAATTTATTGGGACATTCACATCACCACATCACATTCACATTCATTAACAAAATAAATCACCTCATCAAATTTTTCAAAATCATTTATCCCTCTAACATTCTATTGTATTACATTCAAACAATTGGTGCCATCCATTTCACATTTTTTATTGAAATCTTGTATACTGTCATTATATTTATTCAAATATATAATCGGTATAGAATCCATTGATTACTTAAATAGAAACAAAAAATATAAAAGGAAAATTTTGCGCAAAATAATATTAATGTACATTTTTCTTCCGTTTAGGCGACGGAGAATGCTCAGAAGAAGTCCCAGACACATGTGCTATCTGTAGATAGTGATTCATGACACGCCTGAGGTCTTCTCTGCTTTTTACTAATTCTGGCTTGCTATTGTCATCTCTCTTGACCAATATTACGCCACCCCTACCCGCCCAAATGTATTTTATCTTCAACAGCTCTTGGGATGCTCTATGCTCTTTCAGCAATTCTAGAGATAGAGGCGTTATTTCATCGCGCAAGGTTACGTTCACAGCTTTTCCGCTGAAATTTTTCATTAATAACACTCGATAATAGGTTTCCAAATTGTTTTTTCTTATATAACAGTACCCCTTTTGACTCTCTATCACGAAAAGTAATTCTGATAGGAACCAAAGAATTGTTAGTTTTGCTATTGACAAACATGCGCTCGGCAGATGTGACAAACCCAGAGCTTTCGCTCAATCCTATACAGACGAGTAGTTTTTCAACTATCTGAAACACATTTTCGTCACGAAATGTTGGGATACCCCAGAGTGTCGCATTATTGTCTAAGGTGGCTCTATTTGACTTGTCGACATTGGCTTCCAACTAATGCACATTTGGCGTCCGTGTGAAGTGTGTCGAGAAGTGAGTGAAGTGATAAGAAATTGGCAGCTTGCAATCCCAGATTCAGGTAATGGTTCCCTTTGAGAAAATTCTCACTTCTGTCCTCACACAGGACCTTTTTTTGTACTGTTGTACAGTTTTCGGGACAGTTCCACTCCGAACGGCGTTCACCGATATTGCGGCGGCCCACACAGAACACGACTCGGCCTAGATGAACTACCCTGCAGGACGTCTACGCCTAAACGTAAAGGACTAGGTCCACTTTCTGGTCTGAGGACCATAACCATCAAGGAAAGTAATTCCCTTCTCGGCGCGGCCAAAGACGGCCTTGCCGTGGTCCGCCGATAGAGACTAGGAAGGAAGACGCCAACCAACACCAATCCGCCAGTGTCCGCCATTGCTGGTTTGAAGCCGCACAAAGCCTTATCGCCATTGTCCGTGTAGGTAAGAAGACGCCATCGACATCTACGAATTCTTCCAGAGGTCATCGGCGAGCGCTTGTCCAACGGCAGCAACGGTATGTACGCAACGACATCCATACCACCCACTACAATAGCCCAATAAACCCACCACACAGCATTATCGTTTTTCCGTTGAAATAAATTTCCCATTATTCCTCTAATTTAATTGTCCAATTAATAATGTCCATAGTTAGAAATCCCATAGTTCAGTTTTAGTGCATAGTAGTCCGCGTAGCCCCTCCGATTACCCAGAAGCAGGCCGACTCTGAGACCTAGTTCGAGGAGTCTCCGGTTTCTGAGCAGTTTTGCCGATAGTTCTTGGCCCGACAAGGGTGGTACTTTACCTGGTTGTGTTCCGTTTAGGAGGCAGTCAGAGCGTATTACTTGGCGCTCAACGTAAATTTGAAACGGTAATCGCAGGACCGATTAGAATAAAAAGGATTTTAATAGATGGCAGGCGGGTACACATTCAGTTTCCACTGATTGTGTAGTTGCTATACACAAAGCACTCACCATTCAAAGTTTCATGAACTCGAAAAGATAAGGAATTAGACAGAGGCCTAACCGGTATCGAAAGTGCACCAAAACATTTTAAAGTAGAATACTAAAATTAATACAAGTTAGACAGACGTTTCATTATGTTCGCAACAACGTTAAAATTGGTAGAATTGCAACTAAGATTGAATTTGGGTGGATTTAAACTTAACAATTACACCTAACACAAAAGGTCCTGAATGCAAATAACAATACACAAAACAAAACAAATTATTACACTGTTTATTGTGAAAACGATTTTTGAATTTTTAAATACTATAAGAACTGCTAGATTTATGTTTTATTTTAATTTTTTTTTTTTGTACTTTTTCATACTGTGAATCTATTATCTTGAATTTCTGTACTTATTTTTGAATTGATTTAAATTGATTTGTTAAATTAATATACACATTAAATATTGCCTATCTAAATATGGCCGCATTATTGAAAGCGTATCGTTCCTTGAATGTGCTCCACCTCTTGGACGATGAATTGGAACACGAGCTCAAGATTCGTAATGTATTCGTTTCCAGCGGTGATCCAGCGGTCTATCTAGAGACTAAGAGAACCAAATTACGCAATATCCTTAGAAAGCAACGAGAGGAGGGTAATTTTGAGTATCGACAGTTGGAAGAAGCGGAGCTAGAAACAGAGCTTAATCAGGTCGATGAGAAGTTATCATCGATTAGAGAGTTGTTAGAAGACAGGAAAGCTAGGTCATCGGTGATGCCCCAGTTACAGACACGGTTAGTTCATTTGAAGACTTGAAGACGTACCAGGACACAGAGGGATTGGAAGAAGTATGTAGTTCGTTATTGAGTGATCATTTTGGTCGGCTCGTTAATGACCCAGAAGCCGAGGTAGAGACTGTAAGTCGTTCACATGCCAGAAGTAATCGGTCTAGGTCAGCTAGTCCGTATGAAAAAGGTGGTGGTTCAGTCGAAGAGGGAGGATTAGGAGATGAGCAGCTTGAAGAGGAAGAATATTCAGTAAGAAGGTAAAAAAAAGGGAAAAAGGCAGCGAGTACTCCTGAGCCAGTAAAAGGGCAGCTTTTGAGTCAGTCTGGCGACCTAGTGAAGATCTTGCTGGAAAAGATGGACCAGATGATTACGGAAAAGTTGAACCGATTAGGCTTAGAGAATCGGATTTGATTACAACCAGAACCAGAATCAAAGAACAAAAATGGAAGAGTGGAGGGAGTAGCAAATCAAGTAGAGAAGAAAGTAAAGAGATTAAATCAAGGTAGGAACCTTTTGCAAAGGAAGCCAAAAATTCCAGTGAATAGAGGGGTTGCGTCAGAAACGGGGGCAGAAAAGAGTGTGGAAGACACACGGGGATGAAGAATCGGAAAACCATTTAAGCGGTGAGTATGAGAGGAGTGAGACTGAGAATTTGAAGGAAGGGCGGTTTTTAAGGCGACGTCCTAGACCGGTTAGCGAATGGAAGCTCAGGTATGACGGAAATGATGAAGGCAGGAATTTAAACAAGTTCCTCACCGAAGTAGAGTTCCTAGAAAAGGCGGAAGGAATCAGCAAACGTATCCTGTTTAATGAGGCGATTCATCTGTTTGGCGGTGATGCACGGGCATGGTTTATGGAAGGCAGGAAAAACCGAGAGTTCCGAAACTGGAATGAAATGGTAGCGGAGTTGAAACTAGAGTACCTGCCTGACATGGACTTCCACTACGAACAGCAAGCTTCGCTGAGACGACAACGTAGATCGGAAAAGTTTCAGGATTTCTACAGCGCAGTGAGGGAAATTTTTGACAGGATGTCTGAACCACCAGCGGAACAAAAAATGTTCGACATCATATTTCGTAACCTGCGGTCAGATTATAAAAATGCGCTGCTGGTAAAGGGAGTTCGGTCTCTGCGAACTTTGAAGGTTTGGCGAAGGAAGCTTGGCTCGGCGAATTGGTTCTTGTATCGCAATAAGGAAAACGAACAAGCACCCCAGTCAGCGCACGTGAACGAGATCAGCCGAAGACCAGAGCCAGCACAACCACAGTTTGAGAGGAGAGACTGGAGGGAACGGCCGTCTTCGGGTGGCCAGGAATGGAAAAATCGGCCTCAGAATAAGTCAAAGTTTGATCAGAAAGAGGACATGAGGAATTATGGACCGAAGAAGGATTATCAACCCAAACCGGAGGCTAAAAAAGACCTACTGAAGTCAGATAGCCAAGAAGGTAGTAGTAAGGGTACTCTGGAGAAGAGGATATCAACCTACAAGGTGCCTGAAAGGACAGTGTGCTTTAATTGTCGGGGAAGATACCATCACTTCAGCGTTTGTATGAAGAAAAAAGAAGCCTTTTGCTTTAAGTGTGGATTTCAAGATTTTACGACTGAAAAGTGCCCATGTTGTGCAAAAAACGGACACGGGTCGCCGTAAGAGGTCGACGACTTGAATCTAAAAAGCCTCAATCAAGATTTATTCCACAGGTTTATAGACACAGAAGTGGCAGAGTTAACAATTCGTATGGAAGGGGATAATCGACCTTTCGCCAAGGTGGATATTATGGGAGTTAACGTGATTGGTTTGTTGGATTGTGGGGCTCAAGTGACAATCTTAGGGATTGCTAGCGAGAAGCTCATTCAAGTTGAAAATACAACCCTCAACCACAAAATTATTCGCAGCTGGTGGAGGTGCCTTGGAAGTTTAGGATTCGTCAATTTGCCCATGACTTTAATGGGGAGACCAAGATAGTTTCTGCGATCGTGGCACCCACCCTTAAACGCCGACTAATCCTAGGAATGGACTTTTGGCAGCTTTTTAAAATTGAGCCCACAGTAGAAGAGATTCAACTTGGTAGTGAGAATGAAGACAAGGACGCAGGTGAACAAGAAAAGGAACCGCTGACCCCAAAACAGAGAACAATTAGAAGAACTGAAGAAGCAGTTTAAAATTTTCAAGGACGGAGAAAAGTTAGAGATGACCCTCTTAATAACACATAAAATAGATTTCACGGAGGAGTTTAAGGATGCGACGCCCGTTCGACTAAATCCCTACCCATGGTCGCCTGAGATATAGAAGACTGTTAATGGGCAGCTGGATAAATGGTTGAAAGCGGGAGTCGTAGAGAGATCAAACAGCGATTGGGTATTGCATAAAGTGCCAGTTCTGAAAAAGGGAGAAGGAGAACCAGGAGAAAAACTTATGAAGGTTAGAATGTGCTTGGATGCACGAAAATTTAATGAAAGAACTCGGAGGGACGCCTACCCTCTTCCGCATCAGGACCGCATTCTTGGGAGATTGGGAGCTGCAAAGTACCTAACCACAATTGACCTTTAAAAGGCGTTTTGGCAGGTGCCTAAGGATTCCCAATCTCGCAAGTACACGGCATTCCGGGTGTTTGGAAAAGGGTTGTTCCAGTTCACCAGATTACCTTTTGGGTTAGTGAACAGCCCAGCGACGTTCTCTCGGCTCATGGATCAGGTATTGGGTTATGGTGAACTGGAGCCAAACGTGTTCATTTATCTTGCTGATATCATCATTATAAGCAACACATTTGAGCAGCATCTCCAGAGTCTCAAGAACGTTGCAAGAAGGTTGAATGCAGCTAACCTGTTGATAAACATGGAGAAATCTAGATTTTGTATATCCGAGCTTCCGTATCTAGGATTTGTGCTATCCCGCAGTGGAGTTCGGCCCAACCCTGACAAGTTAGAAGCCATTGTAAATTTTGAGCGTCCGGTTCGGACATTAAGGCGCTTTCTTTGAATGGTAAACTATTACCGGCGTTTTATCGAAAATTTTAGCCAAATTACTGGCCCTCTTACTGATTTACTCAAGGATAAACCCAGAGTAGTAAAATGGAATGATGATGCCGAAAAGGCTATCAAACTCGAGAAGCCCTTCACCATTCAAACAGACGCTAGCGACACTGCGTTAGCAGGAGTTTTAACTCAGAAAGCTGAGGGCAAAGAGCACGTGATCGTGTACTTCTCACGCAAGCTAACTATGACGCAAAAAGCATGGAAGGCTGCGGAGAAGGAGGGAGCTGCCACACTAGAATCGATTGAAAAATTCAAACCGTATATAGAAGGAACTCATTTCTCCCTCATCACCGACTCGTCAGCTTTATCGTTTATAATGAATTCCAATATAAGCCTCCTCAAAAAGGTTCAGGAGACCTCCGAAAAATTCCCGGATTCCAAAATCAAGGATCAAAAACTCTTTAAGCTAGTTCCATCGATCACTGATACGATGGATTATACATTTGCGTTGAAGTTATGCCTGCTCGAGGACTTGCGTAAGGAAGTTCTGAGTCAGGAGCATGACCAGGTTTTCCATCCAGGCTATGGAAAACTATACAACTGTTAAAAGTTCGCTATCATTGGCCAAACATGCCCAGACAGACTAAACGCTACGTGCAAGCATGCAGCACGTGCAAAACTTGTAAGCATACATCTGTAGCTACTGCACCAGAACTTGGTAACGCCAAAATTATCATCCAAACTCATCAAAAACACCGCAAAGTATAGGGAAACCGTCACTACAGTCTGTGGATGTCCCAGACACGAATCGCGGATCGGGGGGGGGGGCAAGGGGCAGAGGGGCGGCATGCGGCGGGGGGAGGGGAAAGGGAGGACCGCAGCGGCGCTGCATATGCAGGCAGACAGGGCGAGGCAGCAACCAAGGGGGGGGAAGGAAAGATACCCCAACCACCATACGGGATACTCGGGGGGGGGGGGGGGGGGGGGGGGGGGGGGGGGGGGGGGGGGGGGGGGGGGGTGTAGTACTGCACCAGAATTGGTAAGCAAAATACAAAACAAAAATACGAAAGATGGGAGAATAGTTAGGATGCGGAAACGAGGTGGGAGGAAGGCGGGGAGGGGGGGGGGCGGGGGGAGAGGGGGGGGAGGGGGGGGAGTGGAGAGGAAAGTAGGGGGGGAGAGAGGGATGTATGTATGTATGTATGGTAGCCACCATCCCTTCATGCCCTTGGCTTGGATGCAGCTCCACTTAATAGCAAGATCAAATTGAGCCACCGATCTGAATTCACAATATCGCTGTATGAAGGGCCAAAAACGGAGGGGTGGACCCGTAGCAGAGACACTCACGCGAAATCCACGGGAAATTAAGAATCTCCTTCCAACGATACGATCCAACAATTCGAATAACCCAATTCGCAATACTTATTAAGCTTTCTACAGGATGGCTTGTTAAGAAGGGCGCGTCACTCTCACTGAAACTATTGGAGTAGAATTCGCAGCATCACAATCGAATCGGTAGGATAAAGAAAATGATAATGCTCGTTCCCTCCTAGACTCAGGCAGTCAATCAAACCATCGTCCAGTTTCAGCTTGAATGATACCCTGATGCTCCCTCCCAACCCAGTATTTATTATATATAATGTACATAATATGTCATAATATGCAATATATGCAGTATGTAATAGAGCAATGAAATATACTATAATATTTAATTAAAATATGCCATGGTTGGAATTCGTCATCCTGAAATTGAAATATGGTTAAAAATAAAATAATATGATGAAATAGTTGAAATAGTAATAATAGGTGCATATGATAGATCTTTATATACTACAGCTCAATCAGTGGCAGATGAATATAACTCTGGAATGTGAAGGTCTTATTGCAATTAAATAAAACATAAACCATTTAATTATACCTGAATAAAAAAATTATGTATATATTCATGACATATAGGTATATCATAATCAGTAGAATTTAAGAAGTTACTTAGAAATTAATTTTAATAATATTCAATTATTTAAATTAATAGAAAATCATCTTTAGATACAATGAAATAAAATATCTGTACTATCTGGAATCTATTTCCTTGTAACCTTAGCTTCCTTGCTTCAACAAATGAAATTTAATTTATTTTCATTAATCTTTTAGTAAATATTTTTAATATGATATATACTAATATATATAATGATGAGTATGATGAAAACAATAATACGATGTTGTAATAGTATATACATAAAAATTAAATGCAAATATTTGTCTCTTCTGCTGTGATGTTAGATGATTGAAACTCTGAAATGGCGAAAATTTCCAAAGTGATATAATTAAAGAAAGTTGATCAACCAGGAAGCCAAGCAGAAATAGCAAAGAAAATTTAAGCAAACAATTAGCCGAAATAAATTTCATATGATTATGATTACTGCTCCAAAATGTAAGCTTAATAAATCCACATAAAAAAAAACAGAGAAGCCCATAAATAATTCTTTAATTCTGTGAAATAGAAAATAGAGAGATCATAAACAATGTTTGTTTTTGAATTATTAAACTTTTTTGGAAATTTTATTTAGTAGAATTTGTCGTATGATCCTTTCTAAAAGAAAAACATTAAAAACCATCCTATCTTTTCAAATACATATCGGGGGTTAGGGGGGCTAAAACTTACGACGATGTATAAATGCGAACTCAAAAATAGCTTTAAAAATATTGTGAAGGGATGTTATAATATAAAATGATAGTAACAATTATATTTTAGCCTGTTCGCATGTCTGTAGACTGATGTCCAGCTGCAGTTGTAGACGCTCTTGCATTATCATTGCCACGAAGGAAACAAAAAAATTAAAATTATTAAATGTCACTTGGGAATTCCATAGATGATCTGAAATTATACACCGTATAAAGAATACTTCATTTTTGTGGTAGGGTAAGATTTCAGCATGCCACCTTCCTACATCGCATGGTGGGACTGCTTCCTAAGGTATAGCTGACGCGATATGCTTGCTTTACTCAGCCGTTGGATGTCAGGACAGACGCTGTTTGAGCTGCACCTCCTTGGTGGACAGACGCTCGGAACGCACCCTCAATCTAGCTGAAGTCAGAAGGACAACAGTGCCTTAGCTGCACAACCAGCTCGGCACGCAACCCTTAGCTGGCGGTCTGTGTCATCTCTTGACCCGTGGAAGCATGAGGTAGGAACTTGTGAGGACCAGTGCTATGTTGCGGGGACGCACGCTCCGATCCCAGTTGTCTACTCACCATTTTGCAGCCCTACACTGTTTTAAGAAAACATGTAATTTTCTGCGTTTCTAATGCACATAAAAGGAACGCTAGATTTGTCAGAAATTAATGGGATATTCCATGTACATTTAAGCCAGATAACGCCTGAATCTAGTCTGTTGTATGGAAGATTGTCAACATTGTTGTATGGCGCATGAAAGATTGCAAACAATTTCGTTGTCTACGCTTCCTTTGGCTTAAAATTAAACGAGGGGAAATTTTACGCGCCTGTTAACATTTACAGTCCATCGCAAAATTGAGTGCACACACCTGCTAGTTCACATTTTTCTAACATTTCCAAGACAAATATCACTATGCATGAAAATTTGCCATGGAGTTCAATAAATTAATCTTGCAGCTAGTGATGGGTGCACACATAACATGCAAACTTTTACTCAGTTTTTTAGAATTGTCGAAAATATGATAAATGAGCCATTTTCAATGTCGCAAAATTGAGTGTCCACTTTTGTGTTCGTCAACATATTTCATTTTATGTATTTATCAATTGAAAATTTCCGTGATGTTTTATAACAGTGTCACTATGAGCATCTGTCAGCTGCTAGCAGAGTGGTCAAATTCATTGTTTACTGCAATTCAACTGAGTTCTAATCGAAATGGCTACAAAAAGAAAGGAAACGGATATTAATACGCGAACTCAGGTAATAAGTCTGTGCTGCCGTGGAAAATCATTGCGGGAAATTGCTGAAATCATTGGTAGACCACATTCGACAGTATTCAAAATTATCAAAAAGTGGAAATGCGAAGGGACTGTGAAAAATCTTGCTGGTAGAGGGCGAAAGCGTATTCTAACACCTGGAGATGAACGGCAAATTGTGAGAACATTACGAAAAAATCCTAGAACAAGCATTCCGAAATTGGCTGTGGAGGTTGCTGACAACATTAAAAGACCCGTTAGTGCCGATACCATCAGACGCGCGGCGCACAGACATAATTTGCATGGCCGAGTTGCTAGGAAAAAACCACTTCTCTCAAAAGCAAACATCAAAAAGCGGCTGGAATTTGCAAAAGAACATGTGGACAAACCTCAGGATTTCTGGAACACAGTAATTTTCACCGATGAAACGAAAGTGAACTTGTTTGGATCGGATGGAAGGCAAATGGTGTGGAGAAAGCCAAGATCGGAGCTGCAATCACAAAATTTGTGCCCAACCGTTAAGCATGGAGGAGGAAGCGTAATGATGTGGGGCTCGATGGCGGCTAGTGGAACCGGCACTATGGAGTTTATAGAAACGACCATGGATAAAATGGGTTATCTCAACATCCTGAAACGAAATCTTCAACCTTCGGTGCAAAAATTGGGATTACCACGGGTTTATTACTTCCAGCAAGATAATGATCCCAAGCATACCTCCTACGTAGTACGTGAGTGGTTGCTCTATAATGTCCCGAAACAACTCAAAACTCCTCCCCAATCACCTGATTTAAATCCTATTGAGCATTTGTGGTGTGAGGTTAAGAATCGACTAAAAAATGTTAACCCAACAAATAAGAAGGATCTCAAATCGGCGATTCAGAACATTTGGGAGAATATTCCATCATCGGTGACTAAGAAGCTAGTGGAGTCGATGCCGCGTCGCTTACAAGCCGTGCTGGAGGCCAAGGGAGGACACACCAAATATTAAATAATTTGTTTTTTTTTATGTCTACGGGCATTTAAACTTGTTTTTATTAATAAAAAGTTGACTGTGCACTCAATTTTGCCAGGTGAGAATTGATGTTTTTTTTCTTTTTAATTTTTTTTGTAATGAATTCATTTGTTATTGTTTTTATTTTGCCCACCAATCATATGGAAGAGAAATAAAGTTATTGTTAAACTATGATTGATGTCATTTAATTTCTTTTAATCCCTGAAAAACGTTACATTACTAATGAAACTATAGGTGTGCACTCAATTTTGCGACTGACTGTAGATTTTCCTTCGTTCGATGATGATGAAACTGGTAGCAGACACAGCTTAAGTTTGCCACAGGTCGAGTGATGAATCCACGAGCCGTTTGAAGGGTAACAACCCGAACAACGCCGTCCTTGCCGGGGTGCAGTTCATGGATTCTTCCAGTTGGCCATCGCATCGGTGATAGATTTTTCCTCCTTTATGATTGCAAAGATGATTCTTCTCAATTTGCACAGGTGGGTTACACCATTTGGCTCTTGGTTGTATGAAGTTGCCAAGTATTCCATGTGCCATCGATTCCAAATTTCCTGGAACATTTTTTGGGTCTGCTGCCATTGCGTTAACCGGTTATATGGGATTGAATCGAGATTGATGTCCGGAACAGCCTTCAATTCCGAACCCACTAAGAAATGACCAGGAGTTAGAGGAGCCAAGTCAGAAGGGTCGTGGCTTAATGGAGTGAGTGGGCGGGAATTAAGACAACATTCTATTTGCGCTAGAAGTGTCTCCATATCATCATACGCCAAGACTCGAGGGCCTAGTACCCGAACAAAATGTTTCTGTGCTGATTTTATCGCTGCTTCCCAGAGCCCGCCGAAGTGAGAGCCTTTGGGAGGGTTAAAGTGCCAATGGATGCCATTTTCCGTGCACTCTCGAGCTACCTGATCTTTGTACTCTGAGCTACTCAAAACCCGTGTATACATCGGAGCACAACCCACGCCGGGCCACAAATCGCCGGAACGCTTGCAGGAACTTGGAAGTGCTCAAGTTTGAGACACGTTCAAGGTGAACTGCTTTTGTCGCAAAACATACAAACACGGCTACGTATGCTTTGATAGGTGCATCGCGCTTATGCCGTGGCTGTGTGAAGATCGGTTCCCAAAAGTCTATGCCAACTCTAGAGAAGGGTCGTGATGCAATTACACGAGCAGCCGGGAGCTCGGACATGAACTGTTCGATGAGCTTTGGTCGTGCACGAACACATGTGACACATTTGTGTACGATCTGCCGTGCCACACTTCTTCCACCCAAAAGCCAATATCGGAGCCGAATCGTGTTGACCATCAGCTGAGGTGCAGCATGCAGCAGTTTCTGATGGTACGACAACAATAGCAATGTCGACAGAGAGTGAGAGCCTGGCAGCAGGATTGGATGCTTGAAGTCCTCATGTTGTGTTGATCGTCCCAGGCGACCACCGATCCGGTTGATTTGTTCGCTGGGTGAGAGCATTGGATGAAACCATTTGAGTCGAGAGCCTTTTGAAACTGACTGTCCGTTCTCCAATCGCTTCCACTCGTCCGAAAAGCATTGTTGTTGCAGTAATCGAATGAGCGCATGTTCGGCCGTTTTGAGTTCTTCAGTCGTGAGAAAAGTGAATTTCCTTTCTTCCTTGGGCCTTCGTAGGAAAGAAAAGAAGCGACGCCAGTAGGCAGTAGCTCGTACCATCTTCGTAAAGTTGGAGAAATTTGATACGAATTCGTCGATGAACGAAGATGTGGTAATAACCGGTACAGAAACTGTAGTAGTTTTTCGTCGTTCCGTATTACTATGATCGATTGGTCCGCAGTGTAGTCCAGGAACTGGCCAATACTCTTTCTCCTTCTGCAGCCATGTTGGGCCTCTCCATCAGAGTTTATTCGTTACGAGATCTGAAGCCGAACAACCACGCGAGATGACGTCAGCTGGGTTTTCAAAACCTGCAATGTGGTTCCAAGTACAATGCTGTGTCGCATGCTGAATTTTGGAAACCCTGTTAGCGACAAATGTTGGCAAATGGATGGAGTGGCTTTGAGCCAATTAATAACGGTGGTGGAATCCGTCCAGAAGACCGTAGAGAATGTGATCCTAATAGAAGCGGCGATTCGCTGGTACAACTCGGCAGAGAGTAGCGCACCACACAGTTCGAGCCTAGGCGTACTTTGTTTCTTTAGAGGAGCGATTCTGGACTTCGACGTCAGAAGAGCAATTTTGATTTGTCCACAGTTATCGATTGACCTCAGGTATGCACACGAACCGTATCCAATGTCGGAAGCATCCGAAAACAAGTGAAGTTCAATCTCGACCGAGTTCAGGAGAAGAACAAAACGATCAATTCTCAATTCGTTTAGCGATGGAAGATTTGAGTGGTAGTTTATCCATTGATCCCGTAAACTAGTTGGAAGCTCTCGATCCCATTCCCAAATTGTTCCGTTTTCATCCCTTAGCGTCCATAGTGTTTGCATGAAGGCCTTGGCTGTGACGACGACTGGACCGACAAGCCCTAAAGGATCGAAGAGTTGGGCAATATACGACAGCGTTAAACGTTTCGTAATTACGACGTTCGGTGGTAGTGGAAGATCGATTTTATACTTTAGCCAATCGCATGCTGGATCCCAGTGTAAGCCGAGCGTTTTAATAGTTTGGTCACGATCGAGGTCGACAGAATTCCGAAGGGCACGGTTCTCTGGCGATATGCCTTCTAAAACATCCTCACAATTTGACGCCCATTTTCTCAGCTGGAAACCTCCCTTAGAAAGCATACCGTTGAGTTGATCTCGAAGCTCGATTGCCTCTGCAATGTTTCTTGCACCAGAAAACAGGTCATCAACGTAAAAATCGTTCTCGACGATCTTCGCTGCCACTGGAAAATTGTTGGCTTCGTCCCTCGCCAGCTGCTTCAAGACACGTGTTGCCAAATAAGGTGCCGATGCTGTTCCATACGTGACGGTCTTGAGCACAAATGTTTGTACTGGTTGGTCAGGAGATGATCGGCAAAATATACAGAGATAGGCATAATCGTCAATGAAGTGTAGCACTTGACGATACATTTTCTCAGCGTCTGCAATTAGGACGATCTCGTGAGTTCTGGAACGCATAATAATTGATCGTAAATCGTCCTGCACGATCGGACCGACTAACAAAGCATCGTTGAGTGATATTCCGGAGCTTGTTTTGCTAGACGCATCAAACACGACGCGTAGCTTTGTGGTGGTGCTACACTCACGAATGACAGGATGGTGTGGAAGAAAATACTTTGGATGAAGGGCATCTCCGAAGTCACTGAGTGGCGCCATGTGACCAAGTTGCAGATACTCAGCCATGAACTCACGATACTGCTGAGCGATTGAATCATCCCGTGACAACCGATTCTCCAATAATCGAAAACGATGGAGTGCCGATTTCTGGTTGTCGCCCAATCGTTGAATTAAAGATTCTTTGAAGGGAAGTCGTACCATATACCGACCAGATATATCACGAGTAACAGTACGCTGGAAGAACTCTTCGCAAGCAGTTTCGTCCGGAGAGTAATTAGTAGGAGATGAATCCTCTTCAATTTTCCAAAACCTTTCCATACCATTGTGTAGATCGGCTATAGTAGCAACGTTGCAGCTTACTGGAGATTCGCGCTGACCATGGGTAGTTTTGCCTGATATGACCCATCCAAAAACCGAGTTGGTAAGTGACGGAAGAGAATCGTCCAGGAATCGAGAACAAATCAAAGAAAATCTCTGCTCCTAATACGATATCGACCGTACTCGATTGGAAGAAGGCTGGATCAGCAAGATCAATGTTTGAGGGAATATTCCCACGATCGATGTTTAGGTTGACGGATGGAAGATCGATGGTGACCTTGGGAAGAATAAGCAAATCGACGCATGTGGAGTAACTGGAATTTCTGGATTTAACGACAGCTCGAAATTGATGCTTCACAATGGAAGAGGCCTTTCCTATTCCTGCTATCGGTACGTCGACTCTCGTTCGTGTGACAGTCATCACCTGAGAGAGATGAGTGGTAGCAAAGCAACATTCGCTCCCGGAATCCAAAAGAGCTCGTGCGAAATGTTCCTTCCCGGTATCATCGACAACAACCACCACGGCAGTGGCTAGAAGAACTTTTGATCTCGCAGAAAGTTGTGAGTTGCAGCCTTTCACACCCGAATGAGCCGCATTGATAGTGTCCGTTGACGGTTGCAACGATGTTGGTGATGGCTGCCGATCTTGAGAGGAAGTGGTAGTAGAAGGATTGTTTGAACTTTGGTGGTTAGTCATCGATGTTGATGCAGCATTCCCAGTGCTCCATGAATTGGTGCATAGTTGAGTGTGGTGGCGGGATTTGCATTTTCGGCAACAGATATCCGATGGACAGTCCCGTGTCATGTGTCCCTTACGGAGGCAGTTGCGACATAGTAGATGTCGTTTGATCAGTTTCTCCTTCTCCTCAATCGGCATACGACTGAAGATGTTGCACTGGTAAATAGGATGTTCCTGTGGGCAGAAAAGGCACTTACGTCGATTTTCTTGGAAGGATCCATGGCTACCGACACGAGTATTCGATGGTTTACGAACTGATTGAGGTTGTTGAGGATCACCTTGCTTGCAAGACACTTGTAGTAGAACGTTGACTCTACGCTGGATAAAGTCCGTGAGATCCTTAAAGACAACGTTGTCACGAGTGGCAGAAAATTCCTCCCAATCTCGTCGAGTTACAGGGTCGAGACGGCTTGTGAGAAAATGAATCAGCAAGATATCCCAATATTCGGTGCTCTCTCCCAGCTGTTTCAGCACTCTGACGTTCGCTTCGAATTTCTCGACTAAGGAATGCAGCTCAGCAAATGACTCTCGACGAAGGACCGGAAAGTCAAATAGGGCCTGAACATAATTGCGCTTTAGTACCTTTGGGTTTTGGAAGTGTTCGATCAAGAGGTTCCATGCAACGGGATAGTTAGTGCCGCTAATAGGTATAGTTTGTATCAGTTTAAGTGCTTCTCCAGCTAGCGACGATCGAAGGTAATAAAACTTTTGAATACTGGAAAGTTCCGACGAAGAGTGGACAAGCGATGCGAACAAGTCATGAAAGTTAAGCCAGCTCTCATAATTTCCAGTGAACGTAGGAAGCTTGACATCGGGCAGCTTGACATGATTCGAACTATGGCTTTGAGTGTGGGGGGCGGAAGAGGGTGCATTTGCAGCAGGGATTTGGCAATGTTGCAGAAGAAAACCCTTAACTTTATAAAATTGTGTCTCAACTTCGGCTCTATCTTTAAAATATTGTTCTACAGCTTCAGGGGGTTCCTCACAAGTTTCTAGCTCCGTTTGTACCTTATTGAACTCCGTCCACAGCGACACGACCGCTTCGAGGCGTACTGGCACTTCAGCTCTGTCTCTCTCCTCTTGGTAGGCAACGACGAAATTCTTGATCAGCGTGAACGACATTAAGATGCTGCGACGTCTTGTCTTCAGATGGCGTAGCTTTCTCTCCGCGGCCGACATGATGAGCACGAGTCGAATACGGATCTATAATTGAGACCAGGTAGCCCGGAAAAGAAAAAACTAGCAAAATGGAGCGATAATTACCTTCTTGAAGGCAAAAATTGCCTTGGATTTTAAAAAATGCTTCTTCTTTCGAACTGCAACGTGTCCTAGACCAAAGCAGGAAAATCTACAGCAATGGCGTTTCACTCCTGTTAGATGGTGGCTTGATTGGTCTTCGGTGACAATTGGCTCCTTAATTGCCGTGTCAAATAACAGAACCAATGTTGACGCACTCCGGCTATACTGGTCGGTGATTACTAAACAGTAATTGCAGCGCGGGATACTTCCGTTTGGTGAAGAAACATGCAAGCAAGAAATGACCCGGTAGACGAGCGATAAAAGTGTAGAGTGATTGGAATATCACTCACCTGTTTTTGCATTTAACAATGCCTTTAACAATAAATTCCAACCAGCTTTGTTTTCCGAATCGATCAATTGATGATGGCGAACGGTGCAAATGTAATGGCTTTCACCGGTTGAATACCTTATTCACATGCAGGCAGGAATGGCGCTGGTGCCATTTGCAGAATTTTCAGCGGGTGATCGGAATGGAGTCGACGACCATCCGGCTCGAAGGACCAGATGTTTAGTCAGTAATTTTGCGGACTTGGCGGATGTCCATGATTGTCACCATATAACGCTCAATCACTGTGAGATACGTGGCACTGTGCAGGAGTTTTCGTTCTTCACTGTGTTTTTAATAACAAGCTGATTCACTGCACGCAAGTTTGATTAGTTTATTAAATCACTGTTACACATACATTTATTTTTCACGAATTTTTTACTTAACGTCTAATTTTATTAACTTATCTTAACATTTAACACATAGCACTTTGAACAAAAATAAAAGGAGTGTCGACGTTCGAAACGGACTGATCACAGTGAGATGTCGTGTGTGTTCTGACTATCCTCCTCGATGTCCAGCTTAATGTACATCTCGATAGCCGTTGTGGAGAGATACCTTCGGGTTACACCGTCTGCTCTCCCTTTCAAATCCAGCAGATACAGCATCTCTGCCTCTCGGAGATCCCATTGGGATGTGGTTTATTCTACTGATAGGATCACTTGATTCGTGATGAGTGCGCCTAGATGTGTGAGACAGCTTGTTGTTCGATGAAACATTGTTTCGTCGCAATTATGAGTCGCTTCGGTTGACGAGTGTTGTTCTGGGCTATTTGCATGTTATATGCAAACACAAGCTTTATAGCAATCGCAGAATTTACTAAATATAACCATGTTGCCGTTCGGCTGTTTATAACAACTTGTGTGAATTTCATTAAAAAAAAGCTACCTCACCTGAAAAATATCCATTTTCTGAAATTGAAAAAAAAAAGTTGTCCGATTTTGCCCAAAATCGCTTGGTATGTTCTTCATCAAAAATAATAAGACCCGTATTTTTTTATTTTTTTATTAGGATGACCATGTTCGATATAGGGTTACCAGAAAAATCGACATTTTTCAAAAAAAATTATTTAAAAAAAATCATAACTTCTGAACCACTGGGTCGATTTGCAATGTCTTTCTGTGAATAGAAAGCTCATTTTTTTTATTTTTATTTAAAATATTGATTAAAATAATTAATGTACATAAATTTGCTAAAATGGTCAAAGTATTTGTTTTTTATGATTTTCAAAATGTTGGACCACAACGACTATTTATTTTTATATTTTTTATCAAAATTCAAACATTTTTACATAACATATCAAAAAATCTAATATGTTCATCGAGCCGTTTTTGAGTTATATTTTTTTGAAAATTTCAAGTTTTTTGCCCATACACACATGGAATGAGCATTATTTTCCAAATTTGGCAACAAGTGCTGTCTGAGAGAATCTTGGGAGGTCGGAATTGGCCACAGGGTCGGGATTGGACCAGGCTTCGCTATATTAAGGAATTGGAGCTCAAATCTCAAAGCTTTAGACTACAAGCAAGGGTTTTCTCAGATTACCTTCAATTAAAACTCAGCATTTAATTTGATTATTTAATGATTTTGATTTTGCATAATTCATCAAAAAAAAATATTACATAGCAAAATTCTTTCAATTTAACGCACTTTTCTTCATCTGAAAACGAAAACCGTTTCACGATAATGTAATTTTCACTTTGTGGCTTAAAGTAATGAAACGATTGTGTCCCAGAGATTGGTTTTACACGAGTATAACGGTTCTTTATTTTCTTTTCCATTGCATTGTTATCTTTTTCCGAGAAAAACTCGTAATATATTTTGGAATCTACTTTAGAAACAGCCCAAGAGTAAAGTTCGTATGCAGTTGTAATGTGATGGCCTTGTAAACTTGCTTTTGAAGCGTTTCGCTTTAGAACACCTCCTAAAGCGTCACAAGGCCCTTTTTCATGGCAAGTGACAAAAAAGTTCCACTCTGCATTAAGACCGAAGTCCTTGTACATGTGGCACAAATTGAAAGCAGTCATCTTATTTTTGTATTGACTGCCTGATCCATCAGAAAAAAATGGATATTTTTCAGCTGAGGTAGCTTTTTTTAATGAAATTCACACAATTTGTTATAAACAGCCGAACGGCAACATGGTTATGTTTAGTAAATTCTGCGATTGCTATAAAGCTTGTAAACTTTAAATTTTGTGCTTCATCCTTATAATATATGGCAAATGGATGGATTGTGCATTGAGCGTTTGCCCAATGAAAACCTTGTATAGCGTCCTGAATAACAAAAGAGTAATTTTCAGAGAAGTCAGCAATTATAATGCAGTCAGTTGGTTCCAAATTAATTTTTAGTTGTTTTAAGTAGTTACCTTGTTGCTCTGCAATAAAATTATGCAGAGATAATTCGCTTAATTTTTCTAAAAATGTTTCCACAAACTCTTCTGCATCCATTCGCATTGAATTTAGATGACAACGATCTGTTTGCTTCCATTGCTTGAATTCTAAGGAATCGATATTTTCAAGAAAATTCATCGAGTCAGTCTCCAGTGTCTGCGTACCCAGGCAATGATCACAGGCTTTCAACCAACATTTCTCTGTAGGATTTTCACATAGTATTTTAAAAAACAAGTCATGATACGTTTTTAAATGGTTAGGAATAAGTTTCTTATCCTTAAGGGTTTTAAACATTAATTTAACATTCTGATGATAAATGCATACGCAGACAGTATGCGTTCCACTTGAATCAGCCAGAATACATTTTTTTGGGCGGCTGCTGGAAAACATTGAAAATCCAATTTTAAAAGTAGGATATTGCTATTTGAAAATCAAATAAATTTCACGAAGGTTACATAAAAGTAACCTGCGCTGAACATGCACTTTTTCTTCTGCCATATTTTCAATAACGAAATCCCTTTTCCCAGGACATGCTCTGCTTATCTCGTCACTGTTATAAAAGTCCCTAACTACAGTTAGAGTATCATCGCTCAAAGATAACATATTTACTCTGGTCTCCGGTGTGCTCATAAAACCTTTTTCAATCTGTAATTCCTTTGCACGTTGAGCAGTTGGTTGCGAAACACCGAATTCTTGCATAATTTTGTATGCAGTCCAGGATTTGGGGAGAGAAGTTAGAATCCTATATCGATCGTTTCTGTCAGATGTTTCATCAAATTTTGCCTTCATCTGTTGAAGAATTTCCTGTCCGTCTCCGGGTTTCTGGGCAGCAGCGCTACCAATTGATTCAGCACTCGTTGATTCCAAAGAAAACAAAGATTCTGAAAACAAGATGGAAAAATATCACAATTAGTTAGGAACATTTTTATTTGTATAATGTAATACAGATTGTATTCGATTATTTGAAGTATGATAGGCAACTGCTCTACAAATTGAGCTACCAGGTCGGATTAGGTAAGATTATACAGAACTGATATTTTTTTTAAATTTTCTGAATAATCGAGTACAACTTGTATAACGTAGCAAATCATGACGTCTGAATAAACAAAAAGAAGAGATTATTCTACTTACCAACACTAGGAACAGCGTCAATTTCCGATGATCTAGCGGCATTGGGATCGATTATTTCGAAACCACCATTATTGATGTTTGCTGGTGCGGCGAAATTGTTCACTCTAGATGGTCCGGCCACGGCGAAATTAGTGGTGGCTGATGGTCCGGCAACGGCGAGATCATCAAGTTTCGATGGTTCAGAAACGGTGAGTTCTTGATTTCCACATTCTAGATTAACTGCACTTGGAGTTGCTGGCTCGTTTTCTTTCTTGATAAAGCGATAAAGTCTGCAATAGCAGGTATTACAAATGTAGGAACAGCTTTTATCCAATTTTATTCTCCTTTCCGCTGCATAACCATATAGTTTAGGAGTAACTTTCTTGTAACTATTACTCCAAACATGGCAATTTGAGCATTCGTGCTTCATTTTACTAAACGTTTAAAATTAACACTTCATTTGATCACTTTTTAAAAATAAAAAATAAAACATTGAAACACTTTTCTCAAATTTTTGCTAGTACACGCGAGCAAATTCCTTTTAATTCTACTGGAAGCTTACTTACAGACTTTGAGTGCTCGACTTGAAGGGAACAACACAGTAGGTCTAGTATTTATAGTAGGTTTGTTGGTACCGCAGTGTGTGAGGTAGGGGAGGTACTTGAGTGTGTTTATGTGTTTGTTTGTTACCTAAAATGTTGTTTGATACCAACAAGGTTATTCATTATTACTTCGTTTGAAGGTAGTCAAATTGGTGTTGTGTTGTTTAGTTAGTTGTTTTTGTGATGAAGGTATAAATTTAAACAGCCACGAATATCCGTTTCCTTGACCCTTGCTAAGCAAGTTTTTGGGATTTTGTTTGTGGATTGCTATGCTTTCCGCTACATTTAGTTTCGTTGAATATATGTTCAGCTACTTTTGATTTAAAATAAAATAACTACAATGAAATAATTCCCGCAGTTATTTTGAATTGATGGAAAATGATGCTCATTCCATGTGTGTATGGGAAAAAAAAACTTGAAATTTTCAAAAAAATATAACTCAAAAACGGCTCAAAGAACATTTAAGGTTTTTTGATATGTTATGTAAAAATATTTGAATTTTGATAAAAAAATATAAAAATAAATAGTCATTGTGGTCCAACATTTCTAAAATCATAAAAAACAAATACTTTGACCATTTTAGCAAATTTATGTACATTAATTATTTTATTCAATATTTTTAATAAAAACAAAAAATAATGAACTTTCTATTCATAGAAAGACATTGCAAAACAACCCAGTGGTTCAGAAGTTATGATTTTTTTTAAATAAAAAAATTTGAAAAATGTCGATTTTTCTGGTAAACCTATATCGAACATGGTCATCCTAATAAAAAAATAAAAAAATACGGGTCTTATTATTTTCGATGAAGAACATACCAAGCGATTTTGAGCAAAATCGGACAACTTTGTTTTTCAACTCTATTCTTTTCCCGTGGAATCGCTGTATATATATATATATATGTATATATATATATATATATATATATATATATATATATATATATATATATATATATATATATATATATATATATATATATATATATATATATATATATATATATATATATATATATATATATATATATATATATATATATATATATATATATATATATATATATATATATATATATATATATATATATATATATATATATATATATATATATATATATATATATATATATATGCATTGATACGCTCCCAGTTAGGTTTAATTTGGTTCATGAAACCAATCACCTGTCCAGGATTTGCAGAACAAATTTTACTGGGCTGTAGGCACCCGCTACCTACAAATTTTGATCTACGTCTGTATAGTTCACTACATTTACGAAGCAAGTGCTCCGAGGTTTCGTTTTCCATATTACAGTGGTGGCAAATATCTGCTCGGAAAGTGCCCCATTATTAGTCCAGTGTACGTACAAAGAGCTCTCTTGTTGAGCTCTAAGAGATTTGTGGTATTAGCAACATTTGGTATTATAAATCTTTTTGACTGGTTACACCTTTGGACAGCCAATCGTATGGTCATCACCTTTTTTTCCAGCTTTTAAGTTCCATTTGTATTATACAGTTTCATATTTCACAGCTTGGATCTTGGCCAATAAACTGTGACATTGATCCTACTTTTGCATGTAGGATCTGCTCTTTCATTCCCTTCAATGCCAACGTGTCCTGGAGATTTATTCACTTATTTTTTTTATTCATTTATTTGTCGTCAATCGAGTTTGTAGACCGTTTTGTTACATAGTTTATCTTATACCGTTGATTCATGGGTCCAAACTCTTTCAGTGTTTGAATGTTGATAAGCATGCATCGAGCTTCATACGATGGTAACGGAAATACAGTCCAGCATAACTTACGAAGTGCGTATAATGTTTTTGCACAGATTCTATTTTATTTTCATGTGTAATTGAGAATGGGGACCAAACTATGCTACAATATTCAAGTATTGATCTGACATAAGCAACGTACAGTGTTTTTATTGTGTATGGATCACGGAAATTATAGCAAAACCGTTTTATAAAGCCTAGCATAGTACTGGCTCTGTTTATAATTGTGTTATAATGAACAATGAATGAAAGTTTAGAGTCTAACATAATACCTAAGTCCCTGACTCTATCACACCTTTCAACATTCTGATTTCCTAAAGTAATTACTTAGTTAGGTAAGTCTCGTTTTCTTGTAAACGTAATGAAGTTACATTTTTTTACATTAAGTTTTAGGAGGCTTTTGTTACACCATGTGTGGAATATTTGTATCTCATTTTTGAACGCGCCACAGTCTTCACAATTTTTTATTTACAAAAAAAGTTTCATGTCGTTAGCATAAATTAAAAATTTAGGTTTCTTAAGTATGAAGGATAAGTCATTCACAAATAAAATAAATAGAAGCAGTCCTAAATGAAAGCCTTGTGGAACTCCCGAACTAGCATGAATAGAAGCCGATTTTTTCCCGTTAAATCTTACAATTTGTTCACGGTTGGTCAAGTATTTTTTAAAAAGAAGCATGGGTATGTCGACGCGGTCAAATGCTTTGCTAAAATCCTTGTGCAAAACCTTTACATGGCTTCCGCTATCCATTGCTTCCAGAGAATAATTTACAAATTCGAGTAAATTAGTGGTTGCTGAACGGCTTTTGAAAAATCCGAGCTATGAGGTAGTTATTCTATTTTTTATTTGGTTAAATGGTTTTTCATTTATGATCGCCTCAAAAAGTTTTGGGATGCAAGAGATAAGGGCTTTACAACGATAATTGCTGACGTCAGATTTTTTACCAGATTTGAAAATAGGTACTAGGAATGACTTTTTCCATATTTTTCTAAAGTCTTCAGATTCCAGTGACATATGGCAAATCCAAAATAAAGGAGCTGTAAGCTCAGATGCCAAAGTTTTCATAAAAACAGGAGGGAATCCATCAGGTCCGGAGCCTTTGGATGCGTCCAAATTTTTCAATGCCTCCAAAATGTCATGCACATTGATTTCATTAATGCTAATGTCAGGAGGAAATTCAGTATGGAAACCAAAATATTCACGATCGCGATCTGATTCTGAATATGTTGAGTAGTTTTTTTTGAAAAAAGTTCGCAAATAAATTGCATATCTCTTCCGAGTTATTACCTACACTATCACTAAGGTACATTTTAGACGGAAAATTGTCACTTTTCAGTTTGGTCTTGACATAGTTGAAACATTTTTTTTGGAAAGGATTTAATTTCTTGCTCAATTTTAAAATTATACTGTTCGAATGCTATACTCATCGCCAAATTAAGTCGATCGCAGATATCTACATAGTTTTCCATATATTCTTGCCTATTATTATTTCTATATATTTTATGCGCCTTCTGTTTACGATTTCTTGAATTTCTTATTTCCTTGTTGAATCAAACTGGATTTTTGGAAGTGATTACCCGCCTTCTTCTTTTGACCGGAACTTCATCATGTATTATTTTAAACAGCTTCTTGTAAAATACATCAGTTGCATTTTCAACATTTTCTTCAATCCTTAACACTGTTTGCCAATCAATAATATGTAGTTTATTTCTAATGTTGTCATAATTTGCTGATTGGTAATCAAATATTTCTTCGAATTCATTGTTTGCAAGTGTTTTATAGTTATGCACAAACAGAGAATACTCGACTGCAGTGTGAAATGCTTCATTTCTCCATATTGGCAATGTTGGGGCCTCAAATTGTTTACACCTCTTGTTCTCGTTGAATGTTACACTTACCTGGTGATTGAGCCACCGACCGCCGCTCGCTCGACAGTCACCAGCTCGACGATAAGTAAATGCCGATTGCTGCGCTCGTTGCAGCTACCAGCCACTCGATGCCAACGACCGTGCACGTCAGTTACCAGCTAGCACCACCAGTAGCTTTGTACACCACAGTCGCCAAGAACCACACTCACAGCCATCAACACAAACTCGTCGAAGGACCACGGCCAAATCGCCGAACTTCGTCGCCGCTAGCTTGCACGGATAACGCCAGGAGTGACGCCGAATGCCAATTGAGGAAAATCCTAACAACTTTTCTTGGCAGACACCCCTGGGTAATAATTCAGCAAGGGCGATTTCGAAATATCACCGCTCCTTTCGTCACTGCAGCACCACACACCATTCGTCTTGAACGATCGAAACGAGCGCAAGAAAAAACCGACGCCAAACAGGTCGCAACACGTCCGTTGGACAACCGTCAATGCCGGGTCGATGATGCTCACACACACTTGTCAGCTCACACACGGGCAGAGGGAAGGGAAGAAAATGCCAAACGATCCTCTTGTCGATTGGCCACTACAGTTCGGTTCGCTTCAGAAAATTATTCTTGTGATCCGCTCGCTTTGACAATTTTATTCAGACTGATCTTATTCGATTTGATGGATTTCTTATATATGTTTCTCTCCATACTAAAAAAAACGATCGGTTGCTCGTCGCTTCACATCATTCGCTCCACCCATTACTTTGCTGTTGTCGTCTTGTGGGATATTTAAAGATGGGTTGAGACGGGACTCGTGTCAGTCTCTGTTGCACGCGTTCGGCGCGTACAGGCAATAATGATTCATTTACATAAAAGTTTTCGTAAATGTTTGTCAACAGCAAGTCCAAGTAGCAATTTTGTTGATTTTTTACATGGTTAATTTGATTTAGTCCTAAATTTGCAATTTTATCAAACATAAAATATAATTTTTCGTTTTCTCCAAAGACTGGGAGTAAAATGTATTCGTAATCCATGTCTGGAGTAAAGTCAACATTTCGTTGGTTAAAATCACCATAAATATGTAGTTTAGCTTCTGGAGGTGAGCTAGACATAATCTCTTCTACAACACCGAAAAACTTATCGTATATGTCTTTATGGGCATTATTTGGAGGAAAGTAAATCGAAACAAAAATATGTGTTTCACCTGCAACTTGAACTTTTGCCCATACGTGTTTTTAAATTTAGTTGTCACTATGATTTCAGAGTTCAGAGTGTTTGAAACAGCGACTAGAACTCCTCCTCCTGACTTCTTTTCCGAAAAATTTGCAATCTTTACGATTTAACTTAAATATAATACGATAATGGCCACAACTATAAGCGATTTTGACTTAAAATGTAGGAATATATGATACCATCTGAATACTGTTATACGACTTCTGGTTGTCTCGGCAGAGTTTTCCCACTGATGAATCGCTAAAAAGCTTAGAATTGCAAATACAACTGTGTCTCATGTGATAAGAAAGGGGGTGTTGGTTTAAGTGGTCCAATGGACAGTAAAATGGCTAGGAAAGTGGTGCAACAGTTCAAGAACCGTCCAAACATGTCCATTCGAAATGTCGCTAAATAGTTCAAGGTTTCGGTTTTGTGCAGAAAACAAGATATGGCTTATTTATTTGTCGTCTTCAATTGTTATTGCACGGACTACATCTTAACCTAAATTCTTAAGCCTATGTTTAAATACGGTCTTCGAAATATTAAAATCAAACGCCACACTAACATTGCTAAAATCTCTCAGCCATGATAGTAAAGGGTTGAAATAGCCATATGTTGTCCTATTCGTTGGAAGCGTAAAGAATAGCTGGTTGCGTAGCCGACGATGAGGCACAGTTATGTTTACATTTTGAAGTAGAGCCGGGCAATCTATATTCGTTCAAAGCAAGTCGAACACAAACAGTTGTCGTAATTTGGTGTGTCTGGATATAAGGGTCTCGAGATCGATAAGTTTGCAACGATCGGTGTATACCGGAAGCCTAAAGCCGGCCCTCCACGGTAGCTGGCGTAGAGCGTAACGCAGAAAACATTTCTGTACCCTCTAAATTTTCAATGACTGTGCTGCATGGTACGGAGCCCACACCGGAACGGCATATTCCAGTATACTTCACACAAGCGAGCAGTACAAAGCCTTGAGTGCGTACACATCCGTGAAAAACTGCGTGCTACGTTTTATGTAACTAAGAACTCTGAATGCTTTGGCGGTAGTCTGTGCTATGTGCTCGTTGAATTTCAGCTAGCTGTCGATCAAAACGCCCAAGTCACGCTCAAGAGGGTCCGAGTTACTTCGGTAGTCGAACTGGATGAATGACTGTCGGCGAGTAAATAAAATTACCTTCGTTTTCCCCATTTTTATCGGCAGGGTAATAAAACATCAATAAAAATGGAAAAAATAGCAATAAAAATATGTGAAATCGTCACTACATTATTAAACACTGTGCCAACGAAAAAATAACAATTCGCACTAGAAAAATATAAAATAGCAATAAAAAATTGATAATTCATTTTTAATAATTCAAAAGTGACCGGTAAAACTTTCAAAAAAAGCAATGGCAATTAGTATAAACGCAATAATAAACTGATAGTTTTCCGTCATAATAATAAGTTCTAGCGCTATACATGTGACAAAAGTCTTCAAATCTTTCAAATCTTCCAATTGAAACCAAACAAATCGCAATAAAAAATCCAAAATAAAAAAATAAAAATTATAATAATTTGTTTGGTTTTGATTGGAAAGCTTTCAAAAATTTAAAGAATTTTGTCACATGTATAGCGCTAAAACTTATTATTATGACGGAAAACTATCAGTTTATTATTGCGTTTATACTAATTGCCATTGCTATTTTTGAAAGTTTTACCGGTCACTTTTGAATTATTGAAAATGAATTATCAATTTCTTATTGCTATTTTATGTTTTTCTAGTGCGAATTGTTATTTTTTCGTTGGCACTGTGTTTAATAATTTAGTGGCAATTTTGTGAATTTTCATTGCTAAATTTTCATTAATTAGTGCCAGTATATATTTTAGTCATATTTATCTCCATGCCGTATTGCAACACCAGCGCAACAACTCGTTCAAGTCAGCTTGAAGAGCGCAACAGTCGAGGGCTGAAGTAATAATTCTGTATATCTTGAGATCATCTGCGAACAATAGTAGTTTTGATCGCAGTCGTAGGCACAAGTCGTTTACAAATCGAACGAAGAGAGGGGGTCCCAAAATACTCCCCTGTGGTACGCTAAATTTCTGGGACTGCGTTGATCCAAGTATGACGTAAGCGCAGCGATTAGTTAAATATGATCCAATCCACTCGGTCACCAGAGAGGGAAATCCCATTCGATGCATCTTGGCAACAAGCACATCATGCCGAGTAATTGTCATCGGCAGTAAATGCTTTTCAACTGGTTGAATGTTTCTGACGCTTTCAGATATACTTATAGAGGATGCGGTGCAATACACGTTCTGTAGGAACTCTGCAAACAGATCAACTGTGTTTGCAGTGCATCCGTTGTACTGAACATTTAACGGAATCGAGTGCTGCTTCTTTCGGTTCTTCACAAAATACCAGAATCCTTTTGGATCTTCCTTCAAGTTAGCTTGCACACGATTGATATAGTCACGGTAGCACGATGTTTGGCATTCCCCGTAGAGTACTTCCATGACACGTAGAACTATTCGGTTTTCTTCTGATCTGCACTGAAAGTATTTTTTTTCGAGACTTCCGTCAACGATTGTGCACACGGCGAAGCTCAGCAAAAATCCCCAAAACGGAAACTTTACACGAAGTTGCTCACCAAATCGTATTGCATCGTGATGTATGACGAGATTTACGTCAAGGCAATAGGGCAAGAATATTTTGTTGTCAAGTCTAAGTTCGATGTTCTAGAGGATGTTCGAAAGAAGAAAATATCGGGATTTGCAAAGAAGTTCCTGAACTGGCAGGCGATTTTCGGATGACCTGAAATCAGAGCTCCTTCTATCACTTTCTGAACAATCAACAGTGCGATTTACACGGAAAAGATCATTAAGAAGCGTCTCTTGCCATTCATAAGGAAGCACAAAGGTTCAACTGTGTTTTGGCCTGATATAGCAAACTGCCACGACGTTCAAAACGTGTTGGAGTGGTACCGAATCAACGGAGTCAATTTTGTGCCAAAAGATATGAACCCACAAAATTCATCGGAATTTCGCCCAATTGAAAAATTCTAGGCAATTATGAAGACGAAACTTCGCAAACATCCCAAATCTATTAAAACAGAGCTATAGTTATAGAAAATTGGAGTAAAGGGTGTATTCGATAAAAATGGCACACAGAAAATCTTCTGTAACTTTTGAATCGTATGAGTAAAAAACCTAGAAATTTGAGTAGATCTTATCCATAGTGTATTATTTACATCTGCCAAGTTTCATAGTTATACATTCAGTAGTTCCAGTCAGTTCGTCGAAACAAAAAATTGTCCTTGAGAAAATTTTGTGCACTCACAATCAAAATCCAGGGGCGTCCCACCGGTGGATTGCTAAAAGGCTTGGAATTGCAAATACAACTGGGTCTCGTGTAATAAGAACCTTCAAGGAGCGTCTGAGTGTCCAAAGGAAGGAAGGGAGTGGTCGTAAAAGTGGTCCAATGGACAGTAAAATGGCCAGGAAAGTCGTACAACAATTCAAGAACCGTCCAAACATGTCAATTCGAGATGTCGCTAAAAAGTCTAGGGTGTCAGTCGGTTTTGTGCACAAAACCATGAAACGTGCTGGGTTACATGTTTACAAAGTGAAAAACGCCCCAAACCGGAATGAAAAACAAAACATCACTGCGAAAACTCGCGCCCGGAAACTTTACACGAAGCTGCTCACCAAATCCGGTTGCATCGTGATGGATGACGAAACATACGTCAAGGCCGACTTCCGTCAACTTCCTGGGCAAGAATATTTCGTTGCCAAGTCGAAGTTTGATGTTCCGGAGGATGTTTGAAAGAAGAAACTATCGAAATTTGCAAAGAAGTTTCTAATCTGGCAGGCGATTTGCGGATGTGGTGAAATAAGTGCTCCCTTCATCACTTCCGGAACAATAAACGGTGCGATTTACACGGAAGAGTGCCTTAAGAAGCGTCTCTTGCCATTAATTAAGAAGCACAAAGGATCAACTCTGTTTTGGCCTGATCTAGCATCCTGCCACTACGCTCGAAACGTATTGGAGTGGTACCGAGCCAACGGAGTCAATTTTGTGCCAAAGGATATGAACCCACCAAATTCACCGGAACTTCGTCCAATTGAAAAATTCTGGGCAATTATGAAAACGGAACTTCGCAAACATCCCAAAACTATAAAAACAGAGCTAGAATTGAAGAAAATTTGGGTGAAAACAACATAAACACTGGCAAAATCGGTTGTACAAAATTTGATGGGTGGAGTGAAAAGGAAAGTGTGGGCATTCGGGATGGGAGACGAAATTGAATAAAACAAATGTTGTAAATCGAAACTCATTAGTAGTTCTTCATTCCCTGAAAATTTCAAGAAAATCCGATAATCAGTTTAATTTTGATGAGTATATATGTGTGTGCCATTTTTATCGAATACACCCTTTAAAAACAACAAAAACACTAGGAAAATCGGTTGTTCGAAATTTCATTGGTGGAGTGAAAAGGAAAGTGCGGACATTAGAGATGGGAGTTGAAATTGAGTAAATAAAATATTGTTAATCATAACTTTTTAGTAGTTTTTCATTCCCTGAAAATTTCAAGAAAATCCGATGATTGTTTTAATTTGGGTGAGTAAATATGTGTGTGCCATTTCTATCGAACACACCCTTTAGAGTATCATTGTGCTTGTCACATAATTTACAACATCGTAAATTGGAGTTGGTATCAAAAGCTCGCAGTTAATAAATGTGGAAGTACAATTAGAACACTAAGTTGAGAACAATCAATAAGTAAGAAGAAGAATCAAGAATAAGAAGTCGATCTTAACTCTGGTGATGGAATCATTATTTAAAAAAATAAAAATGATAGGGCCTATCGAATAAGCAGACTCAGCTTCATTCGCATCTATATCATATGCAGCAGATTCGTTCCATAAAATTGATCTATTTCAGCAACACTGTATTAAATATTGTCAATTGCATTCGCGAATGTTTCCAACTTCGACGCATGCTCCAGAAACGAATGCGAGGTACTTTGCCGATTGTGGGCTACGAATTAAAGAAAGCATGCCAATCAGGTTCCAAACATTGCAACTAACATCGGCATCATCAGTCGCGTTGCTGACATCCTGCCGTAAGCAGTGATAATGATACGGACGCTTTTATTTTTAAGTATCGAGAATAGAGTTTGTTTGATTGAATAGAGTTACTCTGCGCGCGGTTTGTTGAGAGAGTATACACTCGAGATAGAGTAGCAAGTGAGCAAGCATTCTGAGTGGTTTTGAATTTGTAACGGTTGATAGCAGTGATTTTGTGCAAGTAATTGTCACATGATGAAGTATTGTGCATCCCACGAGGTTTAATTCTGAAATCCAATTAATACCGATAGAATCAATCGTCTGTTTTCGGTTTCAGTGTGAATGGTTACACATTGTAAGGTACGATAATTATTCCAAGGAAACGGAAATCTATCGCATGTTATTGGATGGTGATGTTTGAAGAAGTTGTTTCATACTCTGCAGTATATTGTGAGTGTTCCAATGATAAGAGCTTTTAAGTACTTGTAGAGTAAGCACACGGTTTAGGAAGGAAAAAAAATTAAAGATATCATTAACCGCATGGATGATATGAAACCACGAAGCGGCTTAAACTTTAATAATTATACTACCATAATTGATTGCTTTGAATATTTATGTGGTTATACGACCCTCGAGAATAGTTGTGTGGAAAACGTGAAGCAAGTTTGTAAGATCCGTAAGATTGATTGCACGTCAACTTGACAAGGCATTTAACAGTGCGGTAGTGGGTCGTATCAAAGTCTCAAAATGGAAGAAGCATAAAATAATCAGTCGATATCTTAGTATGATACAAAAAGTGTTGAAAGTTCCAAACTATGATACGTTATTGCCGCCGGCATCAAATGTACTGGAAAGAGATGTATAGTAAATAATGCAAAAATCTGCTGAACAAGATTTTCTTCCAATTATTTATAGTGATATATGTGGTGAGTACTTGAAAGATTTAATAGTTTAAAGCTAATAGCTTGTTTAATCACATGTAAGTTTGCACATTTGCATATATTTCTGATGAGTATCACGTAACAAGCATAGATGTATAGAACAATGTATTCTTAGACAGGATTAATAGTTTATATTTTATCGTGCGATGAATTGTACTGTCTTTTAGTTTTTAATGTAGAAATTGTGATGTTTGAAGACGTGCTGTGCCTAATGGTTTAAATCATCCCAGACAACCACAAGTCATATAACAGTGTTCAAATAGTACCGTATATGCCTATATTTTAAGTCAAAATAGCAATTAATTGTGGCCTGTATCGTACTATGTTTACGTTAAATCGTAAAGAGTGCAATTTTTCGACTTATATACGATGGGTCATTTATTCATCGTACTGCGTCACAAACTAAATCGGATATGCATCGCTAAACTTTTTAAATCGGATTTGTTATTGCAAGTTCAATCGGATATGCATCGCTTAACTTTTTAAATCGGATTTGTTATTACATATTCAATCGCATACGATATTAAATCAATTCGTTTAAGAAACCAATGGGATTTGCAGAAATATGGCCTCCACTTTTGCACGTATGAGCCATATTTTTGCATTCTATACGATTTGTTCACTCACATATATGTTTGTATATCATAAAAACAACTTTCAATTTACGTGCATTTTGGTTGTCTGGGATTATTCTAATATATAGGAAATACAAGTGCACAGGGGTACAAGATTAATATAAAATCAGACTTAAGAAGAAAGTTAACGATAAAGTTCATCAAATCAGAGTAAATGCATCCATCAACCAACGAGCGGGATTTGGCAACCGTATTCTGTCTATTGGTTCGGTTAGGCACCTTAAATTTAAGACATGAAGTACGGCCCGTTTCATTGGCTGCTGGACGAACCAGACGGATGAATCGACCTTCTTGGCCACGTCTCGGATCGAATGGTTCGGATTGCGATTGAAGTAATCCCTCACCTTCCTTGCATTCACCGGGTCGGTCGTCTTCGCTTTTATTCCACTGCCAGCTCGCCGCTGGGTCGTCTGGGTCTCCTTGAACGATTTTATCACACTAGATACGGTCGAATTGTCGATTCCCAACTGTTTCGCGACCACCTTAGGACTGGCCTGGATTTTCCACGACCGCGCTCATAAAGTTTTGTCGAAACAAAGACATCTTATCGTACGGCAAACTCGCAACAACAAAGTGCAGCTAGAAGTCTAGAACATGTAATACGTGAAGTTTAAAAATTTGAGAGGCAAAACTTGATGTCTAGCACTTCAGTGGGATTCAAATTGATCAACTCACTACATGATAAAAATTAATAATATTAATCTTTCAAATTATGGGATGGCTACAACATCCTGATTTGTCTAGAAAGTTTTAAAAATAAACATGTTCAAAGTTTTTTTTGTGACGAGTATATTTTGCTGGAAGCTATTTTCGAATTGCTGAATTATTTTCCACTCATGCTTTTCACTCTTAAATTATTTTATTCTCTAAGGTAGAGAACACTGAAGTTATTTTTATAATCTAAACTCTTACAAAAATCTTAATTTTCTTGTATGATTTTTTAATGATTCATCATGAAACGTTAGCATTAAAAAACGGACTGATTTTAGCGATTTTACCTTACCACTTTGTGGCGAATCCACCTATGCATTGCCAATCGCATCAAACTCTGCTTTGGACCGAAAAAGATGAGCATTGTTATCAGTTGATTATATATCGAAGCATTAAATATATCTTCCACAGCAAGTTCGCTGAAAGAGTCCTTCTGTGGCTAATTATCAATGAAAATGAAATGTCCAAGCCACTGTCTTTTCCTTCGGGGCTTGCGGTGAACGGGGAGATATACAGTACGAAGTGCATACAGGATGTTGCCGCCTTCATCAACTAGTATTACGCGGAGTAGTATTTGGTCTTTTGATAGGGCCTGGCCTTGGCCCAGGTTCCGGGAAACTGCTGTTAGGCTGCCCGGTAGAACGTCAAAGCAGTTTTGTAGAAGAGATAATAAGCGTAGAATTCAATTAAAATTTGTTCCATTGAATTATCATTGGTAGATTTTATTCCATCGTCATCCGATATTAGTCCATACAGTTACATACAGTTTTCAAACTTGACAGATCTAGGGTTTTTTTCATTAGGGCGAATCTACAATTGAGAGATTCTCTCCGGGCTCGCTCTCTTTCATTCATAAACGAATCACCTTTGCGTTTTTCATCCTACTATTTGTAGAGTATGCTAGCCAGCACTGTTGTGTTTCGATCTGTACTAAAGAATCCCTCGAAAGTTTTATAATGGCGCTGTAATAAATGAAAGAGAGCGAGCCCGGAGAGAATCTCTCAATTGTAGATTCGCCCTAATGAAAAAAAAACCCTAGAGATAATTATTTAATTACATATTTAAAATGTCATAGATCTATCTATGCATCTATGCAATTGATAGTTTTTTCGCAATCATTATCGAGCTCAGAGACCTTAAATTTTAAAAACATCAGATTTTCCAATGCATACCAACATTATTTTAGGTAGTGATCGATTTCAACACGAAAAAACACATTTTAATGCAGAACATTTCATACAATTTAGTACTTTTGATACATTTTTCAATATTTCTCAATGATTTTTGTCCATGAAAACAATTTTGCAAAAATTTAAGCACATCGACATGGGGTAACATTTATTTTTTCGTACTTACGTGAAATTCACCCTGAGGCTGATTCGTCACGCACTACACATAAAAATCATCAAAACATGGCCCGGAATCAATAGTTTAACTTCCCTTCCGAAGGCTGACGTGATCAGAGATTTTCAGAGATCTATTTTAATCTCTGGTTTTTTTATTTAATTATTAAAAACATTATTTTAACGCTAACAAAACTGTCTTCCTGTATAGTTTCGCGACGTATTAAAATCGAATACAGACGACACACACAATTGAAGGCACGTTGCAAAGCAATCATTCCAGAGTTTGTCTCGTAGACGGTTCCCCTGTGTGGAATACTAAGGAGGGAGGTGTTTCGTAACATACGGCTACGAGCCTGGAGTGGAGTATCGGCGTGCAGTGAAGGGCAGGTTATTCGATCAGACAGCAAATCCGCGACGATAAGTGCCTTCGCGGCTTTGAAGAGTGTTCAAATGAATCATAAGGCAGCGACTCTCGTAACGCGGAAGGTTGAAAGGGTCCCTTCAAGGCAGTCTGTGAAGAGCGTATCGGATAAAACGACGTTGAATTGATTCAATACGTTCGACGTCATTTTGGAAATGAGGGTTCCAGACCGGGGAAGCATATTCCAAGGTGGACCTCACCAAGGCACTTAAGGCAGTACCCGTGTCGAAATTCATTAGCCACACGAAAAATGAAGCCGACATTTCGGGAAGCTTTCGTTATGATGTAGGACATTTGAGGTTTGTACATGAGTTTATCGTCGAGTATCACACCAAAGTCCTTTACTTGGTTGCCTCTTTGCAGAGGAATTCCAACCAAAGAATAACCGAAGGTAATAGGAGACTTCTTCCTAGAAAAAGTAACAACGGCACACTTTCCCGGATTCAAAAGCATACAGTTCACCTCACACCACCTTTGTTCTGTCTCTAAATCCTCTTGCAACTGTAAGGCGTCTCGTAGCGAATCCATGCGAATGTAGATTTTAAGGTCAAAGCTTAGCCTATGAGATTTCAGCAAAAGGTTAACATCGTTGAAATACAAGAGAAAAATCAGCGGCTCAAGATGACTACCTTGGGGAATGCCGGTCAAGGCGAGGAACGAAGACGACAGCGCATCGCCTATTTTAACCTTGAGAGTTCTGCCACAAATATGCGATTTGAACGAGTAAAGCAAGGAGGCGCCAACGCCAAGTCTTTCCAGTTTTGCCACAGCGGTGTCATGGTTGATTCTATCGAATGCAGCAGATAGGTCCATGTAGACAACGTCCGTTTGTGAACCAGATGAAATCTCATCTATGATGGGATGCAACAATGATTTCCGCTACATAACTGGTGCCGTCTGTAGGTTGCATTACTTAGCACCTTAGCAGTTGCCTCATAATTAAATCTTAAGAAATTATTCTCGTATAAATTTGAATTCTCTGAATCGGAATTCATATACTAAGCCAATTCCTCCAGAAAAAAATCAAATGATTGAGTTAATTGGAACTGAGTCCGATAAAAAAAAACACTCCGAGTTCAATGGGATCAGTCAGTACAACTTTATTAACTATATACAATGCTTGGTATGTTTCTGAGTGCCTGATAAATAAAGTTAAAAAAATTGCAGCAAAATCTACTTTTTTGTTATCTGATACTCGTTGTATCATTCAATGGAGTTCTATGATCAAATTCCATTAAGGCTTTTGTTTTCGGCTTGGGAAATTGACCGGCCTCTATGATAATCAAATATAATTGTCCTTCCTACAGAACCATACTAATGCAAAACAAGTAACGGAAGCTGTCAATTTATAGCCATAGTTACTGTGGTTGTGCTTTTCCACTTTGTTGATGGCCATTAATTAACTAATATGCTAAAGGCAATAAGCTTTATAATACCAAGAAGATGCATATCAGGTCCAAGCACTGAATGTATGTAGATATGTGAACTGAAGTAAAAACAAAACAACACGTTGAATTCTTGCCATTCGATAGCACAGCAATTTCGAGAATTATCTTAATATAACAAACCAATGAAGGAACAAGACCAACCAACACCTTCTAGGTCCCATCGGGCTTCTTTGTGAGGTACTTGTATTGTATACATGTAATGAACCGATGAATTCTTTAGAAGTTTTATTGTTTGTGAGTAGGTTGGATGGAACCGTACGTTTGTATATATATTCTTCTGTAATTTAAAAAAAAAGTTAACGAACCAAACGTATAATTAGATATTCCTTATAGAAAACATAGATAAAGGCATTTGATGTTTCTGTTCGATCTGATCGGCAAAATTTTTATTAGACGGTGAAAAATAATATAAAATGGATGTAATATTTTGTGTATTGATAGTATCTTAGTAATAACAAAATTAAGCTCGGAAGTAATCATGAGTCTCAGAAATGGCATACTAAAAATAGTGGTTTACTTAGGCAGATAAATGTGATCATTCACAATTTTTCCGATAAAGCATCATTGTAGACGATTCTCTACTCTTTTTATCACATATTCCTTTGTTTAGACAGCTCAAAAAACCGTTTTCCCGAGCGTGATATTTAATCTTAGTTTTGCGCAACCAGGATTGGCGAAAATTCTAAACACGCGTTTCAAAGAACAAAGAATGAATGCTCGTTCGGCTGTGATTTTAACAAAAATCAAAGGTCGAATACGAATAGATATGCAATGCAAACTAATATATCGGATTCCTAGAGGGTTCGACAACGCTGGTGATTTAGTAGTAAGCGTGGTTGCCTCTCATCTCAGTCGGCCTTGGATCAATTCCAGTCAGCTCCGTTAAGATTCTCTGAGACGAACAATATTTGATCGTGGCAAACGAAAACATTGATATTCTACAAACTGTATTTTCGCCATGGAAACTTGACGTAGAAGAAGGCTTAGAAACCTATATCTTGTCTGTTTTGATAAATAGGGATCAAGAAAACTGATACTCAAGGCTTTTAAACGTGCTACCAAGAAAAAAATTATGTGACAAAATTTGTCGAACTTTTTTTCTATGGTTTGAAATAGAGGTGTACATACAATATTATTTGCAAATATAAGTCTCGTTTAAAAGTTGGTGGCCCTACTTATAAATTAGATAACAAGTTGGGAGTATGCGATGTATTCTTCAGTGGTGTCTTAGTCCGAGGCACTTGTTAAGTCTACAAGCAGTAGACGAAATACGCCTGGCAAAGGATAAGTGATTATAACGGAAATTAATGGAAAGAGGAGAGGATCACAGGAGATTCCGTTAAGAGATTTAACACAAATAAAAAGAAGCCCATTTGATTTACCAACATTACATCAATTTCCCCCCTATGTTATTTTCATTTTTCTTAAGTGTTTTTAGCCAAACGATAAATTTACCATTTCTCGATAATTTGCGCAATTTCTGCATACTCACATCTTTCAAATGTCTCTATATTCTCTCTCTCTCTCTCTCTCTCTCTCTCTCTCTCTCTCTCTCTCTCTCTCTCTCTCTCTCTCTATCGCTTTGTCTTACTGTACATATGGAAAAGCTAGTCTTGCTGTACATATGGAAAAGCTAGTCGATGGACAATCTAGTTCACTGCTTTTTTCGGTGTTTGAAGTAAGCAGTCGAGCTGTGATTCTAAGACGGGTTAAATAAGCAAACTTCTTCAAGTCCATATCCTTCTTGAATTCCACCAGTAGGTTAATAATTAACCATTGACAACAATTATTGTTCTGAACTTTGATCTCTTCTTTTCTGATGATTTTCTTTACCGCTGTCAATTTTCCCCCCAAAAGTTTCAGAAATTTTATCAAAATTCAACGCAATTTTTTTAAATTGAAATTGAAATTTGAAAACAATAATGACTTCAATGGTAATCATGAGAATATTGAAATGGGAAATCAGTGGTCTATTTTGATAGTAAGTATGGTGTTTATATATTTAAGTTATCTTTAATCAGAAGTCTGTCAGCCAGTCGCTGGTTCATCACTGACAAATCTAAGTGATATTAGGCTCATTCAAATAACAGCAGTTAATTTCAGTTGCGTACAGAAAGTTGTCCCCTTACATTCTTCTCTTAAACGAGGACTTGTGTAGGATAAATGTCGCTAACGTTTTTTTTCTTTAAAGGGTTCCTTCCTGCGATTCATGTGGTTAACATATGTCCCGAGGCCATTGACGCTCTTATATCTGCACGTTTACTGGAAAGCGTAGCAGTAATGAGGCAAAAACGATTATATCAAAAGCTTGCGCTCAGTGAACGTTATTTGCATTTCTGTCTGCTTTGACTAATGCTGGTATGTAATAGATAAACCAACGCCATAAATTCAAACTTTGTTTGGATTTGCTTTCAAAACCTATTGTTGCTACTTAGTCACCTGGTATCGGTTTATAAGAGTCACGTTAAAAGTCAAGCAAGTTTTCTAGTTATGTTTATTTAGGAGTGTTCCTGTCAAACATTGGTTGGTCTCTAAGATAATTACCATCTACTCATAGGTCCGCAATGTAATGTGACATTATGGTGCTTAGAACACGCAGTGTTATATTGCGTGAATGAAAGTTATTGCCCCTAGCAAGAGTTGTGACTATTATGTTATGCGTCATAAACAGTGACGGTAAATTAAATTACCATTTATTCTGCAAGATTTGTTTTGAATTTTTAAAACTCGCAATTGCATACCCTTTAGGAGTACTTTACCAATGATGCAGCTTTAAAATTATGTTTAGAACATTTGATGTTAATTTAGAAGTAGCTAAAAAACAACTACATTGAGATCTTAAAAATAGCAAATGTCCTGCATAGATTTTGGCAAGTTGGTGATAGTTACCAAGTGGTAGTTTAGGTTATAGTACATTCTTAAAATCATTTCTTGATATCCTTTTGTTTAACTTATAAACTTATAACTTGAAAGCGTAAGAGTATTCAGTTCGTGAGATTGCATTAGCTGAGCCTGGAATGGAAAGTATCTTTATTCCAACAGTATTTTTTATTGACATGAGCTTGAAAAATCTGTAACTGGCTTCAAACGGGATCTTCTCTAGCGTCACTGTAGTTTGATAATGATCTTTTTAAAGGACGCTTTTTCCAAGATAGAGCAAGCCAAAGTCAAACATTTTACCGTTTTTGTATCACAAACTCTCTTGTAATACAAATCATAATTGGCAATGAGATTTCTTATGAATTTCCTCATAGTGTATGCTTATTTTCCAAAATAATTCCAAGCTCTCGAACCGCATGCACCCGTCAAAGGGCTTCTTTTCCATAGTTATATATAAGATAGTGTTTTTTGATAGTGAGATTTGCTTGATACCAGGCTACAAGTTGATCAAGAAGTTTTTACAGTACTAAACGGTAAAAAGCTTTAGCAATCACCTACATATGTTTGCATGTCATCATTTTATAAACCAGCCAGGAGAATGTACACGAGAAGATAAAAAAAACCCACATTATGGAAACACAAAACTTTTCGAATTTTGTTCAAATTATTACCAAAAGTGTTTTAAATTTATTATTAAAATTCTGTTAAAAATGGAAAATTGCGAGTATTGTTATCTTTGCATGATTTTCATTCATTATTTACAGTATATCTTTTAGATGTACAACACTGTATACTTTTTAATTATTAATGTATGAGTTTGGTTTTCTGTGCATATATATTTTTCATTTTGACATTAAAAATTCACGTAACGTACTCCGGAGCAACTTAAAATGATCTTTTTTGTATTTAATTTTTAAAGCACAGAAATTTTCTGATAGTTTCTTCATATGTAAGTAATACAGTAATTTTCTGATAGCTACTTGATGTAAGAATAGGCACTCTAAAAAATTAATATTGAACATTATCATCTTTAAAAAACATGCCTAAATAGTTCACCGGAAATGTTTTGGTATTAAGATTTAACTATTGATACAATAGTAACAGTAATAATAGTAACAGTATTAACAGTAACAGTAATAGCAGAAAATGACCAAATGTATTATTTATTATATTGTTATGGACATGGATTATCCAAAAATAATGCAATGCTTTCTTAAGTTATTTTTACCGAATCCAATCAGAATATAATATGTAGGAAAAAAAAAGCCAAAATTTCATTATTTGATTTGCAGTAAGTGTTGAAAATTAATCTCAGCCTTGTAAATTAAAAAAATTAAAGATCTAACAACAATTTATGAATACAGACATTTACATTCGAGAAGCATAAATTCTACGTTAATACTATTTTACTTGATATTATTATGTTAATAACCATATTTTTTTCATATTTGTCATAAAAATTATAGATGGCACTAAAAAATATGGATCGCGTTATCAGAATTTGTGGAAAGAGTGCTAAGATCCAAAAATGGATCTTCGTGTTTTATGAAGCTCCAGTGGAGCACTTGAGAATAACGGATGCATTAAAAAAAATGGACTAATTTCGGATAGCGAAGAAACTTCAAATAAGAAAATTCAATGGAACAAATTTTCTTTACATCCTACGTTTAATAAGCCTACTACAATAATGCTTCTACGCGTGGCCTTACGGCAATTGGGTGGAAGATCAATGTCGATTAATTAACATCTCTTTCTTGGCCTTGGTGATTCTATATTTTTGGGTCATGACATTATTGAAGTTGGTCCTTCGTTTGAGATTTGCCAAACTACTTTCTATTGGTTGCACCTGGGGGACGCTGGGAGGTTTGGCGGTCTTCGGTACAACGTTTATTTTCAGCCCGTCCATCTCCTCCAGTGATCTTATGGCATAATGAACCGAGGTCAGGTCCGGCCAAAAAACCACATCCATCTTCGAGTGATACGTCTTGATGAAGGCGACAACTTCCGGCAGGTACTTCGTAAATAAATAATGGTGGCTTGAATCGTCAGCATCAGAAAGGTTGCGAAATTGGTTTTGGAGATATATTTGACGTCAACGCTTACCTTTTGGTGAAGGATGAAAATTACCCGGTCCCCTGCTAGTCGTTGCTGCTCAGCATCAAGTGGGTCTCGGTCTCGTCGAATCCATAATGACCATGACGCCGAGCTTCGCCGGAAAGATATTTTTCCCAGGCACCTTCAGCCGCTCCTTCTGGTTGATTGCCTGCTTCTCAGACGGCCTATACTGAGGCTTCTGCATAGCAATGTGCTTCTTGCCTACACTCAGCCAAATAATCTTAAGAATTTCATAAGGTTCAACTTATGAATGATGCTCTAAATTTCAGAAGGTTAACTTATGAATGGATTTTGTTTTACACGACGTTGTTCTTGTTCGCCTTTAAGCTTTCCTATTTACAAGTGTTGATATACACTAGTGGTCAAGTCACTCGACCTATAACCTCAACGTTCAAGGTGCAAATCCAGGTTGCTCCAAATTTTTATTTTTTCAACATCATTATATTTCATAGAACAAATTTATGAAACTCATACTGCTTTCTTATCTATATAAATAAAAATGAGTTGGGGTTTCCTTTGTCACGATTTAACTCGCGAGCGGAAGGACGGATCGGCATGAAAATTTGTATGCACGGGTTTTTGGGGCCGGGGAAGGTTCTTAAGATAGTAAAAAGCCCCTCCCTCCTCTGAAAGGGGGGGCTCCCATACAAATGAAACACATATTTCTGCATAACTCGAGAACTGATCAAGCAAAGAAACCCAAATTTAGCATGCGGAAGTTTTTGGAGTCAAGAAATGTTTTTATGGTAGTTTGAGACCCCTCCTCTCTCTATAAAGGGAGGCTCCCATACAAATGAAACACATATTTCTGTATAACTCGAGAACTGATAGCAAAGAAACCCAAATTAAGCATGCGGAAGTTTTTGGAGGCAAGAAATGTTTTTATGGTAGTTTGAGACCTCTCCCCTCTCTATAAAGGGAGGCTCCCATACAAATGAAACACAAGTTTCTGCATAACTCTAGAACTAATCAAGTTAATGGAACCAAATTTGGCAGGTAGAGGTTTTTGAAGGCAAAACATGTTTCTATGGTAACTCCAGACCCCTCCGCCCTCTGTAAGAGGGGGGCTCTCATACTAATGAAACACAAATTTGTGCATAACTCGAGAACTAATCAAGCATACGGAACCAAATTTGGCATGTGGAGATGTTTGGAGGAGATAAATGTTTTTATGGAAGTTTGAGACTCCTACGCCATCTGGAAGGGGGAGGGAGGGGGGTTTACATACAAATGCAACACAAATTTCTGCATAACTCGAGAACTAATCAAGCAAATGGAACCACATTTAGCAGGTGGTTGTTTTGGAAGACAAGAAATGTTTCTAAGTTGACTCGAGCCCCTCCCTTCTCTGAAAGGAGGGCTCATATACAAATGAAACACAAATTTCTGAATAACTCGGGAACTTATCAAGTTAATGGAACCCAATTTGGCATGTGGAGGTTTTCGAAGGCAAGAAATGTTTCTATTGTGGTTTGAGACTCCTCCGCTCACTGAAAGAGGGGTCTCTCATACAAATTAAACACGAATTTCTGCATAACTCGAGAACAAATCAAGCAAATGGAACCAAATTTGGCATGTGGAGGTTTTTGAAGGAAATAAATGTTTCTAAGGTGGTTTGAGACCCCTCCGCCTTCTGGAAGGGTAGACTTCCATAAAAATAAAACATAATTTTTAGCATAACTCGAGAGCCAATGAAGCAAATGAAACCAAATTTGGCATGTTGAGGTTTTTGGAGGCAAGAAATGTTTCTATGGCAGTTCAATACCGCTCCCCATTTTGAAGGGGAGGGGTGCTTCCCCTACAAATAAAAAGCAAATTTCTGCATAACTCGAGAACTAATCAAGTAAATGAAACCACTTTTGGCATATGGAGGTTTTTGGAGGCTAGATTTCTATATAGATAAAAATAAATTTCTGTCTGTCAGACCCTTATAGACACGGAAAGTTCTGAACCGACCAACGTGAACATTTATATGAAGGGTTTTTTGGGGCTGGGGAAGGTTCTTATGATTATTTGAGACCCCTTCTCTCTCAGGAAGGGGCGCTCTCATACAAATGAGACATAAATTTAATCTTAACCCGAGAACTAATCAAGCAAATCGAATCAAATTTAGCATGTGGGGGGTTTTGAAGGCAAGAATGTTTCTATGGTAGTTCAAGACCCCTCCCTTTCTGAGGGGGGGGGGGGGCTTCTAACAAATGAAACTCACATTTTTATTATAATCGATGAGCCCAGTGTGATGGTTCGAGAACTAATCAAGCAAATGGAACCAAATTTGGCATGTGGAGGGTTTTGAAGGCAATGATTGTATGGTGGTTTGAGAAACCAGGGAGGGCTCCCATACAAATGAAACACAAATTTCTACCAAAAATAAGAATTATCCAGGTTACTTAAACACAAACCGTGTATTTCTCGGGTAAGAAGCATGTTTTGATAGAAGTTTGAACCCCTGCTTATTCAAGAAAAAAAACTCATTTCGAAAAAAAAAACCATAAACGTGACAGTTATATTAAATTTTCCTTCATTTAGTTGCAAGCGTAGCAGCGTACGCACCGGGTTAAGCTAGTAGCAAATAATTATAATGCAATCTTATGAATATCAAAATTTCGCTGAGTGTAGATACTTCTTCACTGTTTGGCCGGTTTCAGTAACCTATCGGTCGTCTTCTTTTACCTCTTTTTCCTTTTTGTAAGGGCGGGGGGGGGGGGGGGGCAAACCCACGCTTCCGTTGGGTGGCTTCGCCTGTGGCTGGGGGGAGGAGGAAGTTGGTGATGGCCGGGTGGGTGTATCCCGGGGGGGCGCGGGGCGCCCCGCGGTGGGGTTTTTTTTTTGGGGGGGGAACTAGCAGTACGAACAGACTATCGTGCGTAGTTGCTTGACTGTTTTTGTCACGGCTGCTACAAATCAACCGATAACGCTGTCATTTTTTTTGCATACAACCGGGTAGCTACGATTGGCGATACATAGGTGGATTCACCACCAGGTGTAGGGCAATCACATGCAATATCCCTAAAATCAGTTCATTTTGACGTAGGACTTCCGTCTTTCTTTTCTATTCCTGAATAGTGGCACCGTTCTAAAATTTCAGGAATCTACCGTGTTACGTTTTGAGTAGAGATTTTGAACAATAATCCTTTCTGACCGATAGAAATTTAACTATGAGTATTTCATTCGGAAGGTAGAACACCAACGCTAAATCCCTGTTGCTAACTGAATTCATTGAAAAAATTTAAACTAGTTAAAAAGTACTTAAAAGAAAATTCGTCAAAATTTCAAAACACACAATATCATATTTGCGCCGTACTCTAATTGGTTCACAACGCCTCAGTTACCGTGCTTGCGACTATAACACAAGTGGTGCCGTCACACCAACCATCATTCTCGATTCGGATTCTGATGGGAACGGTCGATGTCCCACACTAATATTGAATAAAAAAATGTAGAAATTTATTAATTCGATGATTTCATTTTTTTCACATCAACAAGGAGTCCTACGTCAAATTTGTAGGTATATCACTGACATAACACACCCTCTAGTTTTTTTTTAAATGTTCACATTACCATAACAAAGTTAGTTCAATATGGTTGTGTATTGAGTATGACCAGGGGCATGATTAACTCCGTTATTGTCAGAACAGCTATAATTACACAGAGAACCATCAGATGATGCTTGGGACTAACATATTTCCTCAATGTGTAAGAATTGGTCATCCCAAACTAAGGCAATACCGACACCGGCCCAGCTCGAATGTAGGTCAAATAAAGAAATAGTGGGAATGTGTTGACATGATACTCGCTTTATTGGAAGCCGAGAACACCTCTGCACTTCCACGAGAAACCACTGAAATGTTGGATAACAGGAATAGGTGGCAGGAGGATTCGTTTTGGTAAACGATAAACTAAATTCACAAGACGCCTTGTAAAATATTGAAATATTAGTACCGATTTCAAGTTTTAACCGATTTATACCAACAGTAAGTGTGCTATTGAGGTCATTCACAAAGTGTATGTTTTTTTTGACGTAGGACTACGTCTTTGTTTTTAATACAGGGGTACGCGTTGCGAGTCCGGAAATTTGGAGCGTCACGAAATATACTTAGGGTTTGAACGTTAATAACTAATTCATTTTGTTCCGGTGAACAAATAAATTTTTCTATAATTTTGTAGTAGATTTATTAACGTTCAACTCAACTAAAATATAGGATGAGTTAGATATTTCACAATATATAAATGGTTATACCTTACAATTTAAGTGAATCTTTTGTTTTAGGTTAAGGATCTTTGACCAACTTAGTAGTATAGCTCGCTGTAAAATAATAATTCATTAATTGTTTAAACTAATTATTTAATTCGCTTTTACAAGTTTTCATTCACAATAATTCTACTGTCCTACTTTGAATAATAGTATTCTAATATTTCGATCCTAGTTAAAAGGAATAATGTATTTGTAAGTTGTAGGTTTCTGCTTTCCTTTGTTCCATAATTATTGGCTCTGTACTTAGGTCAAACAATATATTAAACTAAGCAATCTAATTTTATGTAATTATAAGTATAAATTCAATTTAATTCCAGCAAATTTAGCAATAAGTATTATTTAAGCTATTAGCCAGACGTTTCGTTCTTTTCAGATTTCTTCGGTTGTGTCCTCTTCTTCCCTGGACATAATTTTACTTCTATCTATCATTTCATCTGTCATTTCTACTGTCATTTCTTACTGTTCGCTGTCCCGCAGGGTTGTTACAACATGTATCAATGAAGCCAGCAGGGTGGCCAGAAACACTGTAGATCACGGCAACATTACGACCCTCGTAACACAGAGGGTTTGACGCTGTTTTACTCGAATAGTCTACATATAGGATTGGAAACAGGTCTTCTCAGTAGGCGGTTGAACCGTAGCCTGCCTTACTTGACCATCTGAGGCTGTGCGAATCTCTACTACTCGTCCTTGCACCCAGTTTTTTCGTTTACTTGCATCCGCTATTAGAACTAAGTCACCTATACCAACCGGTCTGATATCAGTGAACAGTTTTGTTAGACGGCTAATGGTAGGAAAATATTCTTTCAGCCATCGATGCCAGAATAAGTCTAACTGATGACTGATGAGAATAAGTCTAACAGCTGTTCAGTAGTGCGTATCGTGGATTCACGAGACTTGAAATGGGCTGCTTGACTCCATTTGAGCTACCAAGAAGAAAGTGATTGGGTGTCAACGCCTCCTGTTCTGCAGTCTCCAGAGGAAAAGAGGTCAGCGGTCTAGAGTTGACGATGCTTTCCACTTCAACCAGCAGCGTCAAGAATCCTTCATCATCCAGTTTTTTCCTGTATCAATGCCCATAATAGCGGTCTTAATAGATTGAACCGTAACTGGTAGATCACCTTTTCGTGGTGCGTTACGGGGTATCAGATCTACCACCGAACTTTAGTCCGAATTAATTCAAACTAGGGCACATATTTGTTTTTGTAGTCAAATGAACGTTTATTAGTCCTTATTACATTTTATGTCTTGTGAAAAGCGACAATACTCGGATTGACCCAGCGAGGATGAGCTTTGAATAAGGAAAACATGATTAGTCTTCATTTATGTGAATTCTCATTTTCTATTTGATGTTCTACAGTTTTAAGTGGTTAGGACTAAGATTCTCATGCATGGTCAGTATCGAAGTCATAGTTTGTTTTATGTGCAATGAACCCTGTTTTGACCGATAAAGGGGCGCGCCTTTGAAGAGTGCTGTCACTCACAAAGGGTTTAAATAGCGTAAACTTAAAAAAAACTCGATTCATAGCCAACAAAACAAACAAAGACAACTGTAAAAAACACCGAATACTTCATCATTTCTCAATAGTGATGAAGTAACTCGACATGCACTAAACAAAGGATACGGGATATACTACAATAGATCAAATTACTGGTCGCAGTGGTTTATGTCCCGAACAGAGGAAAAAAAATAGATTGAACCATTCTCTCCCAAGCCCCACCCATGTGTGGAGTAGAAGGAGGGTTGAAAAAACACCTGGTACAGGTGTTGGTAAACATCTCCGCTAGCCCGCTGTTTATTTGTTGTCTGAACACTTTCTCTGCCCCTTGGAAGTTGGTGCCGGTATCAGTATAAACTTTCAACGGCGCTCCTCGACGGTCAACGAAGCGACGAAAACACATGATGCAGCTCTGCGTGCTTAAACTAAATGCGACTTCAACGTGCACCGCTCTTACTGTAAGGCACGTAAATAATGCCACCCAACGCTTCACATGGCTTCGTCCGATCTTTACTAAAACTGGACTAAAGAAATCCACACCAATGTACGTAAAGGGCCGTTCGAAGGAAGCTAATCTTTCAGCCGGTAAAGGGGCCATTTTAGGTGTAGACGGTTGCGACTTATAGCTTCTACAACGCTGACATGATCGTGCCACCCTACGGTCATACAATTTCCGCCTTACCCCATTGACCACTGTTTCATAGTGGCATTATGGCATCTTCGGTGATAGTGGTCTAGAACTAAAACTGTCATACGATGCGATTTCGGAAGGATTATTGGAAATTTCACGTTAAATACCACATTAAGTACTGCACCAATCCATCCAACCTGTCTCAGAACGCCATTCTCATCGATGTAAAGAGACAACTTGTGTATAGGTGAAGATTTGTCTACTTCTTCTCTACCAGCCTTCAAGCAGAAAATTTCGTCAAGGTACGATTCTTTTTGGCAGAGGCGCCAAAGTATATTTTCCGCTTTATCCATTTCCGCCGAGTTCAACCACGGACTAATTATGGACATCGGACAGACGAATTGTTCTTGACGCACCTGGTCAAAATTTTCAGTGTATCAAGTTCCATATATACTAGAATATCATTATCATAGCAGTACTAGAAAAATACAGCAACACTGCATTTCTTTCATCTTCGGCAACACTGTTTTCTTGTCAAAACAAAGTCAACAAAGTCTATCACGAGGTCACAGCTGTTGTTGGCGGTCCTGCATAAAAAGTTTGGATCGGAATACGATTTGTCTCAATAGACCAAAAGGATCAAGCGGGGTATATTAAAGTGAATATTTACCTGGGACAGCTCAAAAGTTTGCACAGTCGAGGATGACGAATCGAATCTCAACAAATACCGAATTCCTCCAAGTTCTGCTGGAATGTGCCGGAGGTTCGTCGGATTGTTCAATGCCCAATTGTACAGCTTGAATCCTACCGATTGCAGGAGCTCGATCCCTTCTTCTTTGGACGCCACCCCACTAAGAAGATCGTCGATGTAAAAGTTTTTCTATAACACTTTACCTGCTATTGAATAGGTCAATTCACCGTCGGGAGCAAGTTTCTGGAGGCAGTGGGTTCGACCATCAGCGCATCGTTCAATGAGACCCGGTATCAGTGGGACACGAAGCCGATACGTTAATCAGTTTGTTAATCCAGGTACGTAACTTTAATCAGTTTGTTAATCCACGTACTGTTCCTGTTGCAGAGGACTATAGTCAAGTATCTGCCTATTTTGATTCCGGTTGCGTGTACAGGGTACATAGAGCAGACTACGCCTTCTAGTATAAGTGGTTCAACGTGGGCTGGGAACTACAAAAACGACTGACCTACATCGAAACCAACTGGCCTTTCTTCATCGGCTTTACGTACAGTTTTCTCTGTTCATGCTTAGTGCAAACGAAGCCACGCCGAAAGTGTCCGTTTGGTAATTGCTGCCACTAAATTTACGATTCAAAATAGTTCTAATAATGCAACATTTCAGCGAAACCCCATTGAAACTGTTTTACCTGTCAGTGCTCATTACCAATGTCATGTTTAGCAGTTGAACCAAGCAGGACTGCTCCTTCGACATCAATCAGTGCAACCCAGTGACTCCCGGTGGTTCTATGATGCGTGGAATGACTCCACAACTGGCCGGTAGTGGAACACCATCGCCAAACTTCCAACTGAACCAACAGCAAAAAATGCGATAACAGCAACAACGACATCATCACCGTCACCATCGGCAGCATCGACATTCGTCACCTTCGCCATCGTTTACCACGGGTTCCCTTGTGGCTGGATCGACTATCGGTTCGGTCATGAACCAACAGCAGCACCAACAGTGATGGATGAATCGCAGCTTTAGACGGTAGATCATCCGCCTCGATACCGCCACCACCACTCGCTGCTGGAACCTCGAATGAAAATAGGAAATTTTCAATGCGATTTTTAAGGATTTTTTTTTGTAAAACAAAATGTAACGATCAGACTGCTGACAAGAATATTTCTTTGAGAATATTTTGGTTTACCCATATCAGCAAATGGTTCAGAAAGAATTTTGTAATCAATCAAACTATTTGAATGTTATCAACATTATTACGTTATAAAAATACTAAGGAGCTACTTCTTAACAAGACCCACACAAATTATTGATTTCATACATAAGTGTTTTTTTTTTTTTCCCCCGGGATCGGGGGGAAATTAATTTAACCCAGAATTTTTTGGTTTGTTTTTTGGGGGGGTTTCCCTGGGAAAAAAAAAAAAATTTTTTGGGGGGGGGGGCGGGGGGGGGGCGGGGGGTTCTTCTTTGTTCTCTGGTGTGGTGTGGGGGGCCGCTGCTGTGTGTGTTTGTTGTGCGGCGTCGTGGTTGGGGGTGGGTTCCTTCTTCTTGTTGTTGGTGATGAATTTTTCCTTTTTGTTGGTTTTGTGGTTGGGGGTTAGCCAACGTGTTTGGGGGGGGGGGGGGGGAGAGTTTGCTCATTTACACTTCCGGTCCGCTTCCTAGCATCTTGCTATGAAGTACCTGTCACCCACCGATTACCTGTCGATTTGCCAAATTTTGGTAAACCGACTGCTTAGAATTATCTCAAATTGTAATATTCCGCCCACTATATCACAAAATATTGCGAGTTGCTGATCGGATTGAAGATAAGGAAAGCATTGGGTATAGGACCAAGTCTCCCCCGGTTGGTACCAAATTAATGATCGTCGAAATCAATAGAATCAATACCAGTTACTAATGCTATGATGGGCCACCAATCGGAGGGGCGGCCCAACTTGTCTTATCTCTATTTGCAGGATATTCACAAAAAAGAGGACATGCCGTTGCTCATGCCTAACTATTGCCTACACAGGCTGAAAAAGCGATCACCATTATTTACGAGTTTACGGTGAATAGGTCATGCCGGACTATTCGGTGTGTGGTTCAACTGGCGTTCGATGTTCTGTTGCTTGAAGAAGCGGTCCCATGCTTTTGGCGGATAGTGCTAGTTACATACTTTCAGCGTATCGTTAACCAAAACGAACCCTGCTGCTGACCTTTCCCAACTATCCAACATCCCAGTGATTTCTCGTGGAAGTGCAGAGGATTTCTCGGCATCCTTCAAAGCGAGTATCACGTCAACACGTTCCTTCCCATTCCCTACTTGACCAGCATTCGGGCACGGCCGGCGCCGGTATTGCTTCATAATGGATCACCAGTTTTTACACATTGAGGATGTATGTTAGTCCCAAACATCATCTATTGGTTCTTTGTGTAAATACAGCTGATCTGGCAATAACGGAATTGTATCCGTGGGCAGTCAATCATGCTCATGCTCATGCAACTGCATATGGTAGGGTGTGACAACCCGAAAAAGGGGCCCTGGCAAAAAGGGGGCGGTCAAACTGGGCAATTTAAAATTTTTTAAAAATTTTTATTTTTTTTTAAAAGACGGGCGGCCGGGCGGGGAAATTTTTTTTTTTTTTTTTTTTTTTTTGTGGTTTGGGCCTTCCATTTTGTGTTTTTTTTTTTTTTTCAATGACTACTTTCAGGAACTGCGTACCAAAATCGACACCGCACGGTGAAGGAATCTACTTAGCTGTACTACGAAAGCATCGTCGAGATGTGCCACCAAACGGCTCGACTCTTCGTGAGCAACGGTTGGCTAGTGTGAAATGGAAATGGTACCACAGAAAAGGCCAATATCTAGAAGTGTTTCCAGAAGCTGCCGTATTCTATCCACATCATGAAAATCCTTGATGCGTAACCGAGTATAGGCGACGTTGTTTCGGTTGTTGTCGGGGATCGTCAACTTTCACGATAATCCCACCATACCATTCCAGTAGATATTTAAGATTACAATCTAAGGAAGTGGAAGATTACAGTCTTAGGAGTAGAAAAATGCAGCTCAGATAAATAACTGCTTTCGGTTGCAGTATGCAATATTTAAGATTAGGGCGCTAAATAATGGATTCATATGAATTGAAAATATTGTTTGTTCAATTATTTTACTTAGTTACAATTTTAGTGGGTTTTCGGCTTCTTGCGGCACGGTTCATTTCATGTTGAAGATGGGTTTGGGTTGTCATATGCAGGAGAAATCCAGTAGAGATTCTTAGAAGATTTCTTAACGTACATGAGGATGGCTTCACGAGAATCTTGATCGTTCTTCACGGTCTTTCTGTGCCCAAGATTTTTAAGACAACATATGAGGAGAGTGTTCTACCTGAACTGGTAACTTGTCACTATTGAAAGCTGGTCATGGGTAGATTCCGTCATCTAATTTGATTGGAGGGAGATCTTTTGTTTTTAAATCCCCCGTTGTAATCGAGACTTCTCCTGTCGGAACTTTGGAAGAGCTTGCCGCGTTATGATCTATTTCTTTCTGATCAATTCCGCGTCCTTATTTTTTTTTCTATGAGTGTGAACACCACCGAGTTAGCCGTTTCTCATGCTGCGGTTTTGTCGTACATGTCATCATTACTGATGCCGTTCCGGCAGCCGTATCGAAAATGTACACAATTTCATCTTTCATGTGCTTCCGGAAGTGATTCTCCTGTCAGCAGCACTATTGTATTGCCCGGACTGATGCAGCAATCGGTCGTGTCATAGTTGGAGAAAGGTTTTCAATTATGTGGAGGACTTTTTTCCGGTTTTCGTTGTTTTTAAGTTGCGGAGAATCGCCATTGTTCAGGACACGGCACGTGTAAATGCATTTTTTCAATGGATGCTTCAAGCGGCGATACCATCGCTCGTCACTATCGGCACATTACGATATCTGACCTAAAAATTAAGAAAATCATAGAGCTTTTGAATAAAGAAACCAAACTCGGGACGACAAAAATAACTCATGCCTTAACAATCCGTCTCACCGATCATCACCCCGGTTTTCAACGACTTTGGCACTGACTTACTTGATTTTACTTGAATATTTATACACTTTGCTAGACTTGCAGATCCGGGAAACAAATTAAAGCAGATTCGTGGATAAGATAATCCATATATCTGAACCTGAACGGCGTTCTTGTACAAATTTTCCTGTATGTTAGCTGGAGCGAAACAGAGAAAACTAGTCAAATGAACCGGCTTCATGGAGAGTTTTTTACGTTCTTCGTTGTTGCTGCTGGAGTTGAGCACTTTAAATAAGAATAGGAGCACAACGATGAATACTCTGGTCCGCGCAGATAGATCAATTACATACGTCAACAGTGAAGACGAGGTGCAAAATATTGTGCTGAAAGAATTAACTTGAGAACACCGGTGGTATACTGACAAGTGGATACTAAAGGTTCCAGTTGTATTTGTAAATAATATCAGCTGACATAACTAACATTCACACTGAAACACGTCTATGCAATATTAGAATAATCTAAAATATACGGCACTTTGACAGTACTAGAGGCCGGTTCTCTAGTACGATAGTGATCCATAATTTTTCAAATGTTTCTTCGGCACAACTACGTCCTTCCCTTTTGGGTCCATGGTCCACGGTGTTAGGTCCCGATGTTGTTTGGTTCCACGGGCGTTACGGATAAGTTGCAATCGCTCTCAGAAGCCGCGTCAATCGGGAAAACCGCTGAAATTGCACTGTTGATTCGTATGTGATAACTTTGTGTACAAAACAGGATCGAAGTTTTTCCTCCGTATTAATGTTATGTAAGCCACCCCGGATCAACCATAATTGCACAGGATGGTATAGAAAATCTGGTCCCTGGAACTACTTCCCTTGCGTTGATAAGCACGTGGCCCCACTTTGTTGCTTCATCCGCAGTATTCATTTTGGTAGGCACCCATATCGACTCGCTGCTATCCGTTAGAGAAAGGATTTCTCCGATACGGAAAGAGACGTACTGATGATATTTACGAGCTTCTGATCGAATCCAGGCCAGGACAGTGCTGGATTCTGACCAGAACATTTTTTTCTCGATTAATAAGGTGTGGTTTTCACCAACGAAAGAAGGCAGCCTAGCCCCGAGCACAGTTGTTTGAAGCTCCAGGCGAGGTACCGATAACGGTTATTTGTAAATGCTTTACTTGATGAAGTATAGCAGTCCACTTGGTCCAATGGTTGAAATCCTCGTCTCCAATTTCCTCGTCCCAGTCCTTTCCTGAGCGCCATATTGATTGGATCAGGATCATACCATATAAATGGCCAACAGCCCAAGAGGGTTGAATAAGAACATGACACATCGCAAGACTTGGCGCTTCGTCTACATTTGTAATGAATCAATCCCACTTCCATTGCTATCCGTTGCGCTTCTTCCACGGTATCGAAAATAACCAAATAGTCATACACATAATGACTTTTTATTATAGCCTATGATGCTCTTGGGATAATCTGATGTAAAATCTTCGGCATTCATATTTTTAATGAACTGCGTAAAACACGGTGAGCAGCTGGACCCAGAGATTGCAAGGTCCATGATAAAAGTGTTAGGTTTCTGAGTTGGATCTTTCCTCCACAGGAAGCGTAATGCGTGTCGATCTTCAGGTCGTATCCAGGTTGGGTTCTTTAAGTAAAACGATGTTTAGAGAAATAAGTGAGTTAAATAGAGAAAAATTGACATTATAAGACATCACCTTGTATTTATGTTATTTTCAATAGCTTCATGTTGAAAATCAATCAAGTTCAATATTAAAACTGATGCGTAGAAATATTCCAGATGGATTGGTGCAAAGAATGTGAAAATAGGTCATGAAAAGAATTAGTTATTATCGTTCAAAACCTAAGCATATTTCGTGACGCTCCAAATTTCCATACTCGCAACGTGTACCCCTGCATTGAAAACAAAACCGTAGTCCTACGTCAAAAGATGTGACTAATAAACCATGGCTAGATTTTGCTGTGCGCATACCTCATACCTTACGCAGATAGTGGTAGGAAGCATTCTTCTTTCTGGAACATGGGTTAGTTGGATGTATTTGTTGTATCAATTATTTATTTATTTATTTATTTATACCAAAATATACATGTAGAGTAACGATTTCTATTTCTAAAATTCTACAATCGGATTTTATGCGACCACATCTTAAATTCTAGATCAAAATTCATTGATGAACTTCTTTCCTTATTACATTTCTAATTCCTTCCTTCTAGCCAATCTATACATTCGCGATTGAACCGTGCCCAAGTAACCACAAGCATTATATTATTGCACTTATTCAACCCAAAATCAACATCGGTAATGCGGGATCGCATCAATTCAACAGTTGTCAAGTAATGAAGCGTTAGATTAGCTTAAGAATGTAGTGATGCATTACCAATGCAATAATGCTACTTTAGCAATGTCTTATGGCATTACAAAAGATATAGCATTAGTTCGATCTTAGTGGGGCCCTTTTCAGCTTTAACCCAACTTCAATGATGCACTAGACGTAATACATATGCCCTATATATGCATGCTATTACAGCCTCGTGGTTACTTGGGGTGTGCGTGAATGGATGTTTTTACATTCAGCTGGAAGCTGCTCGCGCAAAAAATGTGTTTCTTTAATGGAAGTAATAAATTATGGCAAGACAAAGCTTCTGGTTCGTTTACTTCTAAAAGTTCCGAGTTCGTCAATTAGATAACGCGGACCATTGTGGATTATTTTAAACAGAGTAGAAGTGTATCGCATTTTAAGAAAAACATGAAAAGATCATCCAAGTAACTGATGATGCAGATGAGAAGTTCGTGAAAATCCACTAATATTGAATATCCAACGGACACACCCATTCAGCGCAGTCCTCAATCTATCAAAAGCAGCTAGAGAGGCGTTTGATGTTAATTTTAAGCCATAAGTGACATGGGGAAGTATAAGAGATTTAAATAACCTTATTTTGACCGGAACAGACAGCATGCTTGAAGTAAGTCTCAAGTGGCGTAGGCCAGCATAGATTTTTGAGCACTGCGCATTAATATGAGCATCCCATTCCAGATTAAGGCTTGTTCGCGACAAAATCTGGACACCCCTAAATACGTATATCTCTGGAAATACTTCATCAACGCGTGAAATATTTCGCAGACTGATGAACGTATGTTTGTTCATTGTGTAAAATCAGTTTTTGGTGATACTACAAGCTTTTAGATCGAAGATGGCGTCGAAAGAAGAGGAAGTGTGAAAAGCAATTGTGTGCGGTCGCAATGAAAATGCAGATCTGTCAGAAAGAAAACTTACAAAAAAGCTTGGTTTTCCTGCAAGCACTGTCCATAACGTTTGATTTTAATTGGAAAGATTTGAAAAAATTTAAAGACTTTTGTCACATGTATAGTGCTAGAACTTATTATTATGACGGAAAACTATCAGCTTATTATTGCGTTTATACTAATTGCCATTGCTTTTTTTGAAAGTTTTACCGGCCACTTTTGAATTATTGAAAGTGAATTATCAATTTTTTATTGCTATTTTATGTTTTTCTAGTGCGAATTGTTATTTTTTCGTTGGTACAGTGTTTAATAATGTAGTGGCAATTTTGTGCATTTTCATTGCTAAATGTTCATTAATTAGTGCCAGTATATATTTTAGTCACTTATAAACATAACTTTTGTTTTGGAAGCATTTATTGGGAGCTGGTTTCGTTCTGACCACCGACAAATATTTTCAAGATCAGAATTTATTAGCCGAGTCATCTCATCAACAGAAGTATCGAGAGAGCAGAAGTTTAGCTGAACATCATCAGCAAATATGTGTTTCATAAAATATTTGAGAACAGTTTGTAAATCATTTATAAATAATGAGAAAACCATTGACTCTTGTTTATCAGTTTACATAAAAAGCTTAAGAATATTTTTGTTTTCCATAACTTTATACAGTAAGTTAATCATACTTTTATTTCATCATTAATGCATTTTTTTATGCATTAATGCATTAATGCATTAATGTTAATGCAAGGCTATTAATGATGGTCAATTCTTCTCCGAGACTTGAGAAATACATGCGATTAAATGATACCCATGCAATTTATTTTTCAAAGCATCATACTGAAGTATTTGCGGTTAAATTTTGAAAGGCATGTTCATGAATTTTTCATGTGCTTTTACCTGTTTATATGCAAAAATTTTACACGTACTAGATTTCATCTAGAGTACTAGAGAATAGAGATTAGCATCGGTTCCAGGTTACTACTCAAAGGGACGTCAGATCCGCTTTTTGTATTAATTGGAGACTGTTGATCCAATTTCAATCGCCAGTTTTCTGTCGCACAAAGAGGATCAAAACTAATCAACGAATTTAGCCGAAAAGCCTAGCTTTCAAGTTTTGCCAACAGAATCGTTTGTTTGATATATCTTTAAAAGCTCATAGGTGTTCTCGTTGCACAAGTCCTCATTTCGAATTACAAGCAATATTTTTTAACTAATTACAGTTAAACGATAAGTCTTGCTGAATTCCAACAGATATCAGTTTATAGTTGAAAACCCAGTTTGCATACGAATTTTACGATAATTCAAATATTCTTCTTCATTAGCTTACAGTTCATGAACTTAAGTAGCCACCAGCTAGTTGTTTCAATTCTCTGCTAAGGTAAATTGTAGCTTCAGGTGGCTAAAAATGTAGCAAACAGAAAATAGTTTGCATTTGCCTCAAGCTTACATTTGCATTGCAACTACCAATGACTGTCATGTTATTGTATACCCTTCGTTTAGTTTGCCTTCTCAAGATAAACTAGAAATATAAGTTTTAACAGTTACATTGTGCATTTTCATGCGCTTATGAAGAGGTCTTGTTAATACCGTAAGCAAATGAACTTACGCATAATCCACTGAAATATAATAATCTCTTTCCAACGCGTTCCGCAATGCAACGTCACATAGATAAAAATGAAAATTCCAACTAATGTTCAGTCAAATCAAGCAAATAGTGTCACATCTAATCAACTGAAAATCATTTCACCACAGTTTGTGGCTAATGTGGCGTTTTCTTTTGAAGAGAAAAGACTTTCAAATTTCAATTTTATCCTTTACAAAAAAGTAGCTTAAAGAATACCTTTGGAATAAAGTTTGTCATACAGAGTTTTCATTCAATATTTATTTATTTAAGTATTGTTTTTCGTCAACAGCCTAGACAAAGCCCGATTCATGTACATATAATGTCATATTAGAAAAATAAAAAAAACAGCAAATCTATTATTAGAACACAGGCATACTACAAAAATAGATAATTAAATTAGGTAATTTAATTAGGCAAACATTGCAGAAAACATCCGACGAGTTACACACAAGAAACATGAAAATCAAATTCCGGTGCTTTTCGTCGAAACAAGAAATTGTCCGCACAAAATGTTGTGTACTCACAATCAAAACTCAGAGCCGTCCCACCGATGGATCCCTAAAAAGCTTGGAATTGCAAATACAATTGTGTTGCGTGTGATAAGAACCTTCAAGAAGACAAATTTCACGCCAACTCATCCTGTGTTTGGCAGCACCCTCTCAGAATCCAGTGAAACTTTGTGAGTGTGTAGACTTTTCAAGCAACTTCACATACTTTGTTTTTTCAAAATTTATCTAGACTACCATTTGAAAAGGGCTTAAGTTTTTTGATCGATTTTTTTTAAATCAACATAACTCAAAAAAGGAAAAGACTTACAAAAAAGTGATGTATGGGTGACTTTTAGAAAATTGTCTGAACTTTTATGAAAAAAATGTGTAAAATCGATTCTTACACGCTACAACCAAATATTTTAAAATTTAAAGTGAATTTGCAAAAAATGGCAATCATAGAATTGGTCGAAATTTTTTCTTAAGAAAGGCAATATAATTGTCTAAAAGTTTACCATACAATGCAAGATGGGCACTTTTAAGGAGTAAAAGTTTTTGTAACAACAAATTTTTCATGTCAACATAGCTCAAAAAGGACAAGACTAACAAAAAAGTGATGTATAGGTGACTTTTAGAAAATTGTGTCAACTTTTATGAAAAATTGTAAAATTTGTAAAATCGATTTTTACACGCTAAAAATAAATATTTTAAAATTGAAAGTCAATTTGCATATAATTGTCTAAAAGTTCGCCATACAGTACAAGATGAGCACTTTTAAGGAAAAAAAGTTTTTCTAACAACAAATTTTTCATATCCTATTTTTACCGTGTATCGCGCCAACTCGTCTTATAATTTGGTCCTAAAACCACCTAAATCACAGAAGCCAATTAAGTTTAATTATAATGAAAATTTGGAATTTTTAAGGGTCTTTAAATGTTTGAAAAATCAAGGCTACCATTTGGAAAGGACTTATTTTTAAATTATTAATTTTGTTAAACTTTAGTGATAATACATTGAAATCAGGTGGTTGATCCTGTATATTACCAAAACTTTGAAGTTAATTACAAGTAGGACAATAAATTGGAGAACAAAAGCTTTATCATAATATCTGAAGTATTGACATATGACTCAATAGCAGTTAAGTTGTTCATATCAAAATTGCTAGATTTCCTTAAACAAGATTCAATATATTACTCAGAAATTATTTTCATGTCAGATGGAGCAGCAGTCCATTATAAGAACAAAACGAACTTTGCCAGCTTGTGCAATTTTAAGTCCAAGTATGGATTGGAGGCAGAATGGCCCTTCGTTGCAACGTTTCATGGGTCTATTTGATGCTATTGTTGGTACTCTCACGCGAATGGCAAAGAGAGCAAGCCTTGCTCAAGATTATGGAAACACAATCAAAACTTCTCGGGAACTATACTGCCGTGAAACGCATATCAGCCCCAAATGAATAGGAAATCAAGCAAATATGGGACTGATATGCGTTTCACGGCAGTATATGACTGGGCAGTTGAACAGTCAAATAAAAATATAACAAAACTGATTTCTGCTTCATAACAGCTGAACAGTATACAAAAATGTCAGAAGAACTTGAGGAGTTATATAGCCACGTAAAGATAATACCGGGTTCACAGGTTCATTGCGTTGTATCTATTTCAGAAAATCAAATTTCAGCTCAAAGGTTTTCTGATTGAAAGGATAATGCAAAGAAATTTACTTTGTATGTGAAAGATTTATCAATTAAATGTATGAAGCTATGTTAATTACTACTACGTGAAAATGTACATATAAAAAATAAATAAAATAAAACCCCTACCCAGCAAAAACCTAAGTCCGTTTTTTTTTAATTTTTAATTTTTTTTTTAAATTGCCTTTATTATGAAAAAATTTCGGCCAATTCTAACAAAGGCCATTTTTTGCAAATTCACTTTAAATTTTAAAATATTTTTTTTATTGTGTAAGAATCTATTTTACAATTTTTACATTTTTTTATAAAAAATCAGACAACTTTCTAAAAGTCACCTTTACATCACTTTTTTGTTAGTCTTTTCCCTTTTGAGTTATGTTGATTTAAAAAAAAATCGATCAACAAACTTAAGCCTTTTTCAAATGGTAGTCTAGATACATTTTGAAAAAAAAAACAAAGTATGCAAAGTTGGTTGAAAAGACATAGTCTACACACCTCACCCTCTGAGAGGGTTCTGCCAATCACGAAGACGAGTTGACGTGAAATTCGTCAGAAGCGTATGAGTGCCCGAAGAATGGAAGGAAGTGGTCGTAAAAGTAGTCCAATAGACATTAAAATGGCCGAAAGTGGTGCAACAGTTCAAAAACCGTTCAAACATGTCAATTCGAGATGTCGCTGAAAAGTTCAAGGTGTCAGTCGATTTTGTGCCGAAAACCATGAAGCGTGCTGGGTTACATGTTTACAATGTTCAAGCAGATCTTGCATTCTTCTACAACGCTTTAAACATGTTGGAGTGGTACAGAGCCAACGGAGTCAAAAGATATGAACCCACAAAATTCACCGTAACTTCGCCCAACTGAAAAATTCTGGGCAATTATGAAGACGCAAACATCTTAAAACTATTATAACAAATTTTGTATATTATAACTTAGTAGTAGTTTTTCATTCCCTGGAAATTTCAAGAAAATCCCATAATCGGATTAATTTTGGTAAATAAATATGTGTGTCATTTTTATAGAATAAACCCTTTACTCGGTTAAACACACGCTGAAAATTAGAAATCTAACCATTAACTTCACAGTTTGTACATCGTAGAGGCGGCCTTAACGTAATATTATAACGAAGCGGTCATTCGTTCACCCAAAATAAAAAAGCAAGATTGTTATGCAATTTTGAATGCTTTTGTTTCATTTCTCGTAATGGATCGTACAGGGTGCGGCAGAAAATAATGCGAAAATGTTCAAACTTGAGTATTGGGTTAATTCGTGTAGCTAGTGACTAATTTCTTTCGAAAGTGTATTTGTTTATGTTTACTTTCAAGTGCTGCATCCAAACATTATATTTGTTTTACTGCAAATTCGTCAGAATGTTCGCGAAAGAAGTGATCACCAGTTTGTTGCTCGCCCAGAAGAAGCCGAAAGAGATTGCCAAGGTGGTGGGGTGCAATTTGGTAACAGTTTACCGCATAAAAAAGTCCCTGCAGAATGGTCCTAAGCAGCGGAAGCCGGGAAGCGGACGTCCGCGCTTTGCACGCACGCCGAACGTGATCAAATCGGTCCGTGCAAAAATTGCTCGCAACCCGGTTGTTCCATAAGAAAACTTGTAAAGAAAGCCAATATTTCGGAGAAATCCATGCGGAGAATCATCAAAGAAGAAGACCTGCATGCATCTTCCAGAACCAAAGTGAAACGCCACTTGATTACGGACTGGGTCAAGGAACTGCGAGTGACTCGTTCCAAGAGATTGCTTTGCTTGTTGAAGAAGGAAAAAATGATAATCCTGTTCTCCGACGAAAAGCTTTTTTGCATCGATGCTGTGGCCAACAGCCGCACGGACCGGTTCATTTCACCGCAGAAAATGGAGAACGTTCCGGAAAAAGTGAAATTCAAATTTCAAACCAAAAATCCGGCTGGTGTCATGATGTTTGGCTTGGTGACGTCCAACGGTTTGAAAATGCCGCCTGTTTTAATTGATGCTGGAGTTAAAATCAATACCGAAGTGTATATCGGTATTTTAAAGGACCAATTGCTTCCCTGGGTGAAGGCCAACTTCTCCGAGGACCAAAACGTTGTCCTATAGCAGGATGGAGCGCCGTGTCACACGTCCAATCGAACCCAACAATGGTTGAACGATAACATGAAGTTTTGGCCGAAGGATTTGTAGCCCCCTAGCAGTCCAGATCTTAATCCGTTGGATTATTCGATTTGGGCATATGTTGAAGCACGATCCTGCAAAACATCACACCCTAGTGTGAAAACCCTGAAGTCAACCATAACACGCACATGGCAGTCAATGTCGGAGGACTACGTCCAAAAGGCATGCTCTGGCTTCCGGCGTCGGCTCGAGGATGTTATTAATAAGAATGGAGGACACATTGAATAAATTTGTTCAAAAGGACTTTAGGAAGATAACTGCACTCGAAAATGTTGATATTATTGCTTGAATTAGTTGAAAATGGGATTTGAAAGAAATAGAACAAATTTTCGCATTATTTTCTGCCGCACCCTGTAACTTGGAGAAAAAATGCAACATTGGTCATGGGCAAAAAAGCATCACATCAATTTGCTTTGAAAAATTTGGTGTTTGGGTTGGGGGGGTTTTTAGTATTGAGTATAAGATTGGAGCTTGCAAAAAACAAAAAATCGAGTTGTTGTCAACATTCGAACCGTGGCCGCCCTAGTTAATAAACATTCAGCCACTTTAACAAGTTTAAGTGAATGGAATAAAAGCCCTATACAATTGCTTCGATTGTCGAGGCACTCAGTGGTACAGCAACAAAGCAAATGGCGCTCAGACACACTTGCATGGCTTCGCGTGGTGATCAAGAAGGGCAAGAACGGTTTAGTTACCCTTCGCCAAACCACTCTTCAGCGAATTACATACATTTAGGCGAATTCCACAAACATGAAAATTTCGCGAATCTATGAATATAGAAGATAAATATGAGTATAATATACCAAGATTTTCGATAATATTTCTATCAACAGAAATGTTTCATGTACACAACATGCCGTTATCTGAAATTTCTTGATTTTTGGCCTTCTTTTACACGGAAGGGTATAGCTTTAATCCTACTTTCGAACCGTGCTAGGTCCAAGTGGATAACATTCAATCAGTGGATGATAAGGAATTTGTAAATAAGTAAGGCCATTGTCGAAATTTATAACATTCGATCAGATCGATGATAAGGAATTTGTAAATAAATAAGGCCATTGTCAAAATTTTGAGGTGGCCCCTCCAGAGGCCGAACGAACTTGTTAGGTTCCATGGCTTTTAGATCGAAGGGGTGCGCCCGCGGTCGATCCAGTTGTTTAACTTGATGTAGCCGATGTGAAGATGAGGAGATAGAGGGGAACTCTCAAAAACCCTCGTCCCTTTGGTGATCCGATGCCGATTCGTCCGAAATGCCGTCGGTTGGTTGACTGCTGCTCGCTCGCAGCTAGGCGGTGTATTTATGTCGCTTGTTGCAGCCGATCTGAAGATGAGGAGACAGAGGGGAACTCTTAAAAACCCTCTTGTCTCTTTGAAGATCCGATGCCGATGCGTCCGAAATGCCGTCGGTTGGTTGACTACCGCTCGCTAAGCTAGGCGGTGTATTTATGTCGCTTGATGCAGCCGATGTGAAGATGAGGAGACAGAGGGGATTTCTTAAAAACCCTCTTGTCTTTTTGAAGATCCGATGCCGATGCGTCCGAAATGCCGTCGGTTGGTTGACTGCTCGCTCGCTAGCAGTTAGGCGGTGTATTTATGTCGCTTGATGCAGCCGATGTGTAGATGAGGAGACAGAGGGGAACTCTTAAAAACCCTCTTGTCTCTTTGAAGATCCGTTGCCGATGCGTCCGAAATGCCGTCGGTTGGTTGACTCTGCTCGCTCGCAGCTAGGCGGTGTATTTATGTCGCTTGTTGCAGCCGATCTGAAGTTGAGGAGACAGAGGGGATTTCTTAAAAACCCTCTTGTCTCTTTGAAGATCCGATGCCGATGCGTCCGAAATGCCGTCGGTTGGTTGACTGCTCGCTCGCTAGCAGTTAGGCGGTGTATTTATGTCGCTTGATACAGCCTATGTGTAGATGAGGAGATAGAGGGGAACTCTTAAAAACCCTCTTGTCTCTTTGAAGATCCGATGCCGATGCGTCCGAAATGCCGTCGGTTGGTAGACTCTGCTCGCTCGCAGCTAAGCGGTGTATTTATGTCGCTTGTTGCAGCCGATCTGAAGATGAGGAGACAGAAGGGAACTCTCAAATCCGAATGCGTTCGTAATGCCGTCTGTTAACTGAATGAGCTTTCATTTGACAATGGCGCTCTTTTATAACTGCAAAACTAGCAACTCCACCAATCAGGGGTTACCATTCGCTTGCTTTATCAACAAAAGGGGAGGTGTTGTAAGGGATCTTTTCTTTCATCGTCATTCGAAAGTTTTTTTTTTTTTTTTTTTTCTCTAGTATCTTATGTAATTTATTTATTCTTGTCTCCATTTCTACAGTACCTTTGACCTCCACTCTCCATAGATAATTTTTAAAATAAAAAAAAAAAACATTTTTTAAACTGTTTTGGTTGATAAAAAAATCTTCCAAATAATTTGACGTCTGATGTTCCTAGTTTTTTTTTTCGTTTTATTAGATCCTCTGTTACTCAAAAATGCTGTATCTTTAAACCTCTGTGGTTTCTGTACACATTTTCTTGGTCGTTGTAAATTTCCTTCGTTCTCGTTTAAAATTCCGTCAAACTCAGCGTCAGAAACGTTGTCAATGTTTGCATCTAATGCTTCTTTTATTATTCGTGTGTCTGGTGTTTCCTCCAAAATTTCCGGAACTCGCTTGACGTCCTGAACATTTCGGGAATACTGAACTCCTCGTTGGCTCCGGATGACGACTTTTGCACCCTCTCGTGCAATTATCGTGAATCTTTCATTTGAAAATGTCGGGTCTGATTTTTGTTTCCTTTGTACTGCTACTAGTACTGTATCTCCCACTTTGATATCCGAATCCTTAGCTCCCCTGTGCCTATCAGCGTACTTTTTGCTGAGTAGTTTCTCTGATGTCAGTTCGGTCTAATGAATCTGCAGATTCGGTATCCCATAGGCTAGGAAAAGTACCACGGAATTTCCATCCCACCAATAATTCAAAGGGTGTCACTCCTAACCTTGATAGCGGGCGATTCTTGTTGTGCACGTAAACGTACTTCTCCAAGGCTTCTCTCCAATTTACATTGTCCAATTTGACGGCTGATAGTGTTTTTTTGATGCCGATGTTTTGCCTTGCCACAGCGCCATTCGACTGTGCACTCAAGGGGTTAGACTTACGAACTTTGATTCCTTTATTCTCCCATGTCTTGACAAATTTATCGCTTTGAAACGGTGGCCCATTATCACTTTGAATTGATAACGGATAACCCCACATCTCAAAAATCTTGTTTAATGCCGAATTGGTTGTTTCTATATCCATGTTTCTCATTTCAATCATATGATTAAATTTCGACACATACCTCTTTGCAATTTTCTTGATGACATTGTCAATATGAGCGGTCATCAATAATCACGCCAAGATAATTAATGTCCCGAATGCGATCAATTACCACAACTTCAATCGTAACTGAGACATTCTCATTTCCTCGATTCTGCGAAATTACCAAAAATTTAGTTTTACTTATATTCAATTTCAAGTGCTTACATTTCAACTTAGATGGATTAGAAAACGCAAATCTTCATTCAAATGGGAAAAGGCTTCATTTAAATCCTTAGCTACAGTGAATAACACTGTGTCATCTGCAAACAAATTAATGTCATAAAATCGTAAAACACGTCACATTTCCTTTGTACACATAATAGGCAAGTAGAGTCATATCTTTAAATTGTGATAATCGATAGTTCTAATTTTTCGTGAGTGATACTTACTAAAGCTTCGCCAATACATACCTATTGTGTTTAAATGAGTTTAAAAAAACATGAAAAATAGTGGCAGCAATAATATCTCTCAGTCTCCAAGCAACAAAGCGAACGGGTTGTAGGAAACCAAATAATCGTTCTCGCGCTTCTTTTTCCATCATGGCTATACAAATGAAGGCAACGTCTACCATGCGGTTTTGCTATATATTCAGACCTTTTTAATTCTTATTTAAGAACTATTAAATTCTACATTCACCAATACAGCGTATTAGTTTTGTAATATCATATGGTAAAAGTTTGTGTATAAAATCAAACTTTTGTATATTGTTATATGATATTATTAAAAAATGGTATGGAACTGTAGTTTACCTGGAACAATGGGCTGTCATAATTCTTCAACTCATTTCTCGTCTTTAAAATTTAAATTGATCATGCCGGTTTTTTGGATAGTCTAAATGCAACTTCGAAAGTATAGAGCAATTTATCTGTCGTATTTAGAAATCCAATCATTCTCGTTCTTGGTTATCTAAAAGTAAACCAAATTCGGATTTTTTTTAACTCTTATGTCTATTATCTAAAAAACACATTTTATACATAGTGTTGATGAAACTGGTGAACAAAAATAGTTTTCAGTAATCTAAAATGTTTTCCATCAATGACGGATTCCACGCCAATGACCGATCGACCAAACTTCTTGGTCGTTGATTGGAATGAGATTTCGCACATGCTTTCGGTGTCGGAGATTGATCATTTTCCACTGATAAAAAAAACATGTATTCTCGAGTAAGTAACCCACCAGACCAAAAAAAAAAGGAAAAGGTCGTTAGTGTTTTAGCATAAGTTCATTTCAAACAATTTTAACTCGAAAATTATTGAATATATGAAAAAACTGTCTGTGATCGAATTGTAGGGAACTAATTGGGGCTTATGAAGAACGCGCATTTTCATGACTTCATGATGAAGAAGTTTTAAACAAAAAAAGTTTCGAAGAAGCCATTTTGGGTGCATTTTCGAAACATTGATCATTTTCAAGAAAACATATGTGTTCGATGGCAAATTATGATTTCTGAACCAATTATGAACAAAAAAAAGTTAATAGAATAAACTTTTTCAAGCCTATGCAATGTTTTATCCCAATCGAAGATAATCATTTTTAAAAAAAATCGACTTTTATCGGTCATTTGGCATGGAATCCGTCTAATGTAAAACGTTTCAGATTACAGCAAATCAATTTTGCTTACCAATGTATAATTAGAAAATCAACTGTTCTTAATAAAAAAATTTCACTGGATGATAGGCTGTTACTTTCTGTGCTAAGACTGCTCGGTGAGTTTGTTCATAGTAGCAGTATAGAATATATGCAAGTAGTGACCATGGCTTTTGTAAAATTTCAATAGATTTAACAAAATTTTTCAGGATACCTCAAATCAAGATTTTGGTGAATTGCTGCTATCGCTGAAAACGAACAAAAACGTGCTTAAGCGCGAACCACAGAACTACACACTTTAACACTTTACAACATTTCTTGCATTTGTGGCGAACCAGCCCAGGAGGCTGAAAGCCACTATAATAAAGATATATATATAAAAAAAAAAATTTCTTGCATTTCAGGATCAACCGAATGGAGATCATATATAATAGATACGAACGAATGTAGTATTTTTCATGTACATAAATACATACACTATTATATAAATATATCATGGGAACGGGAGGGACCATCAGGGCACCCGATTGAAGCACTCTGGATGGGGAGAGTGGGAATGCCAACTCCCCATTGCTAGCAGTTTGCTCTTCTTCCCGCCCATTGGGGCATCCTCATGTTAGATGGTTTGCTCTTTTGACCGATTGTTCAATCTTGTTGTTGGAAGGAGATTCTTTATATCCCTGTGGATACGTATTAGTGATGTTGCCTATCGATCCACCCAACCCGTTTTTGGCCCTTCATACAATGGCATGATTAGGATAATTAGTGGTAATTAAAGCTTGATCAAGTCTAACAGAGAAGAGACTTATTGCTGTCGGATTTAGTTTCCATGCTACAATGGGTGGTAGTACATATCATGCATAATACAGTAGCAGGATAGAATATATGCTGCATTTGCAGATGCAACTTCACGTCAACAACACGTCATGTGTCAAGTGATGTGTGATATGTTTATCACGTTGCTGGAACATCATTCTAGGAATTCTTCGAAATGGATGCACAAGAAACAAGTATCAGCGATCTACCTAGAGCATTCATCTTGAAGGAATAATAAAGTCAACCCTAGCTCTCTATCCCGATAAATTAAAAATCCATACAATCATAGGCGCCAAATTCATGAAGCACGATTATCAAACAAAAAAAAAAAGAAAAGAGGAATACAATTGTTCAATTCGGACTGAAATCAAAAACCATAACAATAGTTCAAATATTTATTCATACAATCTTTCAAAATGTAAAGCCCTGCTCACATATAAAACGTGATTTTTTCTGGCTATATCTGGAAATATATTCATTAACGACTTCATCCACATCCAAATCATTCGCCATTTCCTTGTGAAAGTAAAGATATGGAATCCAGTCGCTGCTGTGCCATACCGGATCTCAAATAGGTTTCAACCTTCGGAGACCAGAAAGCGATCGCTCAGTAGTAGCAGAAGATTTCGGAATGGTGATGAATACTTTCCTGGTGGCTGCTGTTCAGTTTTTCTCGAACTCCTGCATGTATTGGGACACTGTACCCTTCTTGCGTACAGTGGTAGCAATCCTCCCCGACCAGAAGAAAACAATAAAATTATTTCAAGCTTTGTTTTTCGGTTTTTTTTTTTTTATAACAGAGGTTGTTAGAATTTAGATCGTGGATGCAGTTAAAGTAACAAACATTATAAAAAAAAATCAGTGGGGTTGTGTATAACTCACGACCGGTTGACGTAGACTACGTTAAACCATTTGATTAGTTTCTTTAGTTTCGTAGCGGAACATTGCAACGCAGGTACTGTTCTAATGGGACGTTGGGTTAGCATAAGTAAGTGAGTAAGTATGTAGAACATTCTATGATTCGCTTCTTAGAAATTATTTGGCAGCCGTGGAAATGGATGTTTGGATTGAATGTTGGTATGATGAAAGGGCAACGGTTGTGCTGGCTGTAGTGATGGTGTTGATATGATCGACCGGCTGGAGACCATTATCCTTATCGCGTTACAGATTGTTCAGGGTCTGTTTGGGAATTCAAAGTAAAAAATTAATGATATTTTTGTAAGTTGACAGTCGTGAAAAACTCCAACTGATTGAAGCAATAATCTCGAAAATCTATCGAGAAGTGTTTATGTTTCAGTTATTTTAAAACTTTCATTTGACCCCTCCCTTTGCCGTCTGATCAAAATAGTGTGGGTGTGGTACTAATAGATCGTTAGATCAGCTGTTTGTTAGAAAATTCTATTGCACACTCTTTAGAAAGCTTTAAATGATGATACAGCCTCGAGTTGAAGGTTCTACTCCAGCGTCCCAACCAGTAGTTGGTAACGCATTACTTCTGGCTGCTTTCAGTTTCGCCCGATAACCACAAGCTCGCTCGACATCGGTACATGGTCGTTTCGGAGGATTTTCCGTATGTTCGATCTTAACGCGCTTCCGAAATTTGCGCATACGGTAGGCATCAAAACGATTAGGCATCGTACTTATTCTCACTTTCAGTTTCTCAAAACTTATTTCTTCCTAGATGTAAAACTCTTATCCAACGCGAATCGTTAACACAACAGAATAACTATTCATAACCGTACTAATTGGAATGTTCAGAGAACGGTACTTCAGAATAGCATCTTCGAGGATCAAAACGTTGTCTGTGTTAGGGAATTTCTTAATACTTGCCGGAACGCAACATTCTTTAAAATTTTCCAACACCGATTGATTAATATGTACGCGAAAATATATATCTTTTATTTAAAATTTTAAAATACTTGAATAAATAAAATGGCAATCGTAAAAACATCTAGGTTAGTGCAAAAATCTCAGCTCAAAATTAAATCAATCAAGAAACGATCGAATTATTATCGACCGGTGTTTCAATTCCTCGTGACGGCAGCCATTTATAAATTATGCACAATGCTCAAGGTATGCGACGAGAAGAAAACTACAATTGATTTAGCCACCGCTCTCTGCCAATTGGTAAGATAAATTCAAATTAAACAAACTCTCTCAACATTGGATTGGTCGTCCTGAAAAGGACGGATTTGAAATAATCCGCATAAGAATTGAATCCTTCTCGATGTTTTCACGAAGCAGGTTATTTCTGCCGTGCACGTTGTGCTTTAGATAAAGATGGCTACCAAGAATATCACACACACTCAGGCACCTTATTTAGCTCCTCGTGGTGGCGCCCACCGGCTGGCAACAAATCATCACCGGCTTGGGCAACCGACTGCCTAGCACACCACTGCATATTTAATGGCTGCCTAGCAACGGTTGCCTAGCCAAGGGCTTGCTAGCAACAGCCTGCAGAGCAATCAGCTACCAGTCCACTGGTTGGTCGCCACTGCACCTGCCACATCCACATTGGCGCTTTGCCGCTCCGCACTAGAGGCTTCGTGCCATCGTGGTTGCCTCCAGAGTTTATGCCATCGCCAGCTGCTGATCCTTGATGGTTCGTTGGATCTGCCCAGCTCCAGTACTGCGACACTAATGAGTAAATTTTTTTTTTTTTTTTTTTGAGTAAAATTGCGAAGCTGTACCCGTTTTATATCGTTCACTGCTGCATATGAGCCCTCCCTTGCTTACATTTGAAATCTGTGATAGGAAAGTACAGTGCATTTAGTAAATTTACTCTGAAAAATCGGAATTATAAGACATCACCTTATATTTTGGTTATTTTCAATAGCTCAGAATTGTTAACGGATAATATTTGATAATTGAATACGCGGGAATATTTCCAACCGATTAATGCAAACATCTTGAAAATCTGTCGAGCAGTTTTTAAGTTATTAGCGTTTAATTTGTAACGATATTTCGTGACGGTCACTTATTTTTAGATTTTCAATTGACGTTCTTTATTGACGGGTCTTTGATAGAGGAGTCCGGGGGTTTTGGAATAAAAAATAAATTTGGGGGGGAAAAAATTTTTTTTTTTTTGTGGGGGGGGGATTTTTTTAAAATTCGGGGGTTTTTTTGGGGTTTTCCGGTAACCCTAATAAATTTCGTATGGTTATTTTTCTTAACGACCTATTTGGGGTATCATCCAAACCATTAAAGAAATGCTTGGAGGATTTGTGATATCGTTCGTTTAAAGTAATTTTTTATAAGGGAAGGCACACCTCTTATTTTCTCATGAAAATACGAGGTCTTGTAAGTTCTTTATCTTCACGTTCTTTTACTGTCACCTTTGTGTGGGACCTATCTCATTGTTCAATTCCGGGCAATGAGAAAGCGGACTCGCTTGCAAGGGTGGGTGCTATGCAAGGCGATATTTACGATCGTCAAATCGCCTTCAATGAATTTTTTCCTATTTTTCGTCAACAGTCACTTGTCAGCTGGCAGTATAAATGGAGTGAAGGAGATTTGGGTAGATGGCTACATCACTCCCAAGGTGTCTAAGAAATGTTGGTTGAGGGGATTGGATGTGGGTCGAGACTTCATTCGTGTGATGTCTCGCCTCATGTCTAATCATTATTTTTTAAACGCTCATTTGTTCCGTGTTGGGCTGGGAGACAGCAATCTCTGTGATGTGTGCAGATCACGTTATTTGGTTTTGTGGTGAGCATCGTGGAGTCAAACTCCCTTCGGGCTCGAGGTAGACAACCCAATGTACCGGTTCGAGACATTTTAGATGTGCGCAATGTGGAATTCATGAAACTTGTATATATGTTTTTGACTAACATTAATATTAGAGTGTAGATTGATTAACTAACATGTTTATTTAGGTTAAATATTTGAGGACTGTGTGAGTGTGTGTGCGTGTGTAAGAGTGTGTTTTTTTTTAATTTGAAAACGTTCAATTTGTTACCTTGTAGTTCTATATATAAGAAAACTATTGTTTAATGAAGTGTGTCTGATATTCCCACCTCAATTTTCCCATCCATAAAATTGTAAATCAAATTAAGCTTGAGATGACCGCGAGTAATCGGTTTTATCCTTTATCTTAGTTTTAGATATTTTTTAAATTTATTTAATGTATATAAAATGAAAACTTGACTCTGTAAAGTTGATACGATTGAGCCTGACCAAATAAATAAACTTGTTAAAAAAAAAAAGATCTTCCAACAACTGTTTTTCGCCTATGAAAATTTGAAAACAAAAAAGGTAAACTAGGTAACATTGATTTGAAATTATTCAGCTCAATTAGGAGTTAAAAATAAGTTAGAATGATAAAAGTAAAGCAAAAAACCTAAGACGATGTTTATGTTTGGGTCCAAAAATAATAGTTTAGTTAGTTAATACCTAACTGATTGATAACATAACAACAGTATCTTGGAAATAACATATCAGTGATGAAGTAAATTGGCTGGTCTTTGATGTTCCATGATTTGTAATAAAAACTCTTCCTGTTGTTCATCTTTGTTAAAAAGTGCATTGACATCGATTGTTAATTTAACCACAGGATTTGCAACATCTGGGTCCTCCCTTAGCTCAGTCGATAAAGGCGCAGCTACAAAGCAACACCATGCTGGAGGTGGCTGGGTTCGATTCCCGGTCTGGTGTAGGAATTTTTCGTTAAGGAAAACTTCTCGACTCCCTGGGCATAGCGTATGATTGTACTTACCCTCACAATCATGCTAATGCAAATATGGTACTTGGCATCGAAAGCTATCAATTAATAACTGTGGAAATGCATTAGAACACGAAATTGAGAGCAAGCAAAAAGCTAATTGTGAAAGCAATAAGCTCGAAATGCTAAAGAAGAAGAATCTGCAACATCATTAACAATTATTGTGGTAGTAAACTGCTGTCGATATCCATAATGAAAAAAGAAAATTGAGTTTTGGGCAAATGCGTTTGTTGACAAATAAATTGTGCAACATTAAAAATTCACAACTATAAACATAAATCTCGCTGGCCTCAAGACGTGGTCCATCATGATTATTTCACTTAGAAACATCCTCCCCTCTCCTTGGTGTCCCTAGACTAAGGCTCAATTGCACTATCACTTAAATTTAAAAAAAATATAAGTGTTTTGAAGACATTTAAAACCATTGCTTTCCATTAAAGGATAGAAGAGATTATAAACATTGTTTTTTCTACTTTTGCTATTGCTGATTATGAAATGAAAATTAAATTAAGAAACTCAATATTGCAAGCTTAATTAAGGTAAATGAACCTTCACATTTTTGCATTTGCCTCCAGCAAACTGAGCGAAAACATCGGTCCATTACAGTTTCATACATTGGTATTTTCCATCGTTTAATCCATTGAAAGAGGCCTCAAAAGCATACAATAGCTCAGTCGATGGAAGGGTATTTATGGTTGCGGTTTATTTTGTTATATATTTGCACATATCCGATTTCAATTGCATGCACTGCACATAGCATCGTAAGCGGTTTGGCATAGTTTTTTGGTTCAAGTACCACAATTCCGATCGTAGCTGTAGAATGTGGGTGCCTCTATGCGAAGTTTGTGCTTGGCCGTCGAAGCGCATCCGGTTTTCTGTCTACTAGAAAAAAAAAACTATGAAGAGAGCGGATTAAAAGTTTTCGTGAAACCTTTTATGGGCAAACAACATTTACAATAGAAACAAGAACATCCATTTTACTTAACTTGAAATGTGGGGTAACTTATTTATTTATTCAATCCTTGAATCTGAATAATTTTCCATAAAAATAGAATAGCGTATAAAAATAGATCATATCTGAAATCACCACATATAGTATTCAAGAAAATCTGTTCTCATTTTCAATAGAACCCTTGGCAAATTAGAGAAATGATGTGGCTGGGTAGCTCAGTGGTTACCCGCTCTGCTTACTGAGCAGATGGTCGGGAGTTCAATCCCAAGCCCGTCCCCTTCCTAGCCATTTGTTACTTGTCTTTTTCTATCATCACTAGATTTAAAATTTAAAAAAAAATGCAGTCTACTGTGCTTTCATTGATCGCATCACTTACCACAGTGAATCCATGATCTAAAAGTAAACCTGCCTTACTAACACAAAACTATCCTTCCCTTGATTCCCTTGAATCATGGAGACGCAGAAGTAAACACGGTGATTGTCAAACTAATCATCCTTCCCCCCTCCCCGAGGACCGTGAGGACGTGGCCGGCGCCGGTACTGATCTATAAATAGAAAGAAATAGTGAACTTGTACATTGAAGATGTAAAGCTACTCTCAAGCTTCATCCATGTGGTTCTCTGTGCAATTACACTAGTTCTGATCAGTAACGGAGTAGCAACTACGAAACGCACAGTCTTTTTTTTTTTTTTTTTTTTTTTTAAAAGAACCCTTGGCAAATTAGAGAAGTTGAAACGAAATTTCCTACGTTAATTTTTCGTAAATTTTATTTGTTTTGAAGTATGTTATTGGTTTAAGAAGTAGTTTGAAGTATGTTATTGGTTTATGGAGTATTTTGATGGCAAGAAATAAGCTTGATGTCATTTACAAAAATGAAAGTCCGGTGCAGGGTACGTTGATAAATTTGCTTATTGTTATAGTGAGTCCATGTAACTATTTGAATTACAAGCACATGATTCATTTATGAACAAACTTGATGATTATTTTTAAACAGTAACAGAATACTATCTAGCTGCATTTTCGACAATTTGTTTTCATGTCTAGCCCGACGAAAAGGAAACAAAATAATTATTTCAAGTTTTGTTATTCAGTGACAGTTTTTATAAAAGGCGTTGTTAGAATTTAGATCACGGATGTAGTTAAAACAATAGAAATTGTAACAAAAAATCCTGAAGAGGTAACAACATTGCAGCAAACTATGATATAGATATAACATAAACCAAACAAGCTTTGTAACAATTTTGTTACGATGTAGCAAAATCATATCAGCTAGTGTTAGAATTAATTTCTTTTTTTACGCAGATTGTGCCTCGAAGGGCATTATATCTTAATTTGTTATAAGTCTGATATACAATTATCTAGATAAAAACGTCTTTAACAAATTTATATTATAATCAGTTAGTTGTAACAAAGTTTGTTATAATTTCGTTATTTTTATGTTATACCATTCTAGTCGGGTAGGCCATTATATGGGGTGTGGGTGGGATGTTTGGTTTAACAATCGCTTATTGAAAATTAGTTGTTCTTGTGTGTATGGTAATTTCTAGATCAAGATTTCTTGTTCAATGCAGGGTCGCGTGCACTTCCATATGCCTTGTTCAGACTAGACAGTTATAACATGTGATAATCATTTTCAATGAGAAAAATATTGGAAAACTAGGAAAATTTAAACTAACAATTCACTTGATATCTTTTCAAATAAAAAAAAACTTTTACACTTTTTCAAACTATACTTAGTAAACGTGAACAAATTCCTTTAATTTCCGCCACAAAAAGGTTATCCTTTGACAGCTAGGCTGACAGGTGACTGAGTTTTGAGTTCTTGAAGAAGAAAACACGCAGTTTAAACAGTGCAATTAAGAAAAATAATCAAATCCAATTGGCAAGTGATAAGCCATTTTGCACCGCATCTCTGATCGGTTGCGCACACCAGCAGCCCATTTAGTGTTAGCGTTCATCCGTTCATCTACCAACTACCACCGACCGGCGTCATCATCATCGTCATCATTATCATAATCGTTGAGCTCCACTTCTCACCGGTACACGTGACCACACATCGTCGCCCGGCAGCAGCAGATAAGTGATACATATAAGATATGTTTTTGTTTTTCTTCTTCTCTCCTGAATAAATTTTAATTTTGTTTTGTGTGTGAGTGTATTTAGCTTTAATTTGTTTATCTGTATTCTTGGTATTATTGCGTAAGTGGTTGAGCTTTTAAAGCTCCCACGGCTGAATCATGGATGATTTGTCGGAAGATGCCTACTTACTCAAAAAGTAACCCGATCGCGATCCTATCCAGCTGATTCAGCTGGTCCAGCCCAACATAAAACCTCTCAATGTTTATCAGATAACTGATTATCTGACAAAACGATTTTCGGCTGTGACCGAGATAATTAAAATGAGACCCGATAAACTTCGAGTCATTATGTCCATCCTTAAGCAAGGTAATGAGATTACTGTCTCTCAGCTTTTTACACTCGAGTTTATACTGTATATCCCAGCTCGGGGTATTGAAATTGAAAATGTGGTCACCGAAGCGAGTTTGACTCCTGAGATCCTGCTAAAGCAGGTGGTTGGTTGTTTTAACAACCACCTGCTTTTTACAGTGAAGATACTGGATGTGCAAATACTAAGCACAGTATCGATTACTAAATGTGAAAAGAAGTTTACCCCTTCAGACTCGTTTCGTGTGACCTTCTCTAGTTCCCTTCCTCAATATGTCGAGTTGGGAAAACTTCGTCTATCTGTGCGGTTGTTCGTACCTCGGGTCATGATCTGCTAAACATGCAAGCAGATGGGATATACAACCTTCCATTGCGGCAATGAGGCCTGTTGCCTCAAATGCGGGGTGAAACATGAGGATGGCGCCTGCAAAAACAGCACACCAAAATGTGCTTTCTGCAAGGAAACTCTTCCTCATGCTCTCTCGTCGGGCCACGTCACAAACAACACCTGGAAAAATTAAAACGCACGCTAAAACATCGTTCCAGGCAATCTTTCGCAGATATGGTGAAAAAAGCCTCCCCATCACCTTATGTCAATACAAATCCCTTTGCTCCTCTGTCAGAAGACGAGTCTGACTTTGATTCGGCTGAAGAGGGAACATCAGTTAGTTTTCCGGAAGGTGCTTCACGGAACGTTGGAAAAAAGCAAAACCAAATTCCTCCTGGTTTCCTCCTAACTACACCGAGGACTTTCCATCTCTTCCGGCGACATCAAAAACCCCTCATGCCCCGATTTTAAGAACAGAAGCCCGTTCCTCAACTGGGCTGTTCTCATTTGATGACATTATCGAAGGTATCTTCAAGTACCTGGAAATTTCTGACCCTCTTAAAAGCATTGCTCTGGCAATGCTTCACGCTGTGAAGATTTTTTTTAAGCAATCGACAATAAAGTGGCCCCTCCTTGCAGCTATCATTTCCTTCGATGGATAATTTTCCAATTGGGGTCGGGGATTTGGTCAGGGTTCTGCAGTGGAATTGTAGAAGTCTTATTCCTAAATTGGAATCTTCAAATTTTGACGTAGGACTTACGTCTCTCTTTTCTATTCCTGTATAAAGGCGCCGTTCTAAATTTTCTGAAATCGAAAGCGTTACGCAGGTTTGGAGGTTTTGAACGATAATATCTTCTCTCTGGCCCACAGAAATTTTACGATAAGTATTTCATTCAAAAGTTAGAACATCAAAGCTGAATCCATGTTGCTAACTTAATTCATAACATTTGTTTGAAATAATTAAAAAGTACTTAAAAGAAACTTGTCTGAACGCACAAAGTTATTGGTCGAAAAGGAAATCATATTTGCGCCACGCTCTGATTGGTTCATACTGCCACAGCTATAGTGCCAGCGATTATGATCATGTGGGGACGACTGACCATTGGTCGGCGACCAATCATCAGTTCTCGCTGTGCATACGTATGCGACAGACGTGTTTACTGAGCACGTAGGTAGCAAACGCCGCCCGTGAAAACAGGAAGACCAGAATCATCCCACGTCACCTGCAGCTGGCCATCCGCAACGACGAGGAGCTGAACAAACTTTTCTCCGGTGTGACCATTTCACAGAGTGGTGTCCTGCCAAACGTCCTGCAGCCCAAGAAGACTGAGAAGAAAATTTCAATTGCGAATCATGTTCCCTCCGTAAATACAGGATCCATTTAACACTTAGAAGCACGTTGGACATTCGACAAACAAATTATTATTAATAGTTAATTCGAGCCGAACTGCAGTTTCTATAAATTTTCGTGGAGAACCAATAGTAAAGCATCTGACTAATAGCATAGGGTTTCATGATTCTTTCGACTGAATAAAATATAGTAGACATTTATTAATTCGGTGACATCAATTTCTTCATGTCAACAAACAGTCCTACGTCAACTTTGCAGTTATGTCACTGACATAACTCATCCTTTCGTTTTTAACTCACAATACCGGTTGCGAGGCATTTGCTCTTTGTGAAACATGGCTCCCTTCCGAATTCAATCTTCCGTTTTATGATTTCAATATTATTCGTCTTGGTCGTGAGGATTTGCGGGGAGGAGGAGTACTTTTAGGAACCAAAAAGAGCTTCACCTTCTATAGAGTGAAGTTACCTACAATTCCAGATATTGGAGTTATTAAAAATAAAAGCCGTTGCATTGCTTCTTTGTACATTCCTCCTAGAGCCTCAATTAACCGAAAAAAAAACTTTCAGATATTTGTTCTATTGTTCCTGCTCCACGGTTGATCATGGGAGATTTTTACACTCACGGTACAGGCTGGCGAGAACTGTACGGTGACATCCGGTCTTCCTTGACATATGACCTCTGTGACAACTTCAATATGACAGTTTTTAACAATGGAGAAGTAACACGTTTGGCTGGTCCATCCTCAGTTGGCAGTAGATTAGACCTCACACTATGTTCGAATTGATTATGGTTGAATTGCACATGGAAAGTCATTCAAGATCCCCACGTTAGTGATCACTTCCTCATAAAAATTGCCATCGGAATTGCCACCGGGTTCAATCCGTCGGAATCCATCAACATCGCGTATGATCTAACCCGTTACATCGGTTGAACAAAGTATAGGACAGCAGTAGATGAAGCAGTCACGACGGTACAAGGACTTCCGCCGCTGGAGGAATATAACTTGCTTTCCAACCTGACCTTAGACAGCGCGCTTCAAGCTTAAACTCGACCAGTTCCAGGAACGTCATTTCGCAGGAAACCTCCTTCTCCATGGGAGATCAGCAATGCAGCGAGGTTTATCGTAACAAGCCCGACGCTTTCAAGTTTTTCCGTAGGCACTTCGAAGTATGAATGAAATGAGTGCGCAAACCCTGGTTTCATGCATTGTACAGACTCCGGAGTTGTAACATTGTAACAAGGGTGTTACAATAATTATGTACAGCAAAAACGCCATCAATTACCAACCCCGGTCAGAAGTGTTTGGAAAGTATGACATCCATAAACAAAATTTATATACTTAAGGAAGACTCTCAAAAATTTAATTTCATTTATTATACGATAAACTATTTGGTTTTATTTCTGTGGTTTTAACACGAGTAAAAATCCCTAAATAAACCAGGCCTAATATTATTCCATTGGGAACTAATCTACAAACTGTTACCAAATTTTTAAATCCACTATATACATATTATTTCTATGAAATTGCATGTATTAAAATAAACCAGCAGTATTCCGCTTTTGGTTTCGAATAAAAATTAAATATTACAAAGAAATCAGCTTGAGATCTAGTTTTGCTAGGGCCATAGATGAAAGTTTTGAGAACTGTTCTGGTGTATCTAGAATAAATCTACCACCCAACTTTACACTACCCATCAATGAAAACAAAATGAAATGCCCCTGACTGGCATTTACTGTTTCTTTATTGTTTGAATACTTCCCTAGTCTGACTGGTTTATTTTTATTTCCGAGAGACCGCCTCAGCATTACATAGATGCTGTGAGTGACGGTTTAAACGAATTTTTATGTTTCCCGCAATGGATGTATATAGACAGGTTAAATATTTACTCATACAGACGGTGATACGCCGATGGATGTTTATCAAGCAATTTGGTCATCTTCGAAACAGCCAAAAATTTCAAATTGATTTTGATCCCACAAATATTTATATTTACTATAATACTTAATTCATATCGTTTTAAGCACTATCTTTTTATATTTATTCGATAGCTGACTTGTAGTTTAAAACGAACGAAGTGGTGAAGCCAGTTTCATTTGGTTGATCATCTTTTATTTCATGAAATATTCCGTAAATCTTTTTTTTTTATAAAAAAGTTGCGATAAACTGCTTCGTGATGCAGTTCTTAGGAAAACGGTTTAAAATATTTTATTGAATTATGCGAATTTCAGTTTGCAAGCTGTCATCTGCCAGTATTCATGATTCATGAGCAGTTATCGCTGATGGGACATGATGGTAGAGATGATAATTTATTTAACGTGTAAAACTTTATGCAATGTACATTTGCATAGTTATTTTCAAAGCGCATAAAAGGAACCACCTTCTAGGAGGAGTACTTAAGTTAAAATTCCAATCTCAAAGAAAAGGAGAGGGTGAATGCAGCTCATGCGATTTTTTTCTTTAGGTTTGTGTGCTTCGTCAATGTGCGTCACTCGTAGAGCAGGTGTATTGTATGTGCTACAGAAAGGCGGGTTTATCCTTTCCGAATGAATCAGCAGTTTCCAAATTAGGTTCTAATTCTTCTTCTCAAGTTTTAGTTCAATTGATTGCGAACTGGGACTGCACTAGCCCATGAAATTTATACGTGAATTACCATGGGAAAACCGAAACTTTCATTCTCATCCTTCTAGCTCTTTGGCATTATGGCCAACGAAAATGTATGCTATCTGCGCGAATGTTTTTCAGCTACAATTTAGCTGAACCACTAATTGATTGAACGTTAGTAAAATTAGAATATTATTTATTTAAGGAAGTATTTCTTTAAGGAAATGATCTTCATGTGAGATGCTTCATCAGCTGCACAAATGTCATCTTCCACATTGAAATTGTTCCTGCATGGGAATTGTGCCAGAATATAAAAAGAATCTTAGAGTTTTCTATAAATAATGTAGATTAGCATACTTAGTTTGAAGTAAGGGAAAAAGTGCACATAATTATAAAACTCGTAAAATAAAAAAATAAATAAAATTAACTTATTTCTCTAACTTATTCGCGCTAATCGTTGCAAATAGAACCCACAACAAACAACAACTTCGACAATTGTAGACTATCATAGACAAAAAAACCATTATTATCTACCACAACTTTTGGTAATACTTTTAGAGAAATTAGAGAAATTCATGTATTTCTGTAAAGTTTCTAGTGAGTTTGTCTACACTTAGACGTCATGCGTTTCTTAAGTACATACGAAAACGGTTATGTGACTACCTGCCAAATTGTATGGTAGGGTTTGAATGAAAAGGTTACTCTAGATCATGAACAAGGTGTGACGCATATTTGCTGTTACAGAACAAAATATTCAGATAAATAAACGATGCTATATCTGAGAATGGATTTACAAATATAGAAATGATGCTCTAAACTTTTCAGGCTATATCAGGACGATTCAGGAAGCCCTTGCACTCGGTTTAGCGTGCCGAAAGGGTTCAACAGGTGTTTTTGTGATTTATATGTTAACATAGGAAGAATTTTATAGTTTGTCCTAGTAGGTTGCGGATACTTTTAGTTTTGTTTCTCTTTTCTCTTTGTCTTTGTTTGGATACTTTTAGTTGCTCTGTCTTATAGCTCCAATTGTCATTATGATACCTTCTTCTCCTCGGGTGATTTGGACGTGTCTGGTGCCTTGAATGCAGGAGGTTGCAACGGAGTCTGTGATGGGGTTTTGCACTTATTATTGATTGTATTTTTCACTACCGATTTGCAAATGGACATTTTACCAAACTCGAGCGGATTTGATTCATGCAGCGCTGTATAAATTTAGCTAGTGTCTGATTTTACAGTTCAATCTTTGGCATAACTTTATCATTACACACAATATTATTATAATTGACAGTATTGACAGTTTTGGTTTTATTGAGTTTACTTCAAAGATGCGGTTATAAAACCAGCATCAAGTAGCAGATAGTGACCAGTAAATAAGAGTAAAATAAAATGATTGAATTTTAATAGATTTAGCAAACTTTTACAGGATTCCTCAAATTGAGATTTTGGTGAATTACAGCTATCGCTGAAAACGAACGAAAACGTGCTTAAGCGCGGAACCACAGAACTCTACACTTTAACACTCTACAACATTTCTTGCATTTCAGGATCAACCGAAGGAAGATCATATATAATAGATACGAATGCTTGAAGTAATTTTCATTTACATAAATATATACACTAGTATATAAATATTCACTGATGGATCATTGATAGAGGAGTCAGCAGGCTTTGGTATATTTAATGAAATTTATAGCGCCAATCGTAAACTTCAAGCTCCTTGTTCCGTATATGTCGCCGAGTTAGCGGCAAAACACTTTACGCTAGAAATTGTTGCCTCTCTAACACCGGATCAGTATTTCATTTTCACGGATAGTCTTAGTTCTATAGAGGCTATTCGCTCTTTGAGGCCGGTAAAGCACTCCTCGTATTTTCTCATGAAAATACAGGAGCTTCTAAGTGCTTTATCTTCACGTTATTTCATCATCACCTTTGTATGGGTCCCATCTCATTGTTCAATTCCGGGCAATGAGAAAGCGGACTCGCTTGCAAAGGTGGGCGCTATGGAAGGCGATATTTATGATCGACAAATCGCCTTCAATGAATTTTTTACCATTTTTCGTCAACAGTCACTCGTCAGCTGGCAGTATAAATGGGGTAAAGGAGATTTGGGGCGATGGCAACATTCTATCATCCCAAAGGTGTCGAAGAAATCTTGGTTTGGGGGGATGGATGTGGGTCGTGACTTCATTCGTGTGATGTCTCGCCTCATGTCCAATCATTATTCTTTGAACGCTCATTTATACCGTGTTGGGCTGAGCGACAGCAATCTCGGAATGTGGATTACCAGGACGCAGATCACATTATTTGGTCATGTGCTGAGCATCGTGGAGTCAGATCTGAGCTTTATGATTCCCTTCGGGCTCGAGGTAGACAACCCAATGTACCGGTTCGAGATATCTTGGCTGTACGTGATCTGGAGTTTATGAAACTCATTTATGTGTTTTTGACTAACATTAGCCTAAGACTGTAGTTAGTTTAACATGTATGTTTATTATAAGTTTTTTTTTATCTGTGTTTGTGAGTGTTTTTTCTTTCTCAAAAATGTTCAAGTAAAAAGAAAACCAAATATTGTATAGTTATAAGTTTTTTGACAGTGTAGAATTTAAAATAAATGTGTTATGAAAACCATACTTAAAATTCCCGCCCATCTTCCCATCCTTAAAATTGTTATTCCTATTAACCTCGAGACGGCCGCGAGTAATCGGTTCTATCCTTCTAACTTTAGCTTTAAGATAACTGATGTATATAAATATGAAAACTTGGCTCTGTAAAGTTGATTCGATTGAGCCTGTACAAATAAATGATTTAAAAAAAAAAAAAAAAATATATAAATATTTCATGGGAACGGGAGGGAAGCACTCTGGATGGGGAGAGTAGGAATGCCAACTCCCCATTGATAACAGTTTGTGAATAGAGGGCGGGCTCTTCTAACCGCCCATTGGGGCATCCTCATGTTAGATAGCTCTTATGACCAATTGTTCAATCTTGTTGTTTGAAGGAGATTCTTTTATCCCTGTGGATACGTATAGGTGATGTTGCCTATCGATCCACCCAACCCTTTTTGGCCCTTCATACAATGGCATGATTAGGATAATCAGTGGTTATTAAAGCTTGATCAAGTCTAACAGAGAGGAGAGCTCATTGCTGTCGGACTTAGTTTCCGTGCTCCAATGGGTGGTAGTACATATCATACATCATACATCATACTTAGACGTCATGCGTTTCATTAAATCTATTTCATACTACCAAATTTGGTCACGTCGTCCTTCGGAAGGGAAGTAAAGCCGTTGGTCCCGGCTCATGTGTTGATGAGTGCGATATGTAGGGTCCAGGTGGTGGAGTCGTCTTCCTAGCGTCGGTGGTTGCACCATGTTGTGAGGAAATAGGCTGACGGAAAATAAAACGAAATAAAAAAAAAAGAAAATTCCATACTACCGACTTGGAAAATTGCAAACAATAATAAGCTATTTTTAGTGCACGTTTTTCATTCAAGCAGACAATGTACTCATTGCACGAGATAGCGAAATCTTTCAAAATTACAATTATCGTTGAATATCTTCGAGGTGTCTGAAGTCAATGTTTAACTTTACTATGGCTTGTCGAGAATATTTTAATAGTCTTATGGTCAGGAGAATAATTTTAATATGTGCTACTAGCAAAACAAAAGCACTGCCGCTGTTCTATAACGCTATTATTCTCATATGTCTACTGCATGAAATATGCATGCTTGGTAAACAATGAGCAAGAAGGGGAAAAAAGGGATGAATAACATTCCATTTTAATATGGTTCCGCTGGATCACGTCTGTCTTGCGATTTTTGTTTTGAGTGTTTGCTTGTTTCAAGGAAGACCAACGAACAACAGCGAGCACATGTTAAGAAAGGAAGTCAAAAGTTATGTTTCTTTCCAAAGAGCATTATGCACACCAATTTCCAAAAGCATTGCGTTTAGTCCTTAATTTTATTTAAATTTTTATTACGAAAAGTCTGCAAAATAGTCAGCAAAGATTTAAATTTTGTTGCTTATAACAATTAGTTTATTGCCTGCTGTTAAATACAAAGGTCGATTTTCAGCTGTCTGACACAGTCAATGTAGAATAGGGGAGCGGCAATAATTTCCGTCATAAATTAAAAGTGTTAGTTTGTTAGTAGAATTAATTTAAAAGTTATTAATTGTACCCACAAAAAATGGGCAGTATTCGGGGTGCTATAACAAGAACTGATTACTTGTAATTATTAGATTCATCTTTCAGAATCCCCACAATGTGTTCCCATAAAAATTTTGGTTGTCACCGGGTTCTATCCGCCGGAATATATCAACGTATGATCTTACTCGTAATATAAATTGGATAAAGTCCAGCACAGCAACAGATGAAGCCGTAAGGACGGTAGAATGGCTTCCGACGCTGGAAAAATATAACTTTCTTCTCCAGTGTTAGGAACGTCGTTTCGCAGAAAACCTCCTTCTTCATGTGTAAGTTTTATAGAGTTTGGTCTTACTTTTACCTTACTATTAATCTATTGTGCCAGGTGGCTATCAGGGTCTATCCAGGTGAAATTGAATACTTTTTGGACTCACTTCCCTATATTGTACCGATAGATAGAAAAATCACAAAAGAAGATGGTGGAAAGGAATGTGCGATCATAAAAAAACTATAAATCAGAAATAACAATTGAAAAAGCTACATGAAGTTTTATTCTACGTTGAACCATAATTTTGATGTGGGAATAAAATGGAAGGAAAGGAAAAATAGCGAACCTTTCTTCTCGGGGTTAGCACCGTCCTGATTGTTCGGCTCAGCGTGGTTGAGGGGATAATTTGGCGTAGCTCCTCCGAGCTCGGCTGAAGAAGTTGGCGCAATTTCGATCGGATGCACTCGATTCGGTGTGTCTAGGTATCCATCGACGTCTCGGAAGTGTCTAGGTATCCACACTACAGTCGCATAGTCGAACGGCGCAATAGACGGCAGTTTTCGGCGGGCCCAGCTGCACTGCTTTCTTGATTAGCACTACCGGACACTTTGCCAATGTTGGCGCAATTTCGACACTAATTATTAAAACTTGGATTAGACTTAAATTTCCCACTGTTAGGTGTTATGAATCTCGTTACCGAATAAGAGAGTGATCCATGGGTTCGTCCCCCTTTTATACCAGATCCAGTACTGGCTTTGGGGTCCAGGCTAGGCGATGACGTGGATATCGGATGTCATCGCAATGGATGATCCTAGCCGTCAGTTGGTGTCAGGGGGTATTGGGTTATAGCGAGTTCAAATTCAAATTTAAAAATATAAATAGAGGAAAATGGGCATCTGACACCAAGGGAATGGGCGTGGAATAGGATGTAAAGGAAATTCAATTTAATTTAAATATACTTCATGTTTGTTTATGACTGCAAATTCAGTACCTAATATTAACATTTATTTAATTATATACAAAAAAAAACTCGAAATATATTAGAAATGGTGATGAATCGGAACAAAATAATTATTGGAAGCTATTTGAAAGGTTACACATCGTAAAACAAGCAATGTACCAGAGCTTACCGCTGACAGTTCAAATTTGAACTTATGGTTAGACGTCGAAGACCTGAGCACTTAAAAGAATACACGGTTCGCGATCGAAAAATAGAGAGGCGTGGGGGGGGCGAGGGTTGGGGGTAGTGGTGAGAGTGGGGGGGGGGGATTAAATGTGAGTGGTTGTTTTTTATTGGGGGCTGGATTAATATAAATGGATATTATTTGCGGGGTGTTGAGTGTGTGGAGGGAGGTGTTCTCGCGTATGATTGTGTAGCCACATATATTCAGTAGTAGAACTCTATCTCTCTCCCACTCCTTTCACGTGGCTTCACGACTACGTGGGGCTGACAGGATTCATAACCTGAAAATCTCGCGTCCGACTACATCTCCTAACGACCCTTGTGATGTTAACTTGTATTCGAAAATTGTTCGGGAAAATGATCTTCTGGATAACTGGGTTGAGACGAATCTATTTTCAGAAACTTAAGACGCCTGATGTTGTTGTGGATAAAAAAGGGGGCTTTTGATTACGTATTCGTTGAAGTTCATTCAGATAAACTTCATGCTAGTGACTATGCTCATTTAACGATTTTTTTTTTTTTACAAATCGCTGTCAGAGAAACCTATGAGCTTTCATTTTAATTTTTTTATTTCTTGATTATCGATTATCGAACCTCAGGCTGGTTTATCTCCCGTCGTATATACTTAAACACCTTGTTAGTCTCGACAAGGTCAGTATCACTTTTTTTCTCTGGGTGGCAGCCCACGTACTCTAGGTAGACTCAGCGGGGGACGAAGTGAAATGATCACCCTGGGAAACAATGCCCTTAACCCGACTTGCATGCACCTAAGACTCAGAAACATAGAAATGTAAACGAAATAGTTTTTTTTTTTTTCAATATAAATCTTAAAAAAGGGACAAAAAGAATAGGGATAAAAGGAACGATGCGGCCGTTCAGCTCCAGTTGGGCTCGATGTCATGCAGTCAGAGAGAGAGAGAGAAGAGAGAGAAATATATATATATAGAGAGAGAGGGGGGGGGGGGGGGGGGGGGGGAGAGAAAGAGAGAGAAAGAGAGAGAAAGATGTACAGCGCCAACGGGTTACCTGATGGCGGGGGATTTTCAGCATGCTTCAGCGTGCGGTGACTTCTGGGTTACAGTCTCGACGTTCCTCATGCTCGCTCACGGCGCTGTGTTAATTTATTTATTTATTTATTTATTACCAGACAACAAGATCGTACAGACTGTACTTATTCTAACTTAACTTATATAACTAAACAATTCGTGTAATTCGGTTTTTAAAAATACTCCTGGACATGTTAAAATCAATCTCGTCAGAAATGTCATTGAATGACCGAATACAAGCGTCAAGAGGGTTGTTGTAGCCGTAATTGGTTCGGTGATACGGAACAGCAAGCAAGTTGGAGTTCCGAAAGCGTCGTGAAGGAATGTTCAGCGGTATTTGCTCAAGAAGCGCAGGACAGTCGATGACACCGTTAATGACGTCGAATATAAATAAACGCTGCATTTTCGCGCGTCTGGTAGACAGCAATTCCAAGCCTATCAATTGGCATCGCTCGGGATAGAGAAGGAGATTGTTTGGATCGTTCCAGTGAAGTAGCCGCAATGAAAATCTTACGAACTTTTTCTGTACCCGTTCAATTGAAAGAATATGCGCTACGTAGTACGGAGACCAAACCGGGGAAGCATATTCTAGGATGTTACGCAAAAGCGTGCAGTACAGTGTTTTCAAAGCATGTATTTCAATGAATTTGGAAGCATGTCGACGAATGAACCCAAGAACAGAAAATGCTTTGGAAGTCGTAATCCCAACATGTTCATTGAACCTAAGCTTCTCATCGATGGTTACGCCCAGATCGCATATAGAAGTAACACGCTCCAGTGTTTCAATATCCATACTGTACTGGTGATGCACGGGATTACTAGAGCGGGTAAAGGATATGGTCTTGCATTTTTTGCTGTTGACGCGCATGCCATTATCGCCACATCAGATCAATATGGAGTTGACGTCCGTCTGTAGAATGGTGCAATCATCCGGGGACAGTATAGCGCGAAAAAATTTCAGGTCGTCGGCAAACGAAAGCTTAAAAGAGGAGAGAAGCAGGCACAGATCGTTCACAAAAATGTTGAATATCAGTGGACCAAGGACACTGCCCTGAGGTACACCGGACGTCATGCAGAATAAACTGGATCGTGCTGAGTTAACCATTACATACGAAGTACGGCCAGATAGATATGAAAATATCCACTGCGTTATCCAATTCGGAAAGCCAATATGCTATAGTTTATTGACGACTAGGCTGTGCGGCACGGTGTCAAATGCTTTTGCAGAATCAACATACACCGCGTCAATTTGCCTTCTCTTTTCTATTTCACGTGACAGCGTAGTAATGTAGCACATCAAATTTGTTGTTGTTGAGCGGTGTTTCATGAATCCATGCTGGCTACCGGAAATTAAGGGTGATGCAACAGTATACAGTACCTTGTGCATCAGCTTCTCAAATACGTGGCTTAAGCAGCATAGTATAGAAACACTACGATAATTTGACACTTGGTTGACGTTGCCAGACTTGTGAATGGGAACGATAGAGGCAGTTTTCCAAACCCCCGGGAATGTTCCTTCACGTAACGATCGGTTGAACAAACACTCAACAGGTGCTGCTAGTTCCGTGGAGCAGTTTTTCAGAAACACTGGTGGAATGCCGTCTGTCCCGGATCCTTTCTTGGCGTCGAGGTCTTCGATGGCTTGCGAGATTTCATTAAGAGAAAATTGGATGATGGGAAGGTTGATGGAATGCGAGGGAATATGGGCGAAGCAGTCTTGACGTTGTACAGGCGACACTTTTCTGAACACACTCTCGAAGAATATGGCGAAGAGATTAGCGGCTTCTGAATTTGAGCTAGCATGAGCATCGTTGTAGCTGATGTTGCAAGGAATTCGGGAAGATGATTTCTGTTTCTTCAAAAAATCCCAGAAGCGTGATGGCATCTGTTTGACACTGGCCTGGATTCTTGATACGCAATTCTCGTATGTGGTTAGCCACAGCGTGTGCGTGTGATGGTTGGAATCGACAAATGCTATCGGAAGGGATTTGCTCAAATTGCATGCATACTTGCCTGCGATAACGGGTTGGAAGTCCCCTTCCGGGATGGCTGAAGGTCGCTGGCAGGAGTGGCTCGACTGTGACGAGAGGATCTGGGGCTTCCATGTGGCTTGCAGGCGTGCATCACGGTGTTGTGACATCTGTTGAAGACTTGCTCGAAAAAATAATACATTGAGTTCGAACAGAAAATGGCTGGCGTTGGGTTACTGGAAGCGACAAATGTTACCGGGAGGAAAGAGTTCTCATTTCTTGTATACTTGCCTGTTAAAACTGGTAGGAAGACCCCTTCTCCAAACTCATACACAGGCCCGGGGTGGCTGCAGAACGCTGGCGGGAGTGACTCGACTGTGACGAGAGGATAAGGGGCTTCCTTGAGTCTTCCAGGCGTGCATCCCGGTGTTGAGGTGAAAATTGGCAATTGAGCTTCCAAAAAATTTATTTTGTTACGAACTGGAGTGGAACACTTCAGCACAGGTCCATAATTGGAGTGTCGGAAGATGGAGTTTGAAGAAGTAACGAGGGCGTTGCTTGCAAGTTCTTCATCAGCGGTTGCCGAAATTGTGAAGATCCGTTGTCTTCAAATTCTTGAAATAGAAGCCCTTCAGGCCATGTTTCGGGATCCAGCGCTTTACGTTTGAGTGAAGGGTCAAGACCAATTTTGAAGGAGACGAAGGAAAGCGATTCAATACTTTTGCCTTTCGGCACGAGCTTCACCACGGTTGAATCGATGTCAATATTCAGGTTGGCTTTCGTCATCGCACATACTGCTTCCACTGTGACCTCCGAACAAATCTTTGAAATGTAGAGCCAAAACCGATGATCAATTTCACTCTTGCAAATTGGAACCGATACAATATTGTCCTCCGTTTTTTTTCTTGCTACCCACGCAACAGCTTTCTGAGGCGCGCTCATTTGACTCGATCACACGGGGGCGTTTTATACCTCTTCGCTGATCGATTACAGGCCAACGTGTATTTGTTGCTGGTGAGGAACTGATGGTGGGCCTTGAGGGTAGCTGCTTGATTTCCGTGCGTAGATCAGCAATTGCAGACGTAAGCGCGATGATAGGGGACTTTTCATCGGCTTGGTATGATATCGAACGAAAATGAGAGTTTTCAAACAGCGCGGCACATCCATCGCACATCCAGAAAAGAATTTTCCTGTGTGATGTGAAGTACGATTGCATTGCCCGTGTTACGCCTGAGCATGCGTTCATATGAAAGAAAGCTCCACAGTAACCACGGCACACGACAACATCGAATCCAGTAATTACTTCCGAGCATTTACCACAGTTTTTCGCCATCCTGATGCGCCTACACGTAGTCTTTATCAATCAGGTAGAAGAACACAAGTGATAGCATACACAGAAAAAATTCTTGTAGTGAAAACTACCATTTTACCCGATTATGCCTATCTTTAAAACTACCATAAAATTTCAGAAAAAATTTACTACGTTTATGGTAAAACCTTTAACATTTGTGGTGTATTTGACAGACCTCATATTGATATCTACCGCACCATGGTTGTTCTAATCGCAGGCATGGTAAAATCAAACGCATTTATAGTCAGGTGAAAATTGTTGGTGTTTGCGCTTAATTTAACCCTCGAATGGTAGTTTCTACTGCGGTTTTTTTTGCGTGTACAAGTGAGTGTTTCCGATAATGACAAACAGATGTCGCTTCAGCGGAAAAAATGGCGTGGGGAGTAGTAGGCTATTGTTATGTAGCAAACAAACAAAACACAAGCCACTCGCGAAGGTGGTAAAAACAACACACCGGAACGTCCGGCAAATGGTCAAACGCACAAAAACACTTCACAGTTTGTTAACGGGACACGGGAGAGTGAAAAATTGATTTTTTATTTTCAGTAACACATAGAAAACGAATACAAATATCACGACCGAGTAAACCATACAAACGCACGAAAAACGACCCCTACTCGAACTCGTGTTACATTGGATAACCCCCTAACAAGCGGGGGTGAACCTTGACCTTGATAGAGCCTCACCTCCACAACGTTTGTCATGGTTGGCACGCGGCGTGTGGCGTGGCAATATCGATGGCTCACCGGCCACCAGCACGGAACTCGCCGAGTTTCACGGTCGTAAACACGACGCCGAGTTCCCACGGTCGTAAATATGACTCCAGCGGTATCACCAACTTCCTGTTCCCGGATCTTACGGAAAACGATCCACCGACCGAAACTTCTTCTTGGATATGCAATCTTTTCAACTTTCACTATCTCCACTTTCAATTAGATATTTTTTTTTTTATATTTTTTTTTTCGATCTTCCTTTTAGCGGTCTTTCTCTCTCTCACAATCCACCTTCTTCTCCTTCTTTTCTCGCTTTCGCCCGGTCGTTTACGGAAACGGGAAAACGTTTCCCTGGTGTTTCTTCTTGGATGCGACTAGTGCCAGTAATTTTTACACGCTGCACGCTAAGATGAGAATACCTAAAGATAGGTATTTATTTTACCTAAAATTAGGTATTGTTGACAATACCAAAAATATCAGTATAATAAAACGTTAATAAACAGTAATTTTTACTGACATTTGGGTAATGTAAATTTTCCAATATTGGACGTTATTATTTACCCAAAATTGAATAATTTTTTCGCACCAGGGATTTTTTTTTTTTCCCGACCAGAAGGAAATAACAAAATTATTTCAAGTGAAATTGTTATTCAGTTATGCCTTTTTTATAACAGAGGTTGTTAGAATTCAGATCGCGGATGTAGTTAACTATATCAGAACAGAAATTGTTACAAAAAATCCTCAAGAGGTAACAAAATATTAGCAAACTATGATATAGACATAACATAAACAAAAGTCAAATCGATTTGTAACATGTTTTGTTACGACTGTTTAAGCAAAATTGGATTGATCAGCTATTGTTCGATAATTAATCTGACATTTCTTCACGCAGATTGTGCCTCCCAGGGTATTATATCTTAATTTGTTATATGTTTGTTACACAATTATTCAGATGAAAACTTTTTTTTAAAAATACAAATTAAATATATCTATAATACAGTTAGTCATAACAAGGTTTCTCCGTGTATAATTTTGATATTTTTATGTTATGCCCTTCTGGATAAATTGGTTACTTTTGCATTTTTTTTATTGGGGAAAGGGGGGGTGGGGGGAAAGGGGGGGGGGGGAGAGGGGGGGGGGGGGGGGTTGTGGGGGGAGGGGGGGAGAGGAAAAAAAAAAAAAGTGTTGGGAAAAAAATTGCATATCTATTATGAAGCATTCTGAAAAAAAAACCTTATTTTGAGTAAAAAGTATTTTATCGTTACTATTTCGGTAATATTTAACGTTTATCTTTAATACTATTACCCAATATTAGGTAATCTGTGTTTACGCATAATTTAGGTATGTGCACTTTTGAGCAATTATCGGTACTTTTTAACGATCTTTAGGTATTCTCATCTTTGCGTGTGGGTTGTTAGTAAGTTTTATTTAATTATTTTTATTTACGTGTATTTTATGTTAAACAAAAATGACGTGAATAGTGAAAACTTAGATAATTCAAATGGAGAGATGAAAGATCGAGCCTTCCTATATGTGGTAATTATTAATAAACTGTCTACCTGAAATAATCATTTTGTTTTTTTTGAAAATATGTACAATTAAATCAGCTTAAAGCCATTTTTTGCGGTGCATGACCGGTAACAATTATTCCCCTCCTAATGAGGAAATTACCAAACTGGTAATTTTCGATATCAACTAAACTGGTTCATCCTGAACTCTTCTTGTTATTTCCATCTAGGAACAACTTCATATAAGGTGTTTTTTTGACAGGATTGCGGGTTTGTGTAATATTTTTGAATTTCTCAGGGATTTTTCTCGGGCTTGCTTTTTTTCTTTACCTTTTTCTAAGTAGTATTTATTCTATTATTAACATCTTTCTCTTTCCTTTTATTCCCCTGGTATCCTTCAATCTAAATTTAGTAGATTTTTAATGGGAGTTAGAATATGTGTACTTCTTCCCTTTTTTATGTTGGCGTTAAGGAGTGTGATCCTCTCTTATCGTTCTTTATCTTATAATCAAACTTTTCTCTTACTTTTCTATCCTAACCCTCTATGGAACTCATTGAGCATGAATCCTCTTTGTCGCTTATTCCTTCCATTCCCATTCATCCATCTTTCAAACACAATCATTCATTGGGGGGCCAGACACTCACTATTCATTCACTCTTATTCCTAACTTATCAATACATTTATCTATTCTCTATCTAACCTATTTTCTATGTCCTAATTTGCTTAGACCTCTGTTTCCGTCTACAACAGTATCACCCAGACAAGCCGTCCCGTGTGAAATTAGCAAAGTACTCTTCGGAATTTTTTTTTTTTTCTAAACCTCGAAGAAAACATTGTGGAATACATTGATTTTATTTTCACCAGACCTTCTCACCTATATCATTTATATTTGTAAAGATTAGAGAGAAGGATTCTGAAGGGATTTAAATCTAAATGGATGTGAGGCACCTATTCGCCTCAATCCTATTTATATGCGAACGCACGGTTGGTAGTAAATACGTCAACACTTCGACAATTAAACTTTTTATTGATTGTTTACTCTGCATTAGAATCATTCCCGTTGGACGAACAGTAATCAGCGTTGGAGTGTAGAGACGTTAATTAAATCTACATCGTTTATTTAATGCTTGCTTCTAAAAGAACGGAGGTTCTACCTCGCTAATTTCCGAAGGATGTAGGACATATAACAGGAAAAAGTATTCCTTACATAAACAACTAGACTGAGCCAAACAACGAATATGCTTAAATATTTTTTCCGAAATTAACATGGGCCTTGGCGTACAAGGTATAAACAAATAACTTATAAAACTAGAATGGAGGGATGCCTGTGTGTTTTTGTTTTTCGTAAACTATAGGGGATTTCAAAGAGGAGGATGGATTCCGTACTTTATCCAGATTTCAGGTGAGCCGCTGGCCATACACCCAGTGCATCGCCCTCCAAATCATCTTCTAAGTGATCGATCGCACTCGACAACTTCATATTTCGTCTGAAAACCATTTGCCTTACAAAAGTCCATTCTTCAAGTCAATGCGATATTGAGGAGTGAAACTAAGAAGATTGGGCACTAATTCCGATTCCATAAGCTCTGTACGTGAAGGTAATTATAGTGCACCGCCGACTGGTCAAAATTGTTCGGGATTCATCCCCGAAACCTTTGTCGTTGTGAATGTGGAATCTCGCTATTGGTCAACACTTGCACAAAATCATTCAGTTGAACGGAATTTACCTCTTTGTATCTGCGCAAATTGTAAAGCTCCTGTTCTTATCTTAATATCCCAGCTCTAACTTTATCTACCATCGGGTTCTCCGATTTTCAAACCTAACCGAGACAAAGCACCAAGTATATCATTTTCCAAAGGAGTTGAATGATTTCGGCTTGTCTGAGTTGTTGTAGAATGCCCTCTTTACGTTGTTTTGACCGGTATCTGACTAGTCGCTTCATCAAACAAATTCACTAACCTTAATTCCGAAAAACACCTAGCTGTACCCTGCCGCTTGTTGTAAAAGAACTCATTAAGGGCCTACGCTGAAGCATTCTCGACGGCAGCCATTACCTTATAATTTAGAATTGATATAATTCAGAATCTGTACTAGATATTGAATTTTTCATTACATCAGTTTGTAAGCTTACTTGCTGTTAACAAGCTGATAGAGTTTCATTCGATGTTCATTCACTAACAATCGAGGTTTATCAAGTTGAAACAGTGAAGTAAGTTTGCGAGAGTGAGATAAAAGATAGGAAAAAATACATGGAGCAGCGATTCACCTTAAGGTATGTCAACATTCTTTCTTGCATACTATCGATCTGAAATTGGCTGTCCCCTCCAATATACGCCCTTAATAGTTTTATCCTTCTACCTTAATGCAAGAGTGACGACTAACATCGTGATGGTAATTGCTTTGTAGAATTAATAACTATTCCCAAGTAACATCAGAAACATCTTCTTTGACAAGAATATAAGAAGTTTGTTGTAAAAAAGTCGTGAGGATGAAATAAGTTTTGAGGATTTTTTTCCACACATATTCGGTTCAAACGTGGTACCAGAACAGCGAACACATTTTTGTTCTATTTTTGTTCGATCAACTTAAATTTTACTTCTTGAAAACATCGGTGACTGTTTGTCGTCTTACCACTACGAAATATCTTTACTCACTTTTGTTTATCCAGACTTTTGACTGATTCGAGTCAAATGTACTTCATTTTGGATTGTTTGGAAATAGCGTGTATGCTATATGTTTGTAAATATGTTGATACGTTGCATTCAAGATGAATTTTAAACATGTTTTTAACATCCTCGTGCAATAGTGAAATTATTCAGAATAGATTATGAATCCTATACAGTGACGGCTGAAAATATGTTTATTTGAAATACTGGAATAAAAAAAAACTATATGTAAGATTGTGATGCCACTTACTGATTCAAATAGAAGCCAAATTGGGCATAGGGGTTTATTCAAATGTAAAATAAAGTAAAAGTTTCGTAGATTGTTTAGTATGTTTTATAAATTGTTACGCTTAATTTTTGGGGGAGTCTTTTGAGATGTAGCTACGCACAACATAATAGAAAAATTGTATTTGTATTTTCATTCATACTGACATTACTCGGTTCACAACAAAAAACGCAGAAAAGAAAAAACGAACACTTGAAAATCAAATGTGTTTCTAATTTTTTTACCCGTACTGTAGGACTGTAGACTTGTAAAATCGCCATGTTGGTTTTTGTGAATTCCATAAAGAAATCTCACTAAAATTCAAAAATTTATTCGGGGTACCTTTTATGTTTTTTAATCCAATCGATGGTGCATGAAATTAGGGAAGGTAAAACGGAAAGTTGCACTGCTAACCATGAGCCGCATATACAATTTTGATACAACTTCCATGCGTAAAGCACTTTTAATTTCCTATTTGGAAAAGTTATAAACAATCATCTCTATCGCGTAAAATACCATAAGCTACGATATCGTTTCGCCATTAAAAAATCTTGTTTATATATTTTTTTACTTTGTTCATACCGTGCTTGCTTTGACAAAACATATCATTATGTTATAAGCATGCTGTTGGAAGCATCCATAGAACATAATATTTGTCTTATGGATGTTCTACAAAACATCTGGTATGACCTAAAAGATGTTCAAAAATGCCACATTTATTGCGCTTTTTCGGTTATATGCGTGTATGAAATTAAGTTATTGATAGAAAAAAAAACATGAGCTTGGTCTAAAACGTGTATTATTAACAAAAATATGACAAGTGGTGTTACTTGGGTTGTTTCAATGTGTTGCAATTTGCTTTCACAGATTGCCAATTCGTCATGTGGGTTCGTTTTAAGTACTCTCTCATTTGCATTGGGGTTTTCTTTTTCTACCTTCATGTTTTCCCTCAAAGCACGACGCTTTTCTTGACATCGAATCTTCTCGACCGAATAATATTTCCCGAATCGCTAATTCGAAATCTAGCTCATCTTCATTTAGGTGATCTACTCTGATGTTGTAAAAAATCTATCTAAATCTCCTTCCTTAACTTCAATACTTTGCCAACCTTCCGCTATTTTCTTTTAAACCAGTTCACTTAGATTCAATAACCAATAACCAATTCGAAAACTTATAGTTCTAAAATATTTACAAAGTTATCTAGAAATCCATTAGTTAATATTGATTTCAATCTTTAATTAGACAGGTTTGACTAAATAATAAATAAATACAAGAGAAAAATGGAAAAATATCTAATCGTACAAAGCCAATATAAAGTTTAAGAAAAATGCCTTAGAATTCCCTTTAATTATGCAGTCCACTTACAGCCGAAAACCCTAAAAAAGTTCACGATAAATCACTTATAGCTGATGTCGTTAGTCACCCCGAGTACATGTAAATATTCGTGATTTGAATAATTACGAATATTCTATTTCGCGGATCGCCAAATGTAAGTCTCGACAAGCTCAGTGGGCGGCAGCCCACGCACTCTAGGTAGACTCAGCGAGGGACGAAGTGAAATAATCACCCTGGGAAACAATGCCCTTAACCCGACTTGCATGCACCTAAGGCTCAGAAACATAGAAATGTAAAGGAGCTAGTATTCATTTTGTTTTTTTTTTTTTAAATTTAAATCTTAACAAAGGGAAGGGAAAAACAGGATGGGGATAATAAGAACGATGCGGCCGTTCAGCTCCAGTTGGGCTCGATGTCATGCAGTCAGAGAGAGAGAGAGAGAGAAAGATGTACAGCGCAAACGGGTTACCTGATGGCGGGGGATTTTCAGCATGCTTCAGCGTGCGGTGACTTCTGGGTTAGAGTCTTGACGTCTCGACGTTCCCCATGCTCGCTCACGGCGCCGTGACGCATCGGATATTGGCCCTTACAAGCGGGGGCGAACCCTCCGGACCTTGATAGAGCCTCACCTCCACAACGTTCGTCACGGTTGGCACGCGGCGTGTGGCGCGGCAATATCGATGGCTCACCGGCCACCAGCATGCATTTTTTCCACTCTCTAAAGCGTCGCACTTCGGAACTTTCTCCACTTTCAATTAGCTGTTGGGGCTCTTCAATGTCTTACTAGCAATTTGGTCGATTCCTCGCTGACTGCCTTCACCATTTTTTTTCGATCTTCCTTCTAGCGGGTTTTCTCTCTCTCACAATCCCTCTTTTCTCCTTTTTTCTCGCTATCGCCCGGTCGTTCTCGGAAACGGGAAAACGTCTCCCTGGTGTTTCTTCTGAGATGTGAACATTGCTAGTAATTTTTACACGCTGGGTTGTTAGTAAGTTTTATTTAATTATTTTTATTTAGGTGTATTTTATGTTAAACAAAAATATAATTAGACGTGAATAGCGAAAACTTATATAATTTAAAGATGAAAGATCGAGCCTACTTATGTGTGGTAATTATTAATAAACTGTCTACCTAAACTAATCATTTTTTTTTAAAGATATGTACAATTAAATTGGCTTAAAGCCATTGTTTGCGGTGAATGACCGGTACCAATCTTTGGGTTTTTTGGTGACTTATTTGGGGGTGAGCTTCAAACTCGTGAGAGGTATGGATGCTAAACATTACGCCGGTGTCACCTCCACACCTGAGTTTTTCTCATGAAATCTCTACAGCTTCTCAATTTAGTTATGTACATGATTCTCTCCCTGGCAGCCCCAGTTAGAACCTTTTTGTTAAAATGTTAAAATGTCAAGGACATAGTGTGAATTTCAGAGAATCGACTTCATAATTCATCTCCGATTTGTCGTTTTGTTGGTTGTGTAGGCATGAGTGTGCTCAGATTTATGGAACCGAGCTATAAGTAGACTACTGTGGTGGTTGGCCGTACCCATTCCCGTAGGCTCCCAGTGGGGAGGGCTTGCGGTCCCGATGGCTGTATTTGACCACCGGGAGGACGCTGATATTGATAGCCCGGTGGCCGCTGATCAGAAGCTTGAAGTTGCGGATAGCTTTCTTGATGTGGATGTTGTCCTGCTGCAGCTGGTGGAGATATATAAGCTTGTGTTGGAAGGGGCCCCTGATACAGCTGCTGCATAGCCAGTGGATGTCAAAGGTGGCATCGATGTGTGTGTGTGTGTGTGTGTGTGTTTTTGTCTTTTTAACTTGGTGGTAATGCTTTTTCGCCGACCCAGCACACGTTCGGTAGCTCGACTCCAGCTACCGAATTCTTCCATCGTGTGCCAGAGTGAGGGACTCTGAACAGAGAAGATGACTCTGAACCCTACTCCTCTAAACTCCACCAAGAGTCTGACGTTGCCTGTATCCCCCGGATTCCACTGGAAGTGACTACTGTGCTCATGCACTTTTCTTGTTGCCAGACCTAGCAAGTCGCGCTAGTTCGCTGATCTCATCACCATAAAACTTCTGCAGCTGCGCACTTTTGTTGTAGATATACTACTCTTCTTGTTGACCAGTTGGATGCCGAGGTCGGTCCAGCGATTTTGGTTGGAGGGTGACTTCCGGTTCACTGGTGCCCCGACGACCCTGAACTGGCGGTTTGTCACAATCGGTGCTACTCGGCATAATTGCCGGTGCTTCTTCACGATCTACTCAGACTAGTCCCCGGCAGTGGACCTAGCCTACTCCGACGGAGAATTTCCCGACGACGAATGTTATCCCGAAACCGTTTTCTAGATGCTGATACGTGGCGCTCGGTCTAGTCCCCGGCGGTGGATCTAGCCTACTCCGGTCGCGCCAGATGGTGCAGTTTTTCTTCTCTCATACACATGCTGGCGAGTATCCAGGTCGGTCATCGACTCAAAACCTGTACTGCTACGTCACTTGTCGCTGCTCTTCTCGCCAACTTCGTTGCAATGCAGACATGATCTCAACGACTGTTCTGTTCACCGCGTTCCATTTTTCTTCGTCAGCACACATTTTTTGAACTATGTTGTCCACGTTTACGTCGTCACCGACGATGGATCTCATGCTGTTTCGCACGTTCTCGAACCGCGGACATTCTAAGACAACGTGCTCAGGCGTTTCCTCTTCATAACCACACGTGGTGCAGGACGGCGATATCGCGTGGCCGAACCTGTTCAGATACTTCTTGAAACAGCCATGACCGGACAGAAACTGCGTCATGTGGAAATTTACATCACCGTGTGGTCTGTTCACCCACCTCGACAGGCATGGAATTAGCCGGTGCGTCCATCTGCCGTTATCAGCGTTGTCCCACTGCTGCTGCCACTTCCTCAAGGTGTTAGCTCGGGCAGTTCTTCGGACACCTCTTGTGCCCCGGACTCTATAGCACTCACTATCTTCTTCTAGTAGAAGATTTATGGGGATCGTTTCAGCTATCACGTAGACTGCTTTTGACGAGATAGTTCGATACGCACTAGCCACCCGCATGGCCATCAGCCTAAACGTGCTGTTAAGCCGAGACCGGTTCCTTTCCGTCTGCAGTGCCGTCACCCACACAGGTCCTCCGTATCTGAGCACTGAATGTGGACACACTCGCCAGTAATCGCTTCTTACTGCTGCTGATCGCTGAGTTGTTGGGCATGATCCGAGATAATGCCGAGATTATCTTTGCGGCCCTTTCACATGCGTAGTCTACGTGGCTATTAAAGTTTAGCCGATCTTCTATCATCACTCCCAGGTGTCTGACTTCTCGCTTAGAGTCGATGATACACTCGCCGACCGAGAGTCTCGCCTGCTGCCTTGCTTTCCGGTTACTTATCAGTACCACCTCGGTCTTGTGATGAGCTAACGCCAGTTTCTTCTCACGGAAGCGATAGATACTGTGGAAGACTGGATTTCCACAGTATCTATCGCTTCCGTGGCGAGTACTTCTACTTCCTCTCGAGATTCGCCGACCACTAGGAGCACAACGTCGTCCGCAAACCCGACAATCTTCACGCTTCTGGGGAGGCGCAGCCTCAAGACTCCATCATACATAGCATTCCAAAGGGTCGGACCGAGGATGGAACCCTGTGGGACGCCCGCTGTGACGGTTGCACATCTTTTTCCGGTGTCCGTTTCGTATATCAGTGTTCTGTTCTGAAAGTAGCTCCTCAAGACCCTACAGAGGTACTCGGGGGCTCTTACTCTGTGCAGCGAGTCGGCGATTGCAGCCCAACTAGCACTGTTGAAGGCATTTTTCACATCCAGGGTGACCACTCTGCAGTAGCGGTTCCCTCTTCTCTTTTGCTTCTGCGCAGACTCCATAGCTTCCACGACCGTTCGGATGGCATCCACCGTGGATCTTCCTTTCCGGAAGCCGAACTGCATGTTGGACAGACCATCTAATCCCTCCGTGTATTTTGTAAGCCTGTTGAGGATTACTCTTTCGAGCACTTTGCCGACTGTATCCAACAGGCATATCGGCCTATATGCTGAAGGATCTCCAGGAGGCTTGCCTAGCTTCAGCAATAACACCAGTTTTTGTCGCTTCCAGATATCCGGGAAGTTACCATCGTCGATGCACTTTTGCAACACGGTCCTGAACATGTCCGGATTTGTTAGGATTGCTGCTCTTAGAGCCACGTTGGGGATACCATCTGGTCCCGGGGCCTTCTTGATTTTCAAAGCTTTTGCCACCGCTGTTAGCTCCTCGTTTGTTATTCGGGCTTCTTCCTCGTGGTCATCCTGGTCATCATACGGTGTGGGCGGCCAGATCGTCGGTTCATGCAGCGGAAATAGCGCATCTACGATGACTTTCATCTTCTCTGGGCACCTATCAGGTGGTACAGCTGGACTTCTTATCTTCGCCATGGCAACTCTGTAGGCATCACCCCACGGATTTGAATTGGCGTTGCGGCAAAGTTCCTCTATGCAAGCTTTCTTACTGTGCTTGATTTCCTTGTTAAGTGCGGCTCTTGCCGCCTTATATGATAGTCTTCGAGCTGATCTTTCGGCGTCATTGTGGGCTCTCTACATTCTCCTCCGGGCTCGGTGGCAATGTGCTCGTAGATCGGCAATCGTCGAGTTCCACCAGTAGGCTGGACGACGACTGTGCCTTGGTTTGCCCTCTCTCGGCATGGTTGCATCGCACGCTCGTGCTAATACCGCTATCAGTCCATCTGCACTGAGATACAGGGGATTGCGTTCGAACCTCAACGCTTCATCGAACACTCTCTTGTCGAACTTCGATGTTTTCCACCTTCGCTCGTTTGACTGTTGTACACTCGCTTCCAACTGTCTGTTGCTTCCGATAGTGTACCGGATCGCTTGGTGATCACTGTGGGTGTACTCCTCACAGACCCTCCAGTTCAAACTTCCTACCATCCCGGGGCTGCAGAAGGTAACATTCATTGAATGACTCTCGACCTTCCCTACGATAGGTGCTGGTGGTACCGTCGTTGGCAACATCTACGTTCAGCTTTGCAAGGGCCTCAAGTAGACTGCTACCTCTTGGGTTAGTGAAGCGGCTGCCCCATTCTACTGCCCAAGCGTTGAAGTTGCCGGCTATTACGACTGGCCTACGATCGATAAGCTCTTCTGTCAGCCTATCGAGCATTTCATTGAACTGTTCGATCGTCCATCGCGGGGGAGCATAGCAGCTACAGAAAAAGACTCCATTAATTTTGGCGATAACACAGCCTTCATCTGCGCGATAGATCACCTCTTGAAATGGATATCTTCCCACCGTCCATATCGCCACTGATTTGGCGTTATCTGATATCCAGTTCCCGTCACCGGCCGGGATGCGGTATGGCTCCGAGATGATAGCTACATCACACTTTGACTCCGCTACAGATTGCAACATCAAGTGTTGCGCTGTGTCACAGTGGTTGAGGTTGATTTGCGTTACCTCCACTGTGATTTGGTTGCAGTCGCCCGTTTGAAAGCCGCACATCGTGGGCCTTCTGTAACGTGATGGTTACCTCCTTCGTTGGCGCAGATCAAACATTTCGGAGGCTGTCGGCAGTCTTTTGCCTTGTGGCCTTCTGATCCGCACCTTCTGCATAACTTGCTCCTGTCTGCCCCCCCCTACAGTTTCGCGCAAGATGGCCGAACTCCTGGCACTTAAAGCACACTTCCGGTTGCTGAGAAATGCTCAGCGGACATACCGACCAGCCTACTTTGATCTTCTCTGTTTTTAGTGCCTTGTTGGCTGCTTCGACTGGTAGTCTGATCGTGGCAACTTGCATGCCAGAAGGTCCCTTCCTCATGCGGATCGTCATCCGCACTTCACCAAGCTGGCACTGCTCTTGCATGGCTTTCCTTAGGTCTGCTTCCGAAAAAAATTCATACAAGTCCTTGCATTGGTTGGTGGCTTCCGGACACAAAGCTCTCACTTCCACCGCTCCGCCCATGACTTTCTCGGTGAGCTCTTTGTAAGCAGAGCTGCTGGACTTCGGATCCTATTGTTAGTTCCAGGATCATCTCCCCGGTGCGGGTGCGCCTGATTTTTCTAACGTCTTCGCCTAACTCATTGAGTTCCGGGTTTGTCCGCATTGTACGAAGAACCGTCTCGTTTGAGTCATCGTTAGCTTTGACAATTAGTGCTTCACCTTTTTTTCGTCCCTTGAACTGTGTTTGCCTTTTGGACCTGTTTTTTTAATTCGCTTTTCGTTTTTTACCTACAACTTCCCACTGGGAGTTTTCACCCACGTCCACGTTAGTGGCTGGTTCGTTTTCTAGGTTTGCCACGGTGCTAGAAACATCCTTATGTTTCTTGAAGCCCCCCTGGCCGTGCCTCTCCTGGTGAAGGCCTGGGTCTCTTCGGCGTGAAGTAAGGCGTGGAACCCGCGCTCTGGGGGATGCTTTTCGCCTCACTGATCACCTGTGCAACTGCGTTGGTGGTTACCTTCTTCGGTGCCGTTTTCGATGCCACGGCTAGCGCTGCCTTCGCGGCCAACAATTCCTTCTCGGCTGTCTCAGCTCTGTGCGCCACGCTTGACCATTCCTTAACGGCCGATCCAAATGGTCCTTGTATCTTGACGATCATGAGCTTAAATTCTTTGTGGACGTTATTTTTCTTTTCCACGAAGTCATGCATGTCCGCTACGAGCATCTTCGCTAATTCCACCTTCGCAAGTTTGGGTACTTTCAACCACATGCTGTGCTGCTCACCACGACACGAACTCGTTGCGACTATCGGGGTAGGCACTGGTGATCTCATCACCTGTCCACCTTTAGCGAAGACATCCGCTCCTCCATTGTTGGTGTCTGGCGTTTTGCCGTCGTCGTTCATATTTGTTTGGATTTTTTGGTTATTTTTTTCGTTTTTATCCTCGTTCTCCATGCTGTTGGGTCCCCCCTCCGGGCCGCTATCTCCACTCGTTGTAGATAGTCGCCTATCGTGATTTCATGGTTATCTATGCAAGCAGGGAGGCCATGCTAGGGTTGACACGGTCCTTCATGGGGACCGTGTTCAGAGCCGGATCGGCGTAAGTCAGGAATGTTACATCTGAGCCTACTACCCACCACTCAAGGTGACGAGTTTCGAACGTACCCGGAGGCCTGCCAAGGTTTTACCGGGACGGGGGCAGTCGCACCATTAGCCCATTCTGGAAGGTGTAACCCTTCCTTACTGAGGAAGTAGAATAGTCCGACTACCAGCCCTGCGCGTCTACTCCAGTCCATTGATCTATGCCGTGTCCATTATTCGATGCCGAGTCCAGTATATAAGTTGGCGAAGCATTTCATCAACCGCCGTCCTATGGTTACCGCGCCAGAGATCGCGTCGCGTCGTAGTCCGTTGTCGTTTGCGTTGGCCAGTATGCCACAATCAAGATGTTACTGGTATCGATCCTGATGTGCCGGTTGGCACTCCGGGTGTTGGGCTAAGGCACTTTGGAAGCGGTACCAGGTCGCTTGTACAGAGTTGCTTACGGAGATGTGGTTTTTTATAGGGATCCAAAAGAGCCCACTGTTGAATCCCCGCCACATCCTAGGCGACCTCTGCTTGAGCTGTCTGGGGCCCAGAAGCTCGGTCACTCCACGAAGGAAGAGCCAAAGGTGGTAATGCACACAGGTGTGTGAACGGTTTTTGCTTAGGCAGAATTCCCAAGCTTCCACCCGACTCGTAGAAGGGGGGTTCGTCAAGCCCTTGGACTCCTGTCCTTGCTGCTGTGTGTGTGTGTGTGTGTGTGTGTGTGTGTGTGTGTGTGTGTGTGTGTGTGTGTGTGTGTGCATTTGCGCTTGGACTGGGTTAAGAAGTTTGACCTGGAGCCGGGCTTGATTGGTTTGTGTAAGGGGCTATTCATAAACCACGTAGACTTTTCTGGGGAAGAGGGGGGGGGGGGGTTTGGCCAAAGTCTACGCTCCATACAAAATTTAAAAAAAATTATGAAGAAAAGTCTACGCGGGGGGGGGGGGGGGGGTCTGAGATTTTCAAAAATGAGTCTACGTGGTTTATGAACGGCAGCAGGGTAAATGCACCCTTCTTTTTGGGGAAATGCTCCTTAAACTTTGGAAAAATGCTCCTTAGTTGCGTTTTCCCGGTATAATGCAATCGGAGGTATTTACCTTCTGGTTAGCGCTTGCCGGTTGTTTTGACGGGTCTTAAGTTTCTTCAATATTGTAATTTTCGAGGTAGTTGACGGGTTTAAATTTCATTTTGACGAGTCTTAATTTCATTTTGAAGAGTCTTAATTTCGTTTTGACGGGTCTTAAATTCAGAAACTTAAAACCCGTCAAAACTATACAATCTTGAAGAAACTGAAGACCCGTCAAAACACCCGGCAAGCGCCAACCAGAAGGTTAATACCTCCGATTACATTATACCGGGCAAACGCAACTAAGGAGCATTTTTCCAAAGTTTAAGGAGCATTTCCCCAAAAAGAAGGGTGCATTTAACCTTTGCCGTTTATTTATGAACAGGCCCTAAGTAGGAACGCTGCTTGACTGGGTTGATGGAACACTTGCTGGTGGGTTTGTCTGACTCGTGGCAGTGCTTATTGGAAAAGATCCGCTTGGGGAACGTGTGGAACTGGTTGGATTGCATGATAGTTAAAAGGATACTGTTTCTGGGGTAGCGGATAGCTGGGTTGGCCACTGGCAGATTCTTAGCTCATTCATGCTTTGCAATGCCTTTTTAACAAGGACATAACTAGAATAACATCTTTTCACCCATTGGATGATTGATTCGGTTATGCATAAGCTATCAAAGCATAATGCATTGTTCAGAATGATCACCTTCAATACGGTATGAGGCTATCTTGGTTCGTTGATTTTCAGAATTATTTATATTTTAACATACAAGATGTACCCAAGAAGTACCATTATAACTTTTTGGGCTGAACACACAAATTTCTTCTATGAGAGGTTTCCATTGCTACAAGGATTGAATCGTTCTTTTAGGACTCGTTCGATGTTTTGTTTATGGACTGTGCCCACGGATCAAGATTTGAAAATATCACATCGTCTGTTCACTGAAAATGCACCCGGGTGGATACTCTACTTCAATGTAAATACGGAATACGGTTTCTCTATAGTGCAAAATTTTCTTAAGTTTGCTTAGGAACATTGATGCATTAAATGATCGTTTTCAGGATAGATGAACAACTGGACTTAAGGTCAACATTCTTTATTTGTTCAAAGACACCAAAAGCCAACACCAACGCCTCCACGAGCAATGTCCATGTTTCGGGATCACAGAAAATTACCAATCTAATTAGTTTCTTGTAGATGGTCAACTTTGTAGTACAGCGAGCTTTGTTTCATCTTAGCGTCCTTCGGAGTTCAAAGTAGGCACGATTGTCAGCCATAATGCCCCATTGTATTCCTCTGCTAGTGTCGTTATCGAGAATCACCAATGAGCCTCACACCACATTTAATAGTTATTTGCAATTATCATATGTGACATATCATCTGCCTCTGTGGAACAAGATTTCTTCCAGTTCCTAAATCACCAAATAGCTTCTGTTGCTTTCCATTTAAGGAGAAAGGAGCATTCTTCAACATCATTGTTGACAAGAAGCTTTTTATAAAACAAGGAGAAATGCGACCAGAATCTTTGCATTATTATACATAATCGCTTCAAAATTAATCAACATTGGTATGACTGCTGCAACCAATACATCACCGCACTAATTACGGACAAAACAGCACCAATACTGGCCGACAGAATATTTTTAATCGGGTGGCAACGGAATTTGATATTAAAATTTCACGTGATACGCTTCGGCACATTTTTAAATGTGTTTATATGTTATTGTGTTATTTTTAATTTTATGTTATTTATGAGATTAACAACACATCATTGGGGCATATTTGCCTGTTGATGTACAATATTAAATAAATAAATAAATAAATAAAAAAACATTTAATAAATAAATACAAGAGATTTAAACCTCAACGACTATTTTCTCGGATTTTTTTTTTCAAATTGAACGGTTATACAGTTAATTCTTGTAACAATGGATTACCTCATTGAAATAAAAAAAAAAACAAATATTTAAACTACAAATAAAAGCCGACTGAACTGATTCAAATCAACAGCAAAGATACTGTTTGGATCACTCACAAAGTATGATGGTGGCCGAATGGCATTCTTGTGGTAATTGGACTATGGTGGTTCTCCTAACGGCAAGTTCATTTAAAAATGAATTTTGCATCAAACCAATCGGCTTGTGTGTTAATAACCAATCGTTCTTATGAGTGTGACGTCTCATTATTGGTAACTGAGATCCCTACGAGTATTGCTACCCTTAAGGCCCAAACGTAATGTGAACGGAAACGACAAGCAGGTATAGTCAGATTGAGCTCTTCCGCTGCCATTGCCGTTCCGCTTCCGTTATCGCTGTGTTCGAGCCTTTAGTCTTATGACTGGCAAAAAATCACTTTATGGCACCCTCACTGAACGCCACATTCCGAAGGAAAGGAAGACATGAATCACCAGCCGATTTCTTGCTTACGGGTCGCCGACGGTCAACGTTGATGACCTGTCGACGCTCTCGATGGTCGGTGGTTGATCAATGGTAATCAATGGTGCTTGGTGAATGTAGGTGATCTGTGTGTGCCAATGCGATGGCAGTTACTATGCCGTACCGGTATGTTGATTAACCTGCGCGTGGAAACAATCCACTAGAGATCTCATAGAGTCTGCTTAAATCGATATTCTGGAATATCGGTTGGGTTCTGGCTGGTTGTCAGTGGCCGAGAAAATCCGTCCAACGGGGGGAAGTTAATACGTTTGGATGCTGTGGGTTAAGATCAAAACAGTGGCGATTTACTTTTTGTCAGCATTCATGACACAGTATAGTCCACTTAGTATTCGGACACTTTATTTTTTCTATACCTTTTCCTCTAGTACACTGAACCCATACATCCTCCTTTTATCGAATGAATCCTCCGCCGGTTGATATCGAAACATTGAAATCGCATTTTCGAATGATAAATGCAGGCGGAGGACGATTTGCTAGAAACTAGATGTTTATCCTTCTAGTGTTGAATAACTAATAATACCCCGAGTAACACATCTTCGTGATTTAATGTTGAGTAAGCTTCTATATAACCAAATCTAGTCATATAAAAGTATTTTCAACAGTTATAAAACTTGTGTGTTGCTTGGGACGCGAAGTGGATTGACCTCCCGTTCAAAGTCGAATGCACGCTGTATGAAAAATCGTCATCCCAAAGTGGAAGGCGTATTGCATTGGAAAAGCCCTATAACGAAAATCATTTGAAATGAGGATGATAAAAATTTAACATCATTTGGTAAAAACCTATCAATCGCTAACAGAACTGGTAGCATCACGAATAAAGGATCGAAACCCGCTTGCTTTGTACGATAAATATTTCCTGACTCCTTCAATTTTTGGGCTCCTGTTGCAATCTTTGCTCAACGGTTGAGGAAGTGTAATGTGAAATAAATTTATGTCGTTGAATTGTTTCAATTTATTCATAAATCGCTAGTGATCTACACAATGTTGAAACACACATCATATTAAATTTGGTTGATTGTCATCGGAAACATGGATGATCGTTATACGGATCTAACCGTAAGACAATCATCCGATTTCCGAATGCTTTTCGTTATCGGCGCAATCAAAATACTTCTCAGATGATCTTGGGATGATGTTTGGGTTCAGAGTAGACTTATGTGAAATGTTGCTTCAGTTGGTGAAAGTTTCGTCTCAACGTCTGCAGTATTTTAAAAGTTGAACGAGATGAAAGAATGAGAAAGTTACAGTTGATTCTATGTCTCGAGGCAACCAAAAAGGACGATGAAGCATAATCGAGTGTTAGAACACGCATCAGGAAGTTTTACAACCGGGCTCTGACGAAGTACTGAAGATGTCTTCTCATAGACGGTGAATCCCACGTCTAGTTGAATTACAAGCAGATTTCAATACAATAGTTTCATCACAGCACGGGATTATATCATCAGCAATTTCTTTTTCTTTTCACCGATAAATTCACCCGGAAATTTATGATTTGGCAAAGAAATTGCAGCGGCTCGAAGCTGCATAAGCAAAAAGCAGTGATTGGAGAATTGTATGTATCTATGTACCTTTCAAAAAGGTCCATAAAAATCTAGTAAAATTCAGGCCAGATCTGAAAATCTGTCACTACAGTAGGTAGGTACTGAAGTGGTTATCTCGGCAATTGAAAAGTATTATGCAATCATCCAGCAGAAATTGAAAAAGACGACTCAGGACGCTGCACAGATTTTTCAAGGTGCGGCAGATGATGCTGAGAATTCTAAAGAAAATCGGTGAGCTATCTGAGCACTGTTGGAGTGATTTTGACTTTTTTGACGTAGTACTACGTCTGTGTTTCAATAATGGGTACACATTGCGAGTGTGAAAAGTTTGTACGTCACGTAATATGTTTAGATTTTGAACGTTAATTCAGTCATTTCATGATACATTTTCAAAAAAATTGCACCAATCGATCGGGCTATTCCCACTTTGTAAACTATTGATTTTAAATATTAAACTATTTGAAATAACGTTAATATAAAGTGATGTCTGTATAATTTACATGAAAGATCCCATTAATTTATGCCATATCTAGCATACCCTTTATGTACATTACACAGAAAAAAAATATGCACTTTAACAGACGTTCAAAATTTTGCTTCGTTCACTTGGAGGCCAATACAAGCGTAAACAACGAAATCACTTGCAATCTTTCATGCAACACACTAGATTCACGCGTTATCTGGCTTAAATTTGAAATTCCAAGAACTTGTGTCAATTTTTTTTTTATTTGTCGTCAATCATATATGTAGACCGGTTTCACATTCTTGCCTTATTCTACTCTTACAGATATTATGAGAAAAATACTTTTTTTAGTTGATTTTTATTCATTGTTATATCAATTGTAGTGCAGTATTTGTTATAGCAAGACATCATCTTATTTATGGGTCCATTTTGGGCATAGTTAGTTCTTTGATTATTTTTGTAGGATAAATTCCTGCTTCTTAAGTAACGGGTGGGAGCGTAAAAGTTGAGCTTCTCTTAAATGTCTGCGTCATTTACTCTTTGCCCAATAACATCGTTTATAAATGATAAAGGCAGGGTAATAAAACATCAATAAAAATGGGAAAAATAGCAATAAAAATATATGAAATCGCCACTAAATTATTAAACACTGTGCCAACGAAAAAATAACAATTCGCACTAGAAAAACTTAAAATAGCAATAACAAATTGATAATTAACTTTCAATAATTCAAAAGTGACCGGTAAAACTCTCAAAAAAAGCAATGGAAATAATTATACGTATGCTGTTTTTCCTTTTTTGGTTATTTTTTTTTTAAAAAAAAAAAAAAAAAAAAAAAATTTTTTTTTTTGTTTTTTTTTTTTTTTTTTTTTTTTTTTTTTTTTTTTTTTTTTTTTTTTTTTTTTTTTTTTTTTTTTTTTTTTTTTTTTTTTTTTTTGATAAAGACTGGACTCGGAAAGAATGAGACACATAAAAATGATCACCAAAAATTCATTTCAAATTGGATACTTCTCAAATTTTCAGGAATTAAATAACTATATATTAGCTATGTTTTAGCATAATTTGTTTTTTGAATTTCCTCCTCCAAGCTGAATGCTCGTACATTTCTCTTAACACTGCTCATGAGATCTTGGGCAAGGCTCTGTCCGTCTTCCTTACACAATTTCTTCCAGTTTTTCTTCAAAGCTTCATCGGTTTTGAATGTTTTTCCGCTTTTCTTCAACTTCTTCTTCATTATCGCCCAAAACTTTTCGATCGGACGAAGTTCTGGTGTATTTGGCGAGTTTGCCTCCTTCGGGACCACATTAACGCTCTTCGCTTCGTACCAATCCATTACAGGCTTGGCCTAATGGTACGAAGCGAGATCCGGCCAGAACAGCGTGGGACCAAGGTGAGAGCGGAGGAAGGGCAGCAAACGCTTCTGCAAGCATTCCTCTCGATAAATCTGCCCGTTTATGGTGCCGGTTGTAACGAACGGCTTGCTGTACCTTCCGCAATCGCAGATCGTCTGCCACAACAGGTACTTCTTCGCGAGTTTGTCCATCTTTCTCTTCCGGAACTTTTTCGGAACCTCCATGCGGGACGTACCGACAAAAAGCACGAGGCCGGGGATTTGTTTGGTGTCCGCCTTGATATACAGCCTGGCTTGACCAGCCACTCACGGTACAGCTTCCGCGCACGCAATTTGGCTACCGTGTTTTGCTTGTCAGTCCGGTTTGGCGCCTTCCTGACCTTAAAAACACGTAGCCCAGCCCGCTTCATGGTCTGCTGGACGAACCACTTCCACGAATTGACTTTTTTGGCCACGTCTCGGGTGGAAAGGTTCGGGTTATTCTTAAAGTACTGCCTTATCTTCCACGCCTCCTCTGAGTATTCCGTTTTCGGTTTTCGGCCGCTTCCAGCGCGCCGCTCGATGGTCTTCGTCTCCTGGAACATCTTCACAACGCGGGACACGGTGGAATGGTGGATTCCAAGCCTTTTGCCGATCCATCTGTGCGACTGACGAGGATTATCGAACACCGCGCCCAAGATTTGCTGGCGTAGCTCTTCTTGTTTCGAATGCATCTTGAAAACTTGACAGATCGCGATAAAATTTTGCACACATAAACATAACAATTTTAACTAGTATAACCCAAAATTTCATTAATTTTTACTCACGCGTTACACCCAAAACAAAGTGTCGCATTTTTTCCGAGTCCAATCTTTAGAATTGCAAACTCACGTCGTTTTTCAAGACCATCTATTTTAATTAACATACATCGAGATTCATAAAAAGGTAACCGAAAAAAGTTCCATCCTAACTTAAGCAAAAAATAAAATAAAAATTTTTTTTGTATTGGTTCTATGGGGTTTTTGTGTGTTTTGGGGGGGGGCCACACCGCGCTGGGGAGGAATAGGGGGGGGTTTATATAATTTATAATATTTTTTTTTTTTGGGTGGATATGAAAACTAAACCTTTTGATGAGCCCGAGCATATTACTTACCTTGTAAATTATATTGTTATAGTATTCTACCAAAGTGAGCTCGGAATCCAGAATGACTCCCAAATCTCTAACTTGATTGCATCTTTCAACAGTTTGTTGACCTATAGTGATGGTGTCTTGCCTTACATAGCGCTTTTTAGTGAATGAGACTGAGATACACTTTTTTACGTTAATCTCTAGCAAGCGTTTTGTACACCAAATATCGAAATTATCAACTTCTCTTTGAAAGACTTCAATGTCAGATGATTTACGTATTTTCATGAAAAGTTTCATGTCGTCTGCATATATCAAAACATTCAAATGGCGTAAAATATATTCAACATCATTGACAAACAAAATAAATAGTAAAGGACCCAGAGGGGATCCCTGTGGTACTCCCATGTAACATTCACAACCGATGATAGCTTACCTTCAAATCTTACTCGTTGTGTTCTTCCATGCAGGTATGACTGAAACCCACTTCAATAAATTGTGATTGAAACCTATCTTAGACAATTTGTAAAGCAACAAAGGAATATCGACTCTATCAAATGCTTTGCTAAAGTCAGCGATAGTTTTTAACATCTGATTTTTTACCGCTTTTGAAGATCGGAACCAAGTACGATTCCTTCCAAATGAGGGGAAATATGCCAGTTTTTAGAGATGAATTAAACAACCAAAACAAGGGTTTCACTAATTCCTTTGATAATGTTTTCAAAAATACTGGTGGTAATCCGTCAGGACCAGTTCCTTTAGAAGCGTCTAATGTGCTTAAAGAAAGCAAAATTTCGTTGACATTATCAACAATCACATTTAACGAAGGTTCAGGAATATATGAGAAAAATTGATAATCTCGATCCTTGTCGTCACGAGTTGTGTAAACATCTGAAAAAAATCAGCATATAAGTTACTCATTTCGGTTGGATTTTTACCGTCTTTATCGTTGAATTGCATTTTTGTTGGAAAATTTCTTAACTTGTTCTTTTCTTTAACTAGGCTGAAAAACGATGTCGGGTCTGATTTGATATTAGTTTCAGTTGTTCTATTATACTCCTCATGTGCGATCTTCATTTCTAAATTCAGTTGATCATAGGTAGATAAATATATTGCGTGGTTCATATCATTTTTATCTTTTTTATAAGCTTTTGCGCTTTTTGCTTCCTATTTTTGAGATTTATAATTTTCTTATTATACCACATTGGATTCTTATTTGGTTTTCCCCTATGTTTTTGGGGTACTGCAGTCTCTACTATATCGTAGATGTTCTGATAGAATACAAATACGGCCTGCTCTGTTGACAAATTGCGAATTAGGGTTTGCCGATCAATCGAGTATAGTTTGTTTTTAATTAGATTGTAGTCTGCTTGTTTAAAATCAAAATAAATATTGGATAAATCGTTATCCAACATTGTGGCGTTGTCATAACTGGAAATGGAATATTCAGTAGCAGTATGAAATGCTTAATTTTTCCAAAGAGTTGCTGGTGCCTTAATAACGCAGTAATCATCGGTCATAGTAGTGAACAATAAATCAAGGTAGCAATTGTTCTGATTTCGTACATGATTTATTTGATTCAGTCCAATCTCCGAACTTTTTTCAAAAAGAGTAAGAAGCGTTAAATTTTCTACAAGTATTGGTATTGAAAGAGATTCATTTTCATCATATATTTGGTTAAAGTCACCATAAATGTGAATATTGACGTCAGAGTTAAATTTTGACAAAATAATTCCAGCAATACTAAAAAAAACATTTTGTAAGAATCAATATTTGCACTTTCTTGGGGGAAATACACTGCTCGAAACATTTGAACTTGATATTCGATCACAGATGTAACCCAGACATGGTCAAATTCCTTGTGTTTTTTTGAAGTGATTTCTTCTGATTCATAATCAGATGAAATTGCAATTAATACGCCACCGCCGGATTTCTTATTGGATAACCTTTTAAAGCTCGAATCTCAATTAGTCTCAGCACGTCAATCCATCCAGCAGGACACTTTTCACAAAATCTAAAAATAGTATGTTTTTGAAGTGTCCCAACAGCGTACCATAGCGTACGTTCAAGGATTTTGAGCGTACCATAGCGTACGTTCAAGGATTTTGAACGTACCTGTCAAATTCCTTGTTTTTAGGTGCCCTGCTGAATAAACGGTCGATTTTGCGAAATTCTTCATAAAACGCTATAAAAATTACACCAAAGTAATGTACCAATAGCGTTCCTTCCGAATCTGATGTTTGATTTGAACGTACCTCAAAAATGTCCATACTTATATACAACTTTTTTAAATACATTATATGTAAAATTTGACCTCGAATTCAACTTTTTCTGAAAATTCTAGCCCTAAATGATCTATAAAACATACTACCTAAGTATATTCTACGCAACTTATAGTCAACAATATATTTTTTCAAAGACGTTTAAGAAAACACCCTTGAATGGCTACTTCCTGCTAAGCATTATTTGTACCCCTGCATGTAGATAACAAACAAGCATGATAATGATCAATTTTGAGCATGTTTTAAATCGTAAAGAGACAATCTGTTCAGGTATAGGTTGAATGTACGTTATTGGGAAGACATGGTTGATTTTCTATGATAAATTTATTTTTTTCTGATTATTTTCATAAATACGTAGGTACGTAATAATTTTGTAAATGTTATATATGTAAATGTTATTGTCTACGTTAGTTTGACGCAATAAATAAACAAATTTAAGTTGATGTAAAAGGAGATGTTTCGCTCATCGCCATGAGGCACCAAGAGCAGACAGTCATGTTTGCTAGAATAAAAGATATGAAGAGAAAGTGTTGAAAGTTCCGTCAGTGTACGGTAGGTTGGAAATAGAATAGAAGTATTGAAAATTGAGCGAAAGGGCATGGGTAAAGTAGTACTCGAACCAAGGACGTTATCATTGCCAAACATCCCACTCAACCTACCCCGCAGTGGGATGTTTGGCAATGATAACGTCCTTGGTTCGAATACTACTTGCCCTTTCGCTCAATTTTCAATACTTCTATTCTATTTCCAACGTACCGTACACTGACTTAACTTTCAACACTTTCTCTTCATATCTTTCATTCTAGCAAACATGACTGTCTACTCTTGGTGCCTCATGGCGATGAGCGAAACATCTCCTTCTACATCATAATCGTTACTTCACGTTCGGGGAATACAAAAATAACAATTAGAGTAAATTGAGACGCGACGCGAGACAGGACACAACACTTATTGTTCTTACAAAACCTAAAAAGGGGGTTTAAATTTACCTTTTTAGTCGACCGGTTTCGGGCTAGATGTTGCCCATCTACAGGACGATGTCCGACTGGTTTCGAAGTACAATACTACAACAAATATTCATATTGTGTTACAATACATGTCGAGCGAAGTGAAACAATATTCTACTGGGATTCCAGTTTCGTCAGATGAAACAGAGAAGAAATTATTGGAGCGTCGTCTTCATTGATGGGGGAAGAAAAACTTGAACGGAAATTTCATGTTCCCAATCCAAAAGTAGCGTTGTTGTACTGTCTCCCAAAAATACATAAAAATCTAGTAGCGAAGCGACCGATCTCGTCGAATATTTGTACCCCAACCGAGAAAATGGCTGCATGGCTGGTGGATGAAATGAAAAATTATCCAATAACCCATGGAAAAAGTGTTCGAAATTCAATAGAACTGGTAGACCAGTTGAAAGATTTCGAGTTACGAAGGGATGAAGTTCTGGTATCGTTTGATGTAACTGCTCTTTTTCCAAATGTACCTGTGCCTGATGCGTTAGCAAGCCTGCAAAGACATTTGGAGCGGAAGCGAGTACCAATCAACCATATCAAAGCGTATCTGTTGGTGACGGAAGCTTGCATGAGCCAGAAATTCTTTTCGTTTAGGGGAAAGTTCTATAAACAAACGTTTGGCCTCAGCATGGGCAGTAAGCTATCACCACTGTTGGCAGATGCTTTCATGAGCGACTTTGGGGTAGAACTGCAAAAAGAAAAAAAAAAATCCCACGAATCTGGAGGCGCTATGTAGACGATATATTCGCAGTTGTAAAAGAACGCTATCTACCACAGTTACTTGACTTGTTAAATTCAAAACATAAAACAATAAAGTTTACATTAAAGAAAGAAACTGATGGAAAGCTTCCCTTTCTTGATCTGACGATCAGCAGAAACATCGACAACAAATTAAAATTCGAGATCTACCGGAAACCAACTTCTTCAGACCGATACATCACATCTGATTCAAACCATTTCGGTGCCCAAAAACAAGCAGCTTTCCATTCAATGGCGCACCGGCTTTTCAATATCCCCATGGAAAGAGCAGATTTTATAACTGAACGAAACAAAATTCACTAAGCTGCGGAAATGAACGGGTATGATACAGAATTTATAAATAAAATCCTCCGCAAACACGATAGGAAGAAGCACAGACAAAATGCCACAACTCTGAAACCGGAGAAAGAAGAACTTCAAAAGATCAGCCTTCCGTTCTATCCCACACTTACCAACACCGTTCAATCAACACTAAGAAAACATGAATTTCAAACGGTTTACAAAAGTAATAACACTTTGAAAGATATTCTGTGCAACGTTAAAGACAAACCCGCATCATCTGAAAAGTCGGGAATTTACCAAATTCCCTGCAAAAACTGTAACGCTGTTTATATTGGTCAAACCCATCGCAAATTAAGAGTTCGCCTAAGAGAACATAAAAATGCGGTGGAGAATCGACGAGTCAATGATTCGAGTGTGGCAGCACACGCTGTTTACCTTGCCCACTGTGTAGATTGGGAAAACGCTAAGTTAGTGAAAAATGTAAGGAAAACCTCACAGTTGAACGCGTGGGAATCAATGTACTTCGCCACTTCCAGACACCCTTTGATGAATGAAGACGACGCTCCAATAATTTCTTCTCTGTTTCATCTGACGAAACTGGAATCTCAGTAGAATATTGTTTCACTTCGCTCGACATGTATTGTAACACAATATGAATATTTGTTGTAGTATTGTACTTCGAAACCAGTCGGACATCGTCCTGTAGATGGGCAACATCTAGCCCGAAACCGGTCGACTAAAAAGGTAAATTTAAACCCCCTTTTTAGGTTTTGTAAGAACAATAAGTGTTGTGTCCTGTCTCGCGTTGCGTCTCTCGAGTGTAATAAGTTCTTACTTTAGCACAAGCCACACAAAAATTATAGAGTAAATTGAAGTTGTTAAGCTACTCCCGAGTAAAGTCTAACATCATTAAGATAGCAATTTGAAATTTTAAATTGAGATCAACCTCAAATTTATTTTATTTTATTTTATTTTATTGATGTATAAGGTGGCATGGCGCAAAGTCCCCAGTTTGAGTTCAAGAACTCATACCTTACTTAATACACCAGGGAATAGTTGAACAGGCTTCGCAACATTTCTACCCATGGGGGTTTTGAATTTGCTGGATACACTAAGGTCTGTATCCGCAATAATCCGGAAACCTCAAAACATGGATAAAACATAAATTTCGCATTATATTTCTGTCGTTGTTGTTTATTTCAGATTCATGGGATGTGTTTTAACAATTCGTGAAGACAAAACATAGTTATTCGGTATTTGCATAAAATTTTGGAACTTCCAGAAAGCTTCTGCTTCATCAGAGCCCAATATCTCTGGGCAATTTGGCGGGTTTGAGGTTTTTGGTACAATGTTCACTTGATTTGCTTGGTACCACTCCATCACAGTTCTAGCATAGTGGCATGATGCCAAATCGGGCCAGAACAAAGGTTTTTCTTTGTGACTTTTGATGAAGGGTAGCAATCGCTTCTGCAGACACTCTTTCTGATAGATCTCCTTGTTGATTGTGCTTGTAGTGACGAAAGATTTACTCTTTTTGCCACACGTACAAACTGCTTGCCACACAAGGTATTTTTCGGGAATTTTGATGCCTTCTTCGTTCTGAAACGCTCAGCTGTAGCATTTCTGGCCATAGCAGAATAAAAAGCCAGCCCTGGAAGCTGCTTGAAATCCTCCAGGACATAAGTTTCATCGTCCATAACAACGCATGAAAACTTCGTCAAATATTCTCAGCACAAACGTCGAGCCCGTGATTTTGCTGTCAAGTTCTGTTTGTCGTTGCGATTTGGAACTGTTTTTACTTTATACGACTTTAGTCCCAAACGTTGTTTTGATTTTTGGACAATACCAGGCGACATCCCTATTTTACGAGCCACCGTTCGAATGGAGAGATTTGGGTTTTTCGTTAATATCCTTTTCACCTTTCGGTCTATGACAGGATCAGCGCGTCCAATGTTTTTGTCACTTCTCGGTTTCCTCTCCACCGTCAAACGTTCCGAAAATGATTTGAGCACATCGTGAACAGTGGATTTAGGCAAATCCAACGTTTTTGTAAGGTCCCGTATTGACAAGTCAGGATTTGCCGTACGCCCGTCCAAAATTCGCTCACGCACTTGTTTTTTCTTTCGTCGCCATGTTGAATACTAAACATGAAATGTAAACATCAATCATAGTCTTTTTCATCATAGACTCTCAGCTATACCACAGTGAAATTTTTCATTCCTACGTGCAATGTTTCAAAAGTTACAATGATTTGAAGGTGTCCGGATTAATATGGATACAGACCTTATTATTGCACACTAGAAGTGTACAATAATATTGCATCGCTGTTCACGGGATTGGGGTTGGGTGGAAGAATTGTTGGTGTATAAGGCTGTAGGAAGAAAACAGTTAGTAAATGACAGTGAAAATCCGTTAGCTTTCGATATGTTGGGAATAGTGTGTACCAAAATACCTGCTTAATTTGAAATAATGTTAGAGCTTCTTCTTTCGTTCCGCATGTTGACTTAATGTTCCGTTCCGTGGACTGTTTCGTTATTTCGTGTCAGGATTTTCTATCAAATTTCGCGGGATTTATTTGAATTCTTCAGTAAAACTTCTTCCATTACCGGTGCGTACTCCTCATTTTTCTTTAAAACTAAAATTATATAAGCAAAATCGCCTCACCATATAAGACCTCGATACAAGTATAGTATCTAGGACAGTGCTGGAAAAAATATTTTCAAAAAACGTTCACTCTTTGCTCATTGCAAAGATATATCGCCGAGTAACTTGGCACTCAAAGTTCGCGAACGAAATACAATCCAAAGTTCATGAAAGCGCAGAGTGAGGAAATGTTTTATTTCTCATCGCGAAAGATCTTTTGTTTCTCCATCTCACAATTTTTCACTCGTATTCGAAATCCGATCCAATCAAATATCTCCTCGGCTTTGTTCTTTTCCTCTAGCGAGTATGTGTAGGCGATGTTCACGCGAGTTTCGATGTTTGTTTTTAAGTATTGTGCCACCGCAAAGTTCGAGTTGTAGGAGACGTCTGCTGGAATGGCGTGATGCATTGAGTTCAACCCAACCTCCCCGGAAATACGTTAGCAATCGACCATTCATCAGGCTGAAAGAGTGTATAGATTTATGCGAGATATCTTTCTGTCTCCATTCCACTTCGTTCAGCGCAAGAAGAAAGTTCGTTCGATCCAGCGCTCCGTTATTTTTAAAGGTTTATTCGAGTGCGATCCTTGGAATTTATTAGTTTTTTTTTCTCAAAATCTATTCACTTCTGTGAATAGAGTGAAAGTGAGTTTTTTTTTCCTAAAAAGGCAGTGTCGTTTTCCAGTGAAATAAGAAAATCAAGCAGTGCTCACTGGCGAATTATCAACCCGCCTATTTTCGCTTCATCTCCGCGTGGTGACGCTAACCAGCGATGCACTACTACATCGCCAACGGTCATCCGACATCGTTGAGCGAATGCACCCGAAGGCGATCGGATTCACCCGTACACCCACGCAGCGCACCGCTCCCCGCTGCCCGCATAGAAGTGCGACGTTCAGGCATACGGTGCGTCAACAGCAGCAGCAGCAGCAGCAGCAACAGATCAGTAATATTAGTTAAGTTTTTTTTCGACCCTCTCTCTTCCAACTAGAGTTAAGCGTTAATTTGTGTGTGCTCATATTTTGTGTTTGTGTGTGATTTAAATTGTTGGGGGCGTTCAACGCTCCCACGAGTAAGGCAAATCGTGCATGTTGAAGAGGTTTCTTCGACATGGACGGTTTAGCTGAAAAGTGCCTTTGCTACCTGATGATGGGGAGGCACAAACAAAATTCCGACCGCGATCGTATCCAATGGACTCGGTCGGTCCATGGGTTGTCTACTTTCAGCCCAAAATTAAACCTCTGAATGTGTACCAAATAACTACTGATTTGACGAAGCGATTCTCAGCCGTGACAGAGATCACGAAAGTTAAATTTAATAAACTCCGTGTTGTCGTCTCTAACCTGAAGCAGGCTAATGAGATTGCATCCTCCCAGCATTTTACACTGGAATATCGAGTTTAGGGGAGAAACATGAGGCTGGTCCCTGTGCAGATAACACACTAAAATGCGTTTTCTGCAAGCGAACTCCTCCCCACGCTCTCTCGTCATGCCCGGCGTACAAACAACGCTGGGAAAAATTGGAACGTTCTCTAAAACAATGTTCAAGGCAATCTTTTGCAGAAATGCTTAAGAAAGCCTCGCCACCCGATATCAATACAAATCCTTTTGCTCCTCTGTCAGAAGACGAGTCTGTTTCGGACTTGGTTGAGGAGGGGACATCTTTCAGTTTTCCGGAAGGTGCTTCACGGAAGCGAAGACTCATCTTTTTTTCAGCAAGTGGCCGTCGTACAGAACGCACGCGTTTTCGATTCGCTGCTCCGTACGTACCGCGCGCGTACAATTATCTTTAATTTACTTACATTATCGTCGCGTAAGCGTCAATACTTTTTTGACCCGCGCGCTTGCCACTACGTTTATCGCGACGAAAACATTTTTTTTTTCTGTTTTATCCAACCTGACGAAGACCAATTCAACAAACTTCAACCATGCCGTGCGGAATGAAATCGTGTAGTAGTTTAGACGACCGTTTCCTATGGAAATGCGAGTTCTGCACAAAACGATTCCATGCGGCCTGCGTGGGAGTACAACGCCAACGGGAGGATTTCATCACCGCCTTCATGGTGCCTATGTGTGCTGACTGCCAGGAAATTTTACGGAAGGAAGCCGATGTGAGAAAACTGCTACATCAACAGGAACAACTTGTGGAAGCAATCCGTTCACAAACTGACGCCAACCATCGAATTGCCGCTGACTTGAAAAGATTTTCTGCTGTCTCAGAATTTTTTGAGAATATCGAGCTACAACTAAACGATGTCAATGAGACCCTAAAAAAATTAACAACAATAACAAAGACATGTGCAGTGTAATCGAGACCAGCTGCAAAAACAGTACAGCAGAAATAAAACATGAAATCAAGGCATTTTTGGAAGCACCTCCGACAGACACATCGACGGCAATCGAATTGGTAGCCAAATCGGCTGCGATCGCAGCAGTAGCAGAAATCACCACAACAACAACAACAGCAACAGCAGAAACTACTGAATCAACACTACTCAACTGTGAGGCAGCCCTTGAAGAAATTTTACATGAAATAAAATTTGTTTCTGGTGCTGTTTCCAGCCTACAATCTTGTACGAAAGCTAATGTCTCCCCACCAGAGAAGACACTGGAGGAGGAATTAGCTGAAAATTCCCCAGTCAACAGTGGAATTCAGCCGAAAACTGATCATTCGTCTCCGGAATGGCGATTTTTGGGCAACAAATGGCGCTGGATGAAGGACTGGTCAAAATATGACGAAAAACAAAAGACTCGAAAGCTCCAGGAAAAAGCTGCTGCTAAGCGCAGCAGAAAACGCAGGAAACATCAACAAATCAAACCAACAAACATCAACAGCAATACAAATCTAACAGCACCCAAATCCAAAAGCACCCAACAGAATGACACACCCGTTCCAACGAATCGGACAAAAAATTACTGGCCACAGCAAAAGTACAATTTGCCGGCCCACCATCATCAACCGACCACCCAATACCAGGCCTCTCCGTGCCAAAACTCATCCAATTCAGAAAGGGTGAAACCATAAACCCTTACCGTACAAACAACAAGGTACGCCATAACAACAATGAATCACCAGCAGAAAATACCACGGCATCAACACATTTGGAATCGCACTCGACACCTCACTGGACACCCGACCCCATGCGTCCACCCATCGTAAACTTAACGCAACAATCAGCTGATGGGGACAGGCGTTACTTAAAAGCTCGTTTGCGGGACTACAGAATCATGGAGACGGTGCGGACTTACCTTGCTTATCTCCATGACCAGCCAACAAATGTATGTACTCGCGGAATGACTAAAATAAGTGCCTCAGTAATGCTAGCAGCGGAAGGTTTACCTACGGACACCAACCTTCTGCGTGAAATTTTCCTGGACGTATACAAAGAGATGGGAGTATCACGCAATGACGCCTTGGCAGACCTGCAGTCACACCGCACATCTTTATCCAGCGATCGAACACACCGCCTGCAGCAACTACGAGAGAGTAGCACCAAATTTTACTCTACCTCCCAAGGGTCACATTTTCGGAAATAACGACGCCTTCCATAGAAGAAGAAGAAACGACGCCTTCCATAGAAGATGAAGAAACATCATCAATATCGGTAAATATTTCATCAACCGACGCGCTTCCCACAATTTCTTCACCAAAACAGAATGCTACTGAAATTCTGATTTATTGTCAAAATTTCAATCGCATGAAAAGCCCAGCAAAAATGAAGGAAATTCATAAAAATCTTCTTGGTACATCCTTTTCGATTATTCTGGCAACTGAAACTAGCTGGGATGAAAGTGTAAAAAGTGAAGAAATTTTCGGAAGTGCGTATAACGTATTCAGAAATGATAGGAATTTTCTTGAGTCTGGAAAGAAGTCAGGCGGTGGAGTCCTCGTAGCCGTCTCTGCAAAATTCTACTGAGAAATAATTCTCTCATCAAAATTTAATGAATTTGAGCATGTTTGGGTGAAATCTCACATAGCAGGTGAAACACACGTATTTGCCTCTGTGTATTTTCCACCATATAATGCTAATAAAAATACATATGAAAAGTTTTTCGAATGTGCAGAAATTTTGTTATCTGAACTTCCTCCCGAAGTAAAAGTTCACATCTATGGGGACTTTAATCGACGCGACGCTGACTTCATTCTAGACTCCGAAAATGAAAATATCTTACTCCCAGTCGTTGGGGAGAATATTACTTTGCAATTCATATTCGACGAAATCGCAAAACATGGACTTAATCAAGTAAACCACATCAGAAATGAAGAAAATTGTTTTTTGGACTTCTTGCTCACGAATATTCAAGAAGATTTCTGTGTGACTGAATCACTGAACCTATTATGGAAAAATGAAATGCGTCACACGGCAATCGAATATTCTTTATTTATACATGAATATTAAAGACCCAACGACTGTGAATATGAAGAAGTCTTTGAATACAGACTAGCTAATTATGCGAATATCAGAAGCAAACTAAACAATGTAAACTGGCAGGAAATTTTCAAGAATGAAGGAAATGTCGAAACTGCTGTAGACATTTCTTGCAAAATTTTATCGGATACAATTTTGCAAGAAATACCTTTGAAGAAAAAACGACGTCACTGAAATACGAGTCATCCAGTCTGGTTTAACAGACAAATCAAAAATTTAAAAAATCGAAAGCAGAAAGCTCACAAAATTTTCAAAAAATTCAACAGCAGTGAAAATTTAGCAAACTATCTGGACATATGCGACCAATTGAATCTAGCCATCGGTGTTGCACTTGAAGAATACAATACAAAAACTGAACTTGAAATAAAGTCATGCCCGAAGAACTTCTTCAATTACGTAAAAACCAAATTATAATCTGACAATTTTCCATCCACAATGTACCTTGCTGAACGTGTCGGTAACTCGGAAAAAAATTGCAATCTTTTTGCAACATTTTTTCAAGAAATCTATACGACATTTTCTGAAGAGGATCGCGATCGCGAATATTTTGCATTTTAGCCTGAATTTACTGGGAGCATTGGCGTCAACCAACTGTATGTGCAAGATATTTTCCAAGCATTAAAAAATTTGGACGCCGTAAAAGGTCCTGGACCTGACGGAATTCCTCCAGTGTTCATGAAGAGTTTAGCAATGGAGCTCACATCTCCATTGTTTTGGCTCTTTAATATGTCACTGGAATCAGGAATTTTCCCAACAATTTAGAAAAGCTCATTTCTGGTCCCTATTTTCAAATCTGGACGAAAATCTGACATACGTAATTATCGTGGAATAGCCATTATCTCTTGCATTCCTAAACTTTTCGAGGCAATTGTCAATGATTTCTCCAAATCAAAAATCGAATAACTGACAAGCAACACCGCTTTTTAAAGGGCCGTTCAACCTCGACAAACTTAATTGAATTTAGAGACTATTCATTGAATGCAATGGATAATGGAAACCACGTAGAAGCTCTCCATACAGACTTTAGTAAGGCTTTTGATCGTATTCACATACCAATGCTACTTTTCAAACTACAAAAACATGGGATTGAACCTGGACTCTTGAAATGGCTTGAATCATACTTAACCAGCCGCCAACAAATAATAAAATTAAATGGAAAGAAATCAAGTCCTATTCAAGTCACTTCTGGTGTCCCACAAGGCTCTCATTTAGGACCCCTTCTTTTTATTTTGTACGTAAATGACATTTTCTTCATTCTTAAAAATATTAAAGTACTAATCTATGCCGATGACATGAAGCTTTATTTGGAAATACGAAATAAGGAAGACATCAATTTATTCCAGAATGAAATAAACATATTCTTCACATGGTGTAAAAAAAGCCTATTAGAGCTGAATGTAAAAAAATGCAACTCGATATCATTTAGCAGAAAAATAACAACTCCAAACATATCAATTGCACTAGGTAATCAAAATGTAGAAAAATGTGAAAGAGTTAGGGACTTAGGAATAATCTTAGACTCCAAACTTAATGTCATAGACCACTACAACACAATTATTCACAGGGCAAATAACATGCTGGGCTTTATTAAGCGCTTTTGTCATAATTTTCAGGACCCATACACTATTAAAACACTATATATAGCTTATGTTAGGTTTATTCTGGAATATTGCAGCATTGTATGGTCTCCTCATTTAACCACACACGAAAACAGAATAGAATCAGTACAAAAGCAATTTCTATTATATGCTCTTTGTAGATTGGGTTGGACATCATTTCGTCTTCCATCATCATGCTTATAAACATCCAAACATTGAAAGAGCGTCGTGAGTATGCAAGCGTTTCATTTGTAAACGATATCGTTTCGCAGCGTATTGACTCACCAGAACTTTTATCAAAATTAAACATATATGCACCTATTCGGCAACTTTGAAATCGTAACCGCCATCAGCCATCATCGCACAAACTATGCAACAAATGGACCAATAAATCGCATGATGGCTTCTTACAATAAACACTGCAAAATCATTGACTTTACAATGTCTCGGCATAAACGAAAACAGTATTTTAGCTCCATAAGAAACCAGAACATACAAGAATGAATAATATTATATTATATATAATATATATATATTATATGGTCTACTTATGATTGACGACAATAAATAAATAAAAAAAAAACCGAGCAGGGAAAGTAGCTGAACAGAAGCCCCAAATCAACATGCCCAATTCAAAGAGCAGTGTAAAGAAGGATAATCCGAATCCTCTTGGTTTTCGTAGTGCCAACTACACACAGGATTTCCCATCTCTAACGGGGACATCCAAAACCCGTGTCCCGATTTTAAGAACAGAAGCCCCCTCTTCATCTGGGCTGTTCTCATTTGATGATATTGTGAAAGGTATTTTCAAGTACTTCGAAATTTCTGACCATCTTAAAAGCATTGTTCTGGCAATGCTTCCCACTGTGAAAACTTTTTTGAAGAAATTAACATTAAAGTGGCCCCTCCTTGCAGCTATCATTTCCTTCGATGGATAATTTGCCAAAAGAGGTCGGGGATTTAATCACTGTTTTGCAGTGGAATTGTCGAAGTCTTATTCCTAAATTGGAATCATTTAAATTTTTAGCTCACAATATCGGTTGTGATGCATTTGCTCTTTGTGAAACATGGCCTTCACCCGAAATCGATCTTCCGATTCACGATTTCAACATTATTCGTCTTGATCGTGAGGATTCACGTGGAGGAGGAGTACTCTTGAGGATCAAAAAGAGCTACTCCTTCTATAGAGTGAATTTTCCTCCAATTCCAGGTATTGAAGTTGTCGCATGTCAGGCTGTTATTAAAAATAAAAGCCTTTGCATTGCTTCTGTGACTATTCCTCCTAGAGCACCAATTAACCAAAAACAACTTTCAGATATTTGTTCGGTTCCTCCTGCTCCGCGGTTGGTCATGGGAGATTTTAACTCTCACGGTACAGGCTGGGGAGAACTGTACGATGACAACAGTTCTTCTTTGATATATGACCTCTGTGACAACTTTAATATGACAGTTCTCTACAATGGAGAAGTTACACGCTTGGCTGGTCCATCCTCAATTGGCAGTAGATTAGACCTCACACTATGCTCGAATTCATTATCGTTGGACTGCACGTGGAATGTGATCCAGGATCCCCATGGTAGTGATCATTTGCCTATTAAAATTTCAGTTGCCACCGGGTTCAATCCGCCGGAATCCATCAACGTCACGTATGATCTAACTCGTAGTATCGATTGGACAATGTTCAAGACAGCAATAGATGAAGCCGTTACAACTGTAGAAGGGCTTCCACCGCTGGAGGAATATAACTTCCTTTCCAACCCTATTTTGGAAAGCACGCTTCTAGCTCAAACTCGACCAGTTCCAGGAACGTTATTTCGCAGGAAACCTCCTTCCCCATGGTGGGATCAGCAATGCACCGAGGTTTACCGCAAAAAGTCCGACGCGTTCAAAGTTTTTCGTAGACGTAGAACACCTGAGCACTTCGAAAGGTACACGGCTCTCGATCGCGAATTTAAGAGCCTCATCAAGGCCATGAAACGCGGTTACTGGCGTCAACTCGTGGACGGGCTATCGCGTGAAACGTCGATGAATACCCTTTGGAATACGGCGCGAAGATTGCGTAACAGAACTACGAACAACGAGAACGAGGAGTATTCGGACCAATGGATCCTCAAGTTCGCCCGAAAAGTTTGTCCAGATTCTGTGCCAGCACAAATGTTTCCTCGCGAAACCACGAATTCGATAGATGAGATCAGCCAACCTTTTTCAATGGTAGAACTCTCTCTCGCACTCCTTTCGTGTGGCAACACGGCTCCAGGGGCTGATAGGATCAAGTTCAACTTGCTTAAGAACCTCCCAGACGTCGCTGGGAGGCGCATGTTGAACTTGTTTAATCAGTTTCTGGAACTCAACATTGTACCGGAGACGGGTGACTGTTATTGCTATTCAAAAACCTGGTAAGCCCGCTTCCGACCACAACTCCTATCGACCCATCGCGATGTTATCTTGCATTCGAAAGTTGTTGGAGAAAATGATCCATTTCCGCCTGGACAAATGGATTGAGACGAATAACCTGCTTTCAGATACTCAATATGGTTTCCGGAGAGGTAAGGGAACGAACGACTGTCTCGCGTTGCTTTCTACGGATATTCAATTAGCTTTTGCTAAAAAAGAGCAAATGGCTTCTGTATTCTTGGATATCAAGGGGGCTTATGATTCAGTATCTGTTGAAGTTCTCTCAGATAAACTCCACGCTTGTGGCTTTTCGCCATTAATGAACATTTTTTTGTACAATTTGTTGTCAGAAAAACATATGAGCTTTTCTCAAGGGATTTCAACGGCTTTTCGATTTAGCTACATGGGTCTCCCCCAGGGATCATGTCTAAGTCCCTTTTTGTTTAATTTTTATGTCAAAGACATTGACGGTTGTCTAAGTGACAGCTAAACATTGAGACAACTTGCAGATGATGGAGTAGTGTCTGTCACGGGGCCCAATGGTGTCGATCTACAAGGACCCTTGCTTGATTCCTTAGACAATTTGTCTACTTGGGCTGTCGAGCTAGCAATCGAATTCTCTACGGAGAAAACTGAGTTGGTAGTTTTTTCTAGGAAGTATAATCCTGCACAACCGAAGCTTCAAATTTTGGGTAAGCCGATAACTCATTCTATGTCATTTAAATATCTTGGGGTCTGGTTCGATTCAAAATGCACCTGGAGATCCCACATTGAGTATCTGATGCGAAAGTGCCAGCAAAGGATCAACTTTTTTCAAACAATTGCCGGGACCTGGTGAGGAGCGCATCCGCAAGATCTTCTAACGTTGTACCGGACAACGATTTTGTCGATTATAGAATAGGGTAGTTTTTGTTTTCAGTCAGCGGCTCGGTCGCACATCATCAAACTGGAATGTATTCAGTATCGGTGTCTTCGTATCACGTTAGGTTGCATGCACTCGACTCATACCATGAGTCTTGAAGTGCTGGCGGACATGTTGTCAATCTCGGATCGGTTTTCAGAATTATCTCTCCGGCTCCTCACCAGGTGTGAAGTTTTGAACCCCAAGGTAATCGAAAACTTTGAGAAGCTTCTTGAGTTAAACCCCCAAACTTGCTTCATGACGTTGTACCATTTGTACATAACACAGGATGTCAGCCCTTTGCCAAATATCCCCAATCGTGTTTGCTTCTTCGATTTCGGAAATTCGGTTCATTTTGATTTATCCATGAAACAGGAGCTTCGTAGAGTCCCAGAGCATCTTCATCCTATGATTGCTCCGGTGAAATTTGCTGCAAAGTTTGGCCTAGTTGATTCCACTAAAACGTTTTTCACTGACGGATCTTTGATAGAGGACTCCGCTGGCTTTGGTGTATACAATTAAAATTATAGCGTTGCTCGTAAACTTCAAGCACCTTGTTCTGTTTTTGTCGCGGAATTGGCGGCAATTCATTTTTCCTTAGAACCGGATCTGTACTTTATTTTCACGGATAGTCTTAGTTCTATAGAGGCTATTCGCTCCTTGAGGCCGGTAAGGCACACCTCTTATTTTTTTATGAAAATACGAGGTCTTCTAAGTGCTTTATCTTCACGTTCTTTTATTATCACCTTTGTGTGGGTCCCTTCTCATTGTTAGATTCCTGACAATGAGAAAGCGGACTCGCTTGCAAGGGTGGGCGCTATGGAAGGCGATATTTATGACCGACAAATCGCCTTCAACGAATTTTTCTATATTTTTCGTCAGACATCACTCGATAGCTGGCAGTATACATGGAGTAAAGGAAATTTGGGGCGATGGCTACATTCTATCACTCCTAAGGTGTCTAAGAAATGTTGGTTCAGGTGATTGGATGTGGGTCGAGACTTCATTCGTGTGATGTCTCGCCTCATGTCTAATCATTATTCTTTAAACGCTCATTTGTTCCGTGTTGGGCTGGGAGACAGCAATCTCTGTGAATGTGGACACGGTTAGCAGGACGCAGATCACGTTATTTGGTTTTGTACTGAGAATCGTGGAGTAAGATCTGAGCTTTATGACTCCCTTCGGGCTCGAGGTAGACAACCCAATGTACCGATTCGAGACATTTTGGCTGCACGCGATCTGGAGTTTATGAAACTCATTTATGTGTTTTTGTCTAATATTAGCCTTAGATGGTAGTTTGATTAACTTACTTTTTTAGGTTAAATTTTTGAGGAATGTGTGCGTCAGTGTGTGATTGCGGTTGTGTGTGTGAGTGAGTGAGTGACAGACACTACTCCATCATCTGCAAGTTGTCTCAATGTATAGCTGTCACTTAGACAACCGTCAATGTCTTTGACATAAAAATTAAACAAAAAGGGACTTAAACATGATCCCTGGGGGAGACCCATGTAGCTAAATCGAAAAGCCGTTGAAATCCCTTGAGAAAAGCTCATATGTTTTTCTGACAACAAATTGTACAAAAAAATGTTCATTAATGGCGAAAAGCCACAAGCGTGGAGTTAATCTGAGAGAACTTCAACAGATACTGAATCATAAGCCCCCTTGATATCCAAGAATACAGAAGCCATTTGCTCTTTTTTAGCAAAAGCTAATTGAATATCCGTGGAAAGCAACGCGAGACAGTCGTTTGTTCCCTTACCTCTCCGGAAACCATATTGAGTATCTGAAAGCAGGTTATTCGTCTCAATCCATTTGTCCAGGCGGAAATGGATCATTTTCTCCAACAACTTTCGAATGCAAGATAACATCGCGATGGGTCGATAGGAGTTGTGGTCGGAAGCGGGCTTACCAGGTTTTTGAATAGCAATAACAGTCACCCGTCTCCGGTACAATGTTGAGAGCCAGAAACTGATTAAACAAGTGCAACATGCGCCTCTTAGCGACGTCTGGAAGCAGTTCTTAAGCAAGTTGAACTTGATCCTATCAGCCCCTGGAGCCGTATTGCCACACAAATGGAGTGCGAGAGAGAGTTCTACCATTGAAAAAGGATGGCTGATCTCATCTATCGAATTCGTGGTTTCGCGAGGAAACATTTGTGCTGGCACAGAATCTGGACAAACTTTTCGCGCGAACTTGAGGATCCATTGGTCCGAATACTCCTCGTTCTCGTTGTTCGTAGTTCTGTTACGCAATCTTCGCGCCGTATTCCAAAAGGTATTCATCGACGTTTCACGCGATAGCCCGTCCATGAATTGACGCCAATAACCGCGTTTCTTGGCCTTGATGAGGCTCTTAAATTCGCGATCAAGAGCCGTGTACCTTTCGAAGTGCTCAGGTGTTCCACGTCTACGAAAAACTTTGAACGCGTCGGACTTTTTGCGGTAAACCTCGGTGCATTGCTGATCCCACCATGGGGAAGGAGGTTTCCTACGAAATGACGTTCCTGGAACTGGTCGAGTTTGAGCTTGAAGCGCGCTTTCCAAAATCAGGTTGGAGAGAAAGTTATATTCCTCCAGCGGTGGAAGCCCTTCTACCGTTGTAACGGCTTCATCTATTGCTGTCTTGAACCTTGTCCAATCGATATTACGAGTTAGATCATACGTGACGTTGATGGATTCCGGCGGATTGAACCCGGTGGCAGCTGAAATTTTAATAGGCAAATGATCACTACCGTGGGGATCCTGGATCACATTCCACGTGCAGTCCAACGATAATGAATTCGAGCAAAGTGTGAGGTCTAATCTACTGCCAATTGAGGATGGACCAGCCAAGCGTGTAACTTCTCCATTGTAGAGAACTGTCATATTGAGGTCATATATCAAAGAAGAACTGTTGTCATCGTACAGTTCTCCCCAGCCTGTACCGTGAGAGTTAAAATCTCCCCCCGCGGAAGGACCGAACAAATATCTGAAAGTTGTTTCTGGTTTATTGAGGCTCTAGGAGGAATATAAACGGAAGCAATGCAAAGGCTTTTATTTTTAATAACGCCTGACATGCGACAACTTCAATACCTGGAACAGGAGGAAAATTCACTGTATAGATGGAGTAGCACTTTTTGATCCCCAAAAGTACTCCTCCTCCACGTGAATCCTCACGATCAAGACGAATAATGTTGAAATCGTGAATCGGAAGATCGATTTAGGGTGAAGGCCATGTTTCACAAAGAGCAAATGCATCACAACCGATATTGTGAGCTAAAAATTTAAATGATTCCAATTTAGGAATAAGACTTCGACAATTCCACTGCAAAACAGTGATTAAATCCCCGACCTCTTTTGGCAAATTATCCATCGAAGGAAATGATAGCTGCAAGGAGGGGCCACTTTAATGTTAATTTCTCAAAAAAAGTTTTCACAGTGGGAAGCATTGCACAACCCATGGACCGACCGAGTCCATTGGATACGATCGCGGTCGGAATTTTGTTTGTGCCTCCCCATCATCAGGTAGCAAAGGCACTTTTCAGCTAAACCGTCCATGTCGAAGAAACCTCTTCAACATGCACGATTTGCCTTACTCGTGGGAGCGTTGAACGCCCCCAAAAATTTAAATCACACACAAACACAAAATATGAGCACACACAAATTAACGCTAAACTCTAGTGGGATGAGAGACAGGGGAAAAAACTTAACTAATATTACTGATCTGTTGCTGCTGCTGCTGCTGCTGCTGCTGCTGCTGCTGCTGCTACTGCTGCTGACGCACCGTATGCCTGAACGTTGCACTTCTATGCCGTCAGCGGGGAGCGGTGCGCTGCGTGGGTGTACGGGTGAATCCGATCGCCTTCGGGTGCACTCGCTCGACGATGTCGGATGACCGTTGGCGATGTAGTAGTGTATCGCTGGTTAGCGTCACCACGCGGAGATGAAGCGAAAATGAGCGGGATGATAATTCGCCAGCAAGCATTGCTTGATTTTTTTATTTCACTGGAAAACCACACTGCCTTCTTAGAAAAAAAAACTCACTTTCACTTTATTCACTGAAGTGAATGGATTTTGAGAAAAAAAAACTAATTATTTCCAAGGATCTCACTCGAATAAATCTTCCAAAATAACGGAGCGCTGGATCGAACGAACTTTCTTCTTTCGCTGAACGAAGTGAGATGATGAACAGATTGTCTCTTTATGATTTAAAACATGCTGAAAATTGATCATTATCAAACTTGTTTGTTATCTACATGCAGGGGTATACATAATGCTTAGCAGGAAGTAGCCATTCAACGGTGTTTTCTTAAACGTATTTAAAATATATATATTTTTGACTATAAAGTAGCGTAAAATATACTTAGGTAGTATGTTTTATAGGTCATATAGGGCTTGAATTTACATTTAATGTATTTAAAAAAGTTTTATATAAGTAAGTTTGGACATTTTTGAGGTACGTTCAAATCAAACATCAGATTCGGAAGGAACGCTATTGGTACATTACTTTGGTGTAATTTTTATAGCGTTTTATGAAGAATTTCGCAAAATCGACCGTTTATTCAGCAGGGCACCTAAAAACGAGGAATTTGACAGGTACGTTCAAAATCCTTGAAGGTACACTATGGTACGCTGTTGGTTCACTATAAAAACATACTATTTTTAGATTTTGTGTAAAGTGCCCTGCTGGATGGATTGACATAGTCTCAGCGGCTAAAACAACAGAGTGGCTACAAGCAGCAACACGTCTATAAATTTCATTAATCTTTAACGCACTTTTCATTTTTATAATTTGACTATTTTATTTTTACAATATATTGTTATTTCCTTACTTTCTTAACTGTTTTTGAAAGCACTCACGTGTTGAGACGAGTCGGTTTGATTGCAAACAGACGTCAAGTTTGGAATAGTATTATACTTTCCATTTTCTGCTAGATTGTCGCCTCCAAAGGGTCTGTCAATTCTTGGCAAAACACGAATGCCTACATGTACACACCTGACAAGGTGCAGTTGATGTTATTGGCACGGGTGAGTGCCCTGGAACGTAAGTTTCTGGAACAACTGATGAACTTCATAATGTGACAGAAGAGGTCCCAGGAGTCATGAAGTTGAACGAGCTCGTTGGAACTGTAGGTGTGGAATACGGTGGTGATGCATCACTTGCCGGGTACGGATTTTGTATTCCACCACTTTGGAAGTAAATTGGTCGATGGCTGAGTGGTGGCCTGGAGAATTGGTACTTCGCAGCAGCAAGAAGCACACGGTCTGATGGTAAATGGTTGTAATTGTTGATGTTGTAGTTATTATTACTATTATTGGGGTTGGTATGGCTAGTGGTTCTACGATGATTTTGTAAATGGTGAATAGCATTTTTATTTTGAATGTTTTGTTTTTTGTTCTACTTCTTCCGCTTTCGAGCTTTATCGGCCATTTTTTGCTAATTCAAGCGATGTAATTTAAAAGCATCGTACTGCGACCAGTCTGCCATCCAGACTTTCCTTGTGCCCAGAAAACGCCACCCTGAGTCAACGGCGTCTTTTTTGTAATTTAATTCAGCTTCTAAACTGGAGTCAGGTGTCGATAACGGTGATTTTATATTATGATTTGCACAAATGTTTGCCGATAGAGACTTGAGTTCGTCAAGAATATCAATACCCAACATCGAATGTGTACTCATTGTACAATTAGCTGCCCATTCAATGGCTTGCTGATTGAGCAGGCTAATTTCATGGTTGATTTTGCGTAGGTCAGTTGATAAATCTGACGTCACCACTTTCAATGTTGAATCTTTTGTTGCTGACATCGCTGTATCGAATAGGGAAGTGACGTGATTTTTTATCACAACAACGCTACCAGCTAAACTGTTACTGTTAACTGTACTGTAAACTGTAACTGTAAACTGTAACTGTAAACTGTTAATCTAGCATTCCATTTATGTGCATTAGATATTTAACGCAGAAAATTACATGTTTCTTTCAACCTGTGTAGATTAACGCAGAAAATTATATGTTCCTATGAAACTTTACACAGAAAATTGGTTTCAATTTTCTGCTTATGACTTGCAAATGGGACGCTTGCATTGCTGGATAAAGCATTGTCGGACAATATTAGCAAAGATATGAATGGGCCATATGTATCCGATGTGAATATGAAACAATGACCATTAAAAATCCGTCCTTTTAAGGACAACCAATTCGAATTTTCAAGCTAAAGAGTCTCTTTGATTAAAATTTATCTAAAATACAGTTTTTGTCAACTGGCCGCCAGCAGTGGTTAATATAGTTTCAGCTTACCGTCCGTCGCATACCTTAAATCTTGTGTACAATTTAAAACACGCCTCGGAAATTTTAACGGTCTCTATATTATTCCAAAGCACAAATATAAAGCAAGTTAAATGTCTATCGGGATACTAACGTTATCAGCATTTTCAAAAGAGCGTTAAGGCAGCGAAACTATCAACCCTTTTTAGGGCCACCAAAATTTCCAGAAAATAGTCAATTTTCGAGCACAACATAACTAAAAAGCCTGTATTAGGAAATAGGTGACATCTCATCCATTTGACAGGTCTCATGTTCGATTGAAATGGCTTTTTGCAAAACTTTGACAGATCGCTTGTTCGAATTTATCAATGCCGCCACTTTTCTAATACAGGCTCTTTAAAAACAACCTTTGACCCCATTTTTTTCTCTTTTTATGAAAGTGCAATAATATACCTTCATTTTGATTAAATTACATTTATCTTACGTCGAATCAACATTTGGTTTAATGTTTCTGGATTCTAAGTGAATCAAACTTTAATTCTATGATATGACTGTATGTCTACTATGTACATATATACTTGATATTTTCAACACACTTACATATTAATCTTACAATTATATAATTTCTTTCTCTTCTAGAAAAATTACGCTCCGGGAGATCAAGAGATTTTTAATTGACAGCATTCCCTGAACTTACAGTTAACATGAGTATGTATTTACTAACCTAGGCGCACCACATCTGCATAGAAACGAAACATGACAAACGACGCACAGACAACTTCTCATGACTACAGAAGTGTCAACAATGCTAGTGATAAATATGAATATTCAAACTATTCATTCCTGTTCAATATCGAAGATACCTCAATATACTCTACTCCCTCCATTGTGTATGGAAGTAATATCACAAAGTAAGTATTCGTTTGAATTTGGATTTAGCTCTCACATTATCAAATAATCAAAGTTTGGAGATGTTTCGCGGTAATCTTGTTCTTGCAGTTTTAAAAAAATTGAGGAAAATGCACTTTGTTAAAAAGTTTCAACATGTTCCTAATGTTATTTATTTTTTGCTGTTTCGATTAATATATCTAAATCAGTGCTTGAAAATATCATATTCAATTCTCATAATGCACCTTGACTGAGACAACATATTATTCATCACGTACTGTTCCTAGCGAACATGAAGTAAACACAAATTTGCCTTCATGAATCTCTAGTGCAAGGTGAATCAACTTGTTTTGAGTTGCTTTACTTTCATCATTCATTCGTTCCAGAAAGCAGTGAATGTAAATAAGCGCAAACAACTCATTCAATCTCAACGTTCTACCGTGACGAAGAACGAACAGTCCTTCATTTGAAGAATCAATGTATTGGAAGCCCCTACGTATTTTGTTTGCACGTATTTTCAGCCACTTCTCGAATCGATCCTGCAAAATGCCTTTTCTCGATCTCGAACCACAAACTCTGTAGCAATTTCGGCCATAGATCGTTTGCTACAGCTCCGCCTTTTGGCTTCCTTTGCCTTCAGCCATGTTCGGGAATATTTGAAATAAAATAAAAAATATATAAAATCCTGTGGCATAAAAAATCACTCACGAACGCGAAGATGAATGACTACCAGAACATTCAGTCAAGCAACCAAAATCTCTTGACGCTTGAATAGCCAGATATGCGCTTTGCTGTAGAGTGAATGAGTTGTGTGGAACACAGGGACAACGGAATGACTGACCACAGCAAAATAAGTCGACACGAATCTATGGCGTGACTGATAGAACGAAATGAAGATAGAGAAAATTGTGCACACTGAATATTTTTTTTACTCATCGTTCACGACGGGTGTCAATTTTTTCGCTAAATAGGTTTTCTAAACTACTATTTGATTCTTATATGCGTAATCTTACTCCATCTGCTTTAAAAATAATAATTAAAAAATAACCGCTGGTCTCTTTGCAAGTATTCTACCTCTAAATTTAGGAAATGTAAGTATCGATATTATGATATTGGACATGTGTTGATATAACTTTTCAAATTCATATCTAGCGTAGAAACTGAGATTTTCATTCCCAAATTCGGCGGCCGTTATGAATCCCGCCTCGTATCTTCTCCATGCTACAAAGTGCTTTATTTATTCCCTGTATCAAAAGCATTGGAGCAGATCCCCAGCGTATCAGGCAACACAATCGCAAATTTGATTTTTTTGTGATATTAGTTGAAACTGACACCACTTCTTATTTTTTTAACTAGCTCTATGGATTTTCTTTTGCTGAAAAAATATTTAAAGTTGAGAGTGCTTCTTATAGTTTATGCAAATGATAGGATGCGGGAGTGTGGCTGACTAAACAGAAGCAGCTCTATTCCATTCTAAACTTACTGAGCAGCTTGAAGCATAAGTATAAAGGTCTTAGATAAAACTGTGATTGCTATGAACTGCTTTACAACACAATAGCAGTGAATTGCAATAAATTGTAATATGGACCATTACACGATCATCATGTTGCAATCACGGAAATAAAAATCATCGATGTATGTGCAAGGCAAGATCATTCATTACAGCATAACAATTACTGATCATTAGGTATTGTACGATTTGCTCAACCAAAAAGTAAAAATTACTCATCTGCTAGTTCAACTTTTACCTAACAAGGTCACTACAATCAATTCACCCTACTTAAGTAGTTTAAGTTTGTATTTTTTTTACTTTCCATGTAAGGCTAGAAAAAAAAACAGTTTACGTTCAATTCAATTATTCCATAATGATGGGACAACCCGAAATACATAATTAAGTGTGCAATCTCTGCATTATCACATAGATATTACATACATTGAAATAAACAAGGCACATTGTTTTGCATTTCTCAACTAAACATACTTATGCTTCGCTACATTTCTTACAGCATTTCTCAACTAAACATTTGCTCCGTTATTTTTCTTTCAGTCAGGGCTGAAAAAAGTCATCGTCAAAGCACATACAACCACAGTAGCGACGAGGTCTGTTACCTTCAATGCCGTGCAACGAAACATGTTGACTTACAACGCGAAGCCTCTCGTCGTGCAACAATAAAGTTGCAACGCCATACAAGTTAGATGACGCCAACTAGTTGTTCGTCACATACCCTTCCTAGTCACGCAACAAAAAATATGCGAAGAATTATAGTCATCGTTTTGATGATGCATGAATATTTTGAAATCGTCGCACCATAGATGGTGAATGACGAAAACCGATATGCTTTGGTTGTAAAATCTAAGAATGGCAAAGACGTCCTCTACGGCTGTACGAGGTTATTCATAAGCCACGTCGACTAATTTTTAAGTATTTCTTAACCCTCTTCCCCCTTTTTCGGCTTTTTTCATAGGAAATTTTAAACATGTAAATGAAACGTAGATCATGGTCAGTCCATCGTAGAACCTCAACGTAGTTTATGAACTTTTGATTATTCATATGAAAATTGTCTCTAACGTTATGATTTAAAAGTCTCTGGTTTATATTTTGTATTGGATGAAAAATTAGCGGAATTTTTTTTCGGTATAAAAAGATACCAATAGAGGATAAACTTGTAAGATGGAATGGCTTGTAAAATGAAACAGCGCCACTTTTGACATTCACAGCGGCAACACTATCGCGCTGTCAGTGAATGGATCGCGCTGGAGTGAATACACTCATTCGATTTAGCTCTTCCAGGTTTCATTGTTCGAAAGTGTTGGCATAATTAAAACAGCAATTATTTCTTCTGCTTATTTCGAAAAGAGGCCATAATTTTTTCTTGATGGCTATAAATAATCAGTTCCTTGGGCAAAGTTGAAGCATTTTAGTTCCTCTTTCGAGAGCTGTCTTTGGATCCGCCAGAAAATAAAATTATACATGTTACATGCAAAAAACGGATCGTGTTCCACCTTACAAGCCATTTTTTGAAATTGCAGTTTTCGATTGATTTCGAAAATAGGCCATAATTTTTTTTTTTTTTTGATTACTATATATAATCAGTTCCAAAAAATATTCCAATAATCAACCAAAAAGATACAGCAAGATGTTTACCGTCGAGTGAATCGGAAAACGTTGATGGAATGTTAGATGGAAGATGAAGAAACATCGAAGTATCATCGAATCCTAACCACTAAGGATAAAGGCTTCTACTCCACCACTCCAGTGTTTGAGGAAGTTTGGCAAAAGATGCCTTGGAAGAGAGGATCAAAGCAAAAGTTGTTTGAACGAGTGTAGAATACGAAAACGCAGCAGGCAGCTATTTAAGTCAATTATTTATTATTTTAGAAATGTTTCATGAAGGTAAGCAATAGGTCCGAATCGAAGATAACAATACTTCTCGCATTCCTATCAGATGTTTGTGCGGGAACATTTCGTGAGTCCGGAGTGATTTAGTGTGATTTATGATACAACATATGAACATATTTGCATTAAGGAACCGTACACCCTGTATAATGTATTTTATAGCAAAGTGACTAAAATACATACATGTTCAAAATATATTCGTTCCCGTACACTGCACAGTGGTCAAAAAGTCGATTTTAACGCTTGAAACTGATAGCTCCTTAAATAGTGGAGCTAGAGCGATAGCGTCTTTGGTAAAGTTGATGGATATGATAAGTGTCGTATTTTGACGGCATGACTTTTGTGATCAATCCCCCTAAAAGTGAGATAAAAATTCAACTTAAGAGCTGGTACATTCAGTGATGGCAACATAGCACGCAAGTTTTTTTTTGTTAGCCTGAATAGTTTGAAAGAAACGTGTAATTTTCTGCGTTATCTAATGCACATTTGCTATGCAGAATGCTACAGCTAATGCTAATGGGCTCGTGGAATATTTGATATAAATTTAGGCCTGATGTCGACTGAATCTGGTCTGTTGTATGAAACATTGCAAACAATTTATTTGTTAACACTTGCTTTGACTAACAATTGGTTGGAAATTATGCGCGTCCATTTAAATTCTTTTTTTTTATTACTGCCAGAAAATGAGCGTTTGCTGGTCAGTTTATACCCTTGGTATACCGAATATCGTTTATAAAGTATTCAAACATGGATCGACCGTGATTAATCATTTCCTTGTTCAAATTGGTCAGCTATCTGCAGAAATTCAAGAGGCAAGAGGATTGAAGGATATTTAAATTTTATACTGATACCAACAAATAAATTTATAAAACTTTATTTTTTCAACAGACATCGAGAGTTTAATACCCGCAAGCCTTCAAAAAACCTACGAATCGCGATCTTCTGAGCTGACATCTATTATCATCAGATCCATTGATTACAAGTATTCGTCGTTGGCCTAAACAGCATGCGAAACCATTGTCTAGAGATGATAAGCAGCTGCTAGCAAAAGAAGCGGTTGAAATTAAAAACGGCATTGAAAATATAAATGTTTAATAATAATTGAAATCATAATCGGTTTAATTATAGTAACATAACTTCAATAACTCATCTCACAGAAATAATTCAGCTAAAGTATATTCAAGAAAGTTTTGTATTTTGATATTGCAAATAACTTTATAGAACATTATTTTGTCCTTAAAATTGAGAAAAAAAAATGTTTCGATGAAAAATGTGTTTTTGGAGGTTAGTTCGTAGAAAACGCTCTCTATCTCGAATTGGGTGAAACTTACGATTTATATGTCTTCAGCAATGTTTTTTGTATTGACTTTTTCTACAACTACATCAACTCTCTATCTCAAAATTCAAAAAAAGTTGAATTTTTATCTCACTTTTAGGGGGATTGATCATAAAAGTCAAAAGTCAAAATACGATAGTGATCAGGTAAAAATAATTAATAATGATGTTTTATGTGTAACAATTGAGAAGAATCATATCCTAACCTTTGTTTTAGTGTTGATATGTGTTTTAACTGAACTTGCTAAGGTGAAATACGATAATAACGAAATAATTACAATAATATGCCAGGGGGTCCATTATACGCACAGGGTCCATTATACACATACAATCCATAGTCAGTTCGTTTCACTCGTCTCATCGTCGTGCCTCAACAAAATAATCACGCACAACGTCAAACACTGGACGAAACACATGCGACGCGACAAATTTAGCGCGACGGAAAATTGTATAAAGGAAGGCAAACTATTTGCTCGAGTCGTTGTGAATCCAGACCACGAAGAAGAAATATGAAACATCGCCGTTGACTATGAATGCATGACTATCTTCATGCTTTGGGTGCAACACGACGAAAATGAAAAGACAGCGCATAGCTCAAATCGGTGAAGGTGACTTTTTTTTCTTTTTGTGTTTTGTATGACGTGAATAACTTTTGTCAGCTCTGAATCTTGTGAAAACCAACAAGTAGATAAATTATATAATTTAGATTCATATCAAAAAGAACTTAACTTCATGTTACAAATCACACATGCTAATGTCATGCAAACAATTTTAAACAGAAAAGATAAAAGAACAAATAACATGAAAAAAAAAACAATTCCTACTACGGATTAACAGATAGGTGACACTGTATATTTGCAAATTGAAAATAGACATAAGCTACAAGCAGTTTCCAGTGGTTCTTATTATAGGTAACAGCAAAATCTAGCCATGTTTTATTAGCCACATCTTTTTTATTTGTCAATACAAATATTTCACCAATACTGCTAACGCAATGTCATTGTTTGTGTGAACGTTTTGACATACGGTTTGCTGTCACAAAAGTATTGTATTGAAAATTGAGTCGAAAGAACAACAAGTGCGTGAAAAAAATCCGTCTAAGTCGCATCATGACATAGCAAAATCACTTGGAGTCCCTCGTTCAACAGTAAGTAGCGTTCTGAAACGCTTCCTGGATCGATTGACTCTTGATCGGAAACCAGCATCTGGTGGAAAGCGGAGCTTCAAATCCCAGCGGGATGCAGTGCTTCGGCTGATTAAGAAAAAACCCGAACCTTTTCATCCGAGATGTGGCTATAAAGGTCGAAACATCGTATTATTTCGTTCAAAAAATGAAGGAAGCGGCAGGATATGGTCGCTCAAAGTAATAAAAACCCCAAACAGGGACGAGAAGCAGGAAACCAGTTCGAAAACAAGAGCGCGTAAGCTGTACGAGAAATTGCTTACCAAATTTGACTACGTGGTTATGGATGATGAAACAAACATCAAGCAGACTTCACGCAGCTTCCTGGTCTTGAGTTTTATACCGCATTACAACGTGGCAAGGTTGACAATCATTTCAAGGCCAAAAAGTTGTCAAAGTTCTCTAAAATGTACATGGTTTGGCAGGCTATTTGTAGTTGTGGTTTAAAGAGCAAAATCTCTATAACTACGAGTGTCTGCAAAAACGGCTACTACCATTCATCAAAAAGCACACAAGTTCTGTATTGTTTTGGTCTGATTGGGCGTCTTGCCATTATGGTAAAGCGGCTCAGGAGTGGTATGCAGGAAATGACGTCAACATTGTACCAAAGGAATGTAATCCTCCGAACACCCCAGAACTTCATCCAAATGAAAGATTTTGGGCCATTGTGAAGCGAGACTTTGGGAAACCGAAAGGAGAGTCAAATAATGAGAAAAATGTTGCTAAAAAGTGAGAAATGCTTCCAGAAAGGTGAATGAGGACACTGTGCAGAACTTAATGGATGGTATCAAACGTTACGTTAGAATATATGGATATAAAAAGTCCGAATAATAATATTTTGTTGTAAATAGATATAAATTAATCCTTTGTTACGATGATTTTTTTTCGGATTTAGAAATAAATAGAAAAAATGCTATACTGCGAGTTTATCTTTGGTAAGGCTGTGCGCTTACCCTAGAACAACTAAAAGTTGCAAATGCTATAATTATATATCATAATGGAAAAAGCGCAGAAGTACATAAAACAGGCTTAGTAAAAAAGTAAAAGTACATAACAATAAGGAAAAATACTCATATACAATAATCATCCTCCGCTATTACGAATAGGTGAATGCAGTAGACATTTTAACATAACAACAGTTTTACAGATAAATACATTTAGTAAATGCAAACAATATTGTGAGAGGCATTTGAAGCAAAACCGATTATGTGCATGTCACATGGGCCGGTGGTGGGGATCACAATTAATTGCGATCCACAATATTGATTTGCCATGCTCGCCGTGCCACCATATCCTGGAGCAAGTAAACCGCTATCCTATTTTGTGAGCGGCTTTAACACCATTTTGCTGTTGGTATAAATCGATCCAAATAGGCTCTCTAGCGTTAATAAAATTAATCTTGTTTACTTAACGGAAAATCACCATCACACCTTGTGAGTGGGTCCAATAGCATCTTTATTATTGGTTTAAATCGGTTCAAAGCAAATATCGGTCATTATTAAAAATCACCGTAATATTTCAATGAAAAACCTCCATCACACTTTGTGAGTGGCCCCAATAACATCCTTAAGGCTCGAACGCAGTGACAACGGAAGCGGAACGGCAACGGCAGCGGAAGAGCCCAATCTGACTAAACCTGCTTGTCGGATAGAAAATTGATTAGCTTCAAGTTGATTCCAATTGGACATATCGACGACATTTGTGACAACTGTCAAACTTGCCGTTTCCGTTCCGTTTCCGTCCACATTGCGTTTGGACCTTTACTGTTAGTATACATCAGTTCACATCAGAAATCGGTACTAATGTTTAAATATTGTACTAAACGCCACGTGAATTCAGCTTATCAAAACGAATCCTGCTGCCACCCAATTCTGTTATCCAACATCCCAGTTATTTCTCGTGGAAGTGCAGAGGTGGTCTTGGCTTCCAATAAAGCGGATATCACGTCAACGTATTCTTACCCTTTCCTTATTTGACCTGCATTCGGGTGAAGCCGGTGTCGGTATTGCTTTAGTTTGGGATCACCAGTTTTTACACATTGTGGATTTATTCTAGTCTCAAGCATCATCTGTTGGTAAGCTAATCTGACAATAACGGAGTAGCTAAATTGGGCGGTCAATCATGCGCATGCTCATAGAAACGGCTAAAATCTTTGAACTGGATAAGACAACTGCCACTTCTCGCTCTGATTAGCTTGTTGTCTTGCTTTCTCACACGCTTATCAAATGACTGGTCTGAAAATCGGATACGAGTCGTCTCGTTTCGCCCAGGTAATATCGTAGCATGTGCTCCATTAAACTCTCTTGGATATGGAAACAATATTTGAAAATGATGAATCAAGCTGTAAGATATGATTAACATATATTCCCAATAATACGAAACTACAGTACCGTAATACCCCATTCACACTACAACCTATTTACGTGATATAGAGTATCTTGATATTGCCATGCACATTATTTCCAGTGAAAACTAGATGTATAGAAGCTGATATGAAGATAGTCTATATCACGTAACATAAGTTGTAGTGTGAACGGGGTATACAAGCGGGGTAACATTGATCGGTGCGGCCCATATCATGAATATTTCAAATAAACATTATCAGTTTATATGCTTTTTTTAGTCTTTACTATGTAATCGTTCTGTTACACTGAATGAAATGCGATGTTTTTTTTAAATAAATTTACCAAACTGTAGCGGTGAAACTCACTGGGCAGACATCACGGCCATGTTAATGGCCGAGGGCTGGAAAAAGCGCGCAAAGCCGCAGAAAAATGGTAACTCGAAGTCACGGGTGATGAGCTGAAGGGTTCTTGGATGCTCGGAGAACAGGAATCGAACAGATAGTTACAGGCGAGCATGTAGACCAGAAGTGTTCAGTTTTACGGAATTATACGTTTGAAGTTAAGCCGAATAAGAACCTTTTCTGCCCGTTTGTTTGAAACACTTTTTGGTTAGCGAGTCAAGGACCGCCAGTGCATGCTACGGTGGAGGAGGCTTTCTTGTCACTGTCACCTAATTGCTAAGGACCCACATTCCTCTGGCTTTGGGCCATAAGTGTAAAAGAGGACATCAATCTCGGGCAAAGGCTCTAAATATCAAGGAGAGAGTCCCTCCCCGGTTCGACAGAGGGCAGCCTTGCCATCGTCAACCAGCTACGTCAAAAGGGAGCGACTATGCATAGTATCCGGCTTCACAACAGCTATACCAGCCCGCCACCAAACCAGCGAATGAACCACCATCGCATTTACAGCCTACGAACGGTAGACGCGCCAGTCTGACCGCCATGGCGCTGTAACCTACGGTACACCAGCCTGTGGTACCGCCACCATCTTGCCAAAGTTTCGCCTTTGTTCGTCCGACATCGCCGGAACCTTTCTGGCACCTCATCTCGAGCGCTCGTGAGACTGTATTCACCGTAGTCTCCGTAGTCATCGCAGTCGTCGTTGTCTTCGTAATTTTTGAAGGTACGTCCTATACACCACACGGACCACAGCAGATAAAATACAGTGTTTGAGTTTATCCGTTTTGTGTAGTTAATTTATTTGAAAGTTTGAGTGCCCATTAGTCCACGCAGCTCCTCCAGTTTGCTCAGTAGTGCGCCGACCCTGTGACCCAGTTCCAAGAGTCACGTGTAATCTCATGGATGTCCACTTTTTGCGCCTTTTTGCTCCAACTTTTCACAAAATCGAGGCAATATCGAGTAATTTGGCTTTTTCATTGAGGCAAAGGGGCAATCTGACAAACTGTAGCCAACCCGGATGATCCGTCTCAAAAACGTGTGGCTTAAGCGCCACTCTACAGGGGAGACCACACGCCAAATGTTATTTTGCCCGGTTGAGACTCTCCTAAGGGCGAGTCCATTTTAAAAATGAATTTCGGATCAGACCCGTTGGCTTGCAACTTAAAAAAACCAAACGGGAAACCCTATTATTATATGCCACCACATTCACGATAGTCATTCAGAGACCGCGGTGAGAGCCTCTTATACCTGAAACCACAATTTTAAAGACATAATCATCATCAGCCGTCTCGTTTCCTGCCACTAGACGTCGCACCGATCTTGAAGCGGACTTTCTCTCCCCAACATTTAAACTCTTACACAGAGAAAGGACTCACCAAACTACAAAGAGGACGCGAAGTGATGGAAATATCCACATTAATTAAATGAGGTTTGAAGCGCTAACAGAAAACATTTATTGTGGTATTGTATTTTTCATTATATTTATGGTAGTGTTTGTTCGTCCCTCTCTGCTACTGTGTGCGATTATTTCCTCTCCCTAACTAAACTGGTGTGCTCATTGTAGGGATTGAGTGGGGCCAATGAACAGATTAATAATAAAAATAAAAATAAATAAAACGGGATAGAATGGGTTCAGAAGTAAGATAGATGAGAGATTGGTGCGAGAACTAGGAAACAAGTTAGGTAGTAGGCGAACGAAAAATCAGAGAGTTGGAAGATAAATATTTTCAGTCTTGTGATTGACCGTGACAAGGAAAGACGTGTTCAAGTTATTATCCGAAACAGGAAGCCCGAAATCCGAAAATAGAGCCCGTACATTCCGAGATTCACGACAATGGCGTAAGTCGGAAACTGAAGTAGAACTGGTTCCTGCACGACAGGCAGTTGATTCAATTCAATTGCATCTGCGTGGCTCGGATTGGGGCAAAAAAAAAACAGAGAAACCCAACAAACATCGGTGTTGAATTAGAGCTTTTTCAAGCAAATTTGGAGAAGCTATTCAGCTGTTTCTTCTAGAATAGCTGAATAGCTTCTCCAAATTTGTTTGAACAAGCTCTAATTCAACACCGATGTTTGTTGGGAATGCATATGGTACAACGAATGCAAGCACCAACAATTTTATGGGAGTGTGATTTTGTCGCGGTTAATGGGCTCACAAAGTGAATTTTTTTTAAATTTTTTTGTTAAAAAGTGAAAAAAAATTGAAGTAAAAACCTGCTACGGAGACAGACAGGTTGCTTTGTTGAGATTGTCTCTTCACAGATGCTCTTGTTATTTTGCCCAGAGAAACAAGCCTCATCGTTGTGCAAGGGAGTAATAGAGGAAAAGTGTTTTTCTACGGTATGAGTGACAGTGAAAGATGAGAAGATGAAAATAAACAAGCTAAAAATATTAATTTCCGTTCAAGACAAAACAAAAATTCCCCTGAGAGGGCTCTGAAGCTGAAAATATTCCCTGAGTGGAAATGTTAAATGACTACTCCCTGAAATGATGTACAAAATCCAACTTTGCCCTGGGAGGCGTTTTCCCACGAACGGGATAGTGACATTTTGTTATTCCCTGAGAGGGTAATAGTCGCTTCTCCAGGGATATGTTTTTGAAATGAGCTTTTGAGCAGGTGTGATGCTGTCGAATATCGATTTTTCTAGCTCCTTGTTATCAATACGAGGTTGGCGAGACTGTATTGGTGGAAATTTAATTCATTTGGTAGTGAGATAGTTTCGCCTTCAATAGCACGATGGCATTGGTATTCTGAAAGAATGTTAGCAGAACATGTTGAACTAATTGAAAATACATTTTCACACGTGAACGTGGTTATAACTCTTTCAAATGTTTGATCATTTCATGTTAGTAACGAAAATGTGTCCAAAGCTAATGTCAGTCTCCTGACAAAAGCTCTACAAGCTGAGAAGCGACGAAGTGCTGCAATAGCAGCCCAGCTCAGGAACACACTCAAAAGAACCAGTCGACACGGTAAATGGATTGAAGAACCATCTGACGTAGGGGAACATAGCTTCGATTCATCGCTGTTTACGTCAATGTCGTTTGCATCACTGCAAGTCACAGAGTGCAAGCCTATGGAAGGAGAATACGAAGTGGACAAGAAAACGTTCGAGCAATGGAAGGACCATTTCGAAGCTGCTATGCAATTTGCGGGAATAACAAGCGAATTTATGAAGATGACTGCATTTAAGATGAAAGCCGGATCGAAGTTGATCGATGTGCTCGACGGTACTATTTCCAACGATACCACTCCGAATGCGGAGTTGTACTCTTACTCCAATGTGATGCAGAGATTGAAGAACTATTACGGCTCGCGTGATTATGTTCTTCTGCAAAGACAAAAACTTCGCTCGATGGTTCAAAATCCGGGCGAAGCCGACCTGAGAGACGTAAAACGGGTAACCGGTGTAGCTAAACTATGTGACTATAAAGAAGAACATATGATGGAGACAGTGGCGGATGTGATCCAAGCACATGCAGTGAATACCAGAGTGCGTGAAGCAGGTAGGAAAGTTCCGAGAAAAGGCGGAACGATAGCACAACTTTTGGACAAGGTGCGTGCTTGCGAGATCGAGACACTGAATGAGGAGATGTTTGCCAAAAATCACCGACAAACGAAAACCGTGGCAGAAGTGGCCGCCGTTTCATACCGCCATCAAGCAAGAGGCGATTTTCGTTCAGGGGGCTTTGAGCGAGGACCACAAGTCAATCGTCAGAGCTTGTCCAGTTATCAATCGCGAACGTTAATACGGTCAGTGAAGATACTCTTGATCGCTTGATGGAAAGTGATCCTTTGACGAGTCAGGTTTTTAGTTTGAAAAATGGATCGGACAGGCAGTTAAAAGAATATGCAGCACTTCAGAGAAGAAACGGAGCAGAGATTTAAAAAAATTGCTGTCTATCATAGAGCGAGTAACGGAGCGGATGGAAAAATCCTTTTGTTCATCGCTCTTAGTTGTCCCCAAGGGTAAGAACGACATTCAGCTCGTAGTGGATCTCAGAGGCCCAAACAGAAGCATTGTTAGAACACCATTCAAAATGCCTACCTTGGAAGCACCTGTCGGATTTAAATGGAGCGTCATGGTTTTCCACGATCGATCTGGAAAGTGCGTTTTTTCACGTTGAGCTGCATGAAAATTGCAGACATTCAACCAATTTTTTTTTTGCCGGAAATGGAACCTATAGATTTAAAAGACTCCCCTATACCTTTGTAACTCGCCTGACATATTTAAGGAGCTGTTGCAAACCGTGGTACTTGAGGATTGCCCTGGGGTTGGAAACTACCTGGACGACATTCTCGTTCACGGGAAATCTAAGGAGGAGCATGACAGGAAAAGGTACTCCGTCAATTACGTGAGCATAACGTTCGTTTAAACACTGCCTAATGCGTATTTAGCGTGAAAGCTGTCAAATTTCTCGGGTTCTGCTTATCCCACGATGGATGGAGAATGGAAGACGATAAATGAAAAGCCATTGAAAATTTTCGTAGACCCGAATCGTTATCCGAGGTAAAAAGTTTTCTCGGACTAATGAACTTCTCAAAACGGTTTATACCCAAACGGGCTGAGAAGACCGAAAAGCTCAGAATACTTACTAGATCAGATAATTTCTACTGGACCGAGCAGGAAGAGGGGAAATTCAATTACCTGAAGAACGAAGCATTAAATTTGATTACAAGATTGGGCTATTTTGATCATAAGGATGAAACAGAATTGTATGTGGATGTATCTCCAATAGGCCTCAGAGCAGTTCTCATACAATTTGATAATTCTGGAAATCCTCGTATAATAGCCTGCGCATCTAAAGTTCTTACGATCGCTGAACAAAAGTACCCTCAGACCCAAAAAGAGGCGCTCACAATCGTTTGGAGTGTTGAAAGGTTCGCTTACTATTTAATTAATAAACATTTTACTATCAGGACCGATTCGGAAGCAAACGCATTTTTTTTTCGGCGGGTTACACCGACGGGCAGGTGAGCTATGACCAGAGCAGAGGCTCGGGCATTGCGGCTTCTTCCATACCGGTTTCGCATTGAAAGAGTTCCAGGACATCTGAACGTTGCCGATGTTTTGTCTCGACTGATAAATAAATCGCAAGTTGACGAACCCTTCGATGAAGACAACGAAAAGCATTTATTGTTTTCGCCGGATGCAGGAAATATGGCCATTTCATGGATGGATATTCAAACTTCATCGGAATCAGACGAGGAATTGAACGAAGTGAGATTGGGAATTCAAACCGGAAGATGGTCAGAAGGTCTCCAACGATATGAGGCTGAAGCAAAAAGTTTGAGAATACTGGGACCACTTGTCTTCAAAAACGACTTGATTATCTTGCCTAGAAATCTTCGTAAAAGAGCGTTCGAGACGGCCCACCAAGGACATATCGGATGTGGTGCTACAAAACGAATACTACGTGAATTTTTCTGGTGGCCCAATATGTCTAAACAAGCTAATGACTTCGTAAACAGATGCGAAACATGTGTTTTGATTTCTAGAAGGAACCCACCAATCCCACTTTCCAGTCATCAACTTCCAAGCGGCCCATGGGAAATACTGCAGATTGATTTTCTGTCGTTGCAGGGATGTGGATCCGGGGAATTTCTTCTGAGCATTGATACATACTCCCGCTATTTACACGTTTCAGAAATGAGACATACGGATGCTCGGAGTACAAATGCTGCATTGTGTAAAGTTTTCGCAATTTGGGGTCTGCCTTTAATAATACAGAGCGATAATGGGCCCCCATTTCAGAGTTCGGAATTCAATGAATACTGGGTGGCAAAGGGTGTAAGAGTTCGCAAGTCTATTCCTCTAAGTGCTCAGTCAAACGGAGCCATCGAGCTTCAGAAACAAGGTGTTATTAAGGCTATGGCCGCTGCCAAGAAAGAAGGCAGGAACTGGAAGACGACTTTGGAGGAATATACCCACACCCATAACACGCGAAAACATCACTCTCGGCTCGGGGTTACACCATTTGAACTCCTTGTCGGGTGGCGTTACCGTGGGACCTTTCCATGTTTGTGGACTTCTAAGGAAACGCCAGACAGAGAAGCTGTTCAGGAAGATGACGCAGTGGCTAAACTGATAAGTAAGAAGTTCGCAGACAAACAACGTGGCGCAAAGGAATGCAACATCACGGTCGGTGATAAAGTGGTGGTCGCCATTGCCCGGAGAACCAAGACCGATCCTACCTTTTCCAGTGAGAGGTTCACGATTTAACCAGAGATGGAGCGAAAGTGGTCATCTGCGGTGAGAGCGGCCTAAGATTAACTCGAAACATCCGGGATGTGAAGCGCGTTCTTGACGATTCTTTCTCAGACGCTGACGGATACATGGCCAACACGGAAGACAACTCTACAAGACAAGGACATCTACTTCCGAAGGACACGGCAGAGTACAGCCATCTGGACAATTCCGATAGACCTGGATCAATTTTGCCTTCAACTCCTACTGCAGACATCGAAAGCAGACCGAGACGAGAAATGTGTAAACCAGGAAAGTTCAAGGATATGATAATGTATCATGTAACAGAATAGAGAGTAGAGGCAGTGAATGATGTAGGGATTGAGTGGGGCAAATGAACAGATTAATAATAAAAATAAAAATAAATAAAACGGGAAAGAATGGGTTCAGAAGTAAGATAGATGAGAGATTGGTGCGAGAACTAGGAAACAAGTTAGGTAGTAGGCGAACGAAAAATCAGAAAGTTGGGAGATAAATATATTCAGTCTTATGATTGACCGTGACAAGGAAAGACGTGTTCAAGTTATTATTCGAAACAGGAAGCCCGAAATCCGAAAATGGAGCCCGTACATTCCGAGATTCACGACACTCATGTGCTTGTGTTTTCAATTCTTTATGTCGTCACATTCCCGGTAACGCAGCTCCTTACGAGTATGTGCTCCTGCGACAAACTTCAACTTAGGCGGGGTCAAAAACACTTTTTCTTTCACGAGTCCGGAAAGCGTGGCACGAAACTCGGCACTAATAGCGCATGGCTATCCTCAGTCTTATAACTGAGGAAAATCACTCCGTGGCGCCCTCACCGGACGCCACACTCCAAAGTAAAAGAAGGGCTTGACTCACCAGCTGTTGACTGCTTACGGTCGATGCTCAACGTCGATGACCTGCCGAAGGGTTCGATGCATTCGATCGTCGATCAATGGTGATGCTAAATCCACTGGAGATTCCCTCGTGTCTTCTCAGACCGATGTCTTTCTTGAATCGGTTACAACAGGACAGGCATTTCCTTTCCGCACACTTCGTTTACCTTACTTCTAAGAACGAACAAAATATTTCGTCAATTTGAATATTACCATCACTTTTAACAAAAATATTACTTTTCACGAGCAAACGCGCACACATCAATTTCGTTGGGTTGTCATGGACAGAATGAAAGAGACCGTGAATCCTCAGATTAAGGAAAGAAAATTCTGACAAACCGGAAGCTTGCCTTTTCCCCTTCGTGTCCTATCGTGAAACTGGACATACAATAATACTTGGCTCGTTTCGTTGACCAGCCGTCTCTTTCCTTCTTTATCGATAATTTAAATGGGCCCGCCTTAGGAAAGATTTCATCAGAATGCAAGTGTTTTCTTACTGCCTACCTTATGGAATTAAAATTAAAATTCTCCCTAATAGGTGTTCAATAAAAAATGAGAATGATTTCAATATCTTTCTGTATTTAAATTAAAGAGCGTACATTTTTTTCTCTCCAAAAGAATTGCTCTCTAGAAATGGGTAGCATGTTTCGTTTCGCTCGAGTGCTGTCAGTTCAATCGAAGATGGCGTCGAAACAGCAAGCACTCCGCGAGCGTGTTGTATGGTTTTACGAAACGCATGGTCATCGTGGAAAAAAGATTACAGTAGACCACTTTCGAGGCGACAACGTGCCTGTGAGTACAGTTTACCGGATCCTGGAATCCCTGAGCGTGGAGCGGAAGGCCAGTAGCGGCCGTCCGGCGAAGATAGTGACGAAGAAGAAGGAAGCGTTGAAAAAGCTGTTCGACAACAAGGACGGAACGAGTTTGCGTGACGCCGGCCGAAAATATCACTGCTCCCATACCTTGCTTCACCGAACCCTCAAGATGGAGGACATCATCTGTCGGAAAAGACTTGGTCCCCCCCGAGTACACCGACGAGCAGATAGCGACCGTGAAATCGCAGTGCCGGTGGATGACCAAGAACTACCGCGGGACGTCGTTCATGCTGGACGAAGAAAGTTACTTGCCGCTCTCGAAGACCCACATTCCAGGAAATGACAGCTACTATTCCAGCGACAAGTCGGCCACACCCCCGAAGCAATATATAAGTTTAAGCATAAATTTATGCTGTACATCGCCATATCGTACAGAGCGATTTCAAAGCCGTGGTTGATCCATGGTCTGGCCGTCACTTGCCGAGCGGTCTGGCCATCAATCAACAAGTGTACCAGGAGAAGTGTCTTGAGAAAATTCTTCTGATGGGAAGTACGTCTTCTGGCGTCTTTCCATTACGCCAAGAAGATGCTGGAGTATCTTGAGCAGAAAGAGATTCCGTACGTGCCTACAAAGTATTCGTTAGCAAAAAGTTCAAACAGCAGTTTGATTGGTTTTTTATGTAATTAGTTTGGTTAAGACCTAAAGTGGCGGTTTGTCAAAAATGAACTGCCGTATTTCATTATCCCCAACGTCTGAGAGTAGGATACATTCTTTTTCAGAGTCCGGCATGGCATTGATTAAAGTTCCCATAGAACTTTTGTCTCAGGAGAAAGTTCAAGTACAATTTGTTGAGTAATTTTGAAAAAGGCGAAAACATGTGTTTTGACTTAAATATGATAAAATTCATTTCACAATTGATGTTTGCTGAGAATTTCCGTATCGGTCACATTTTCTGGAGCAAGCTGTTTAAATAACAATAAATCATTCAGATTAATGAATATTAGCGCTAAACTTTAAAGATTAAATTTGCCTAAATGACAAAAACATTATCCTAACAAAACGTTGCGAGTTTGTGTTAACATCCAATTCAATCTAATTATGTTGAACATTAGCGACGATGGCAAATCGGTGTTAAAGCTTCATTTCAGTAGATTATTATTTTCTTTTTACGTCTTTCTTAGCTTATTTGTCAAACATGAGTTTAAGTTGAAAACATTCATTTTGTTAATGAATTCCACGTACCTTATGTCCAGACAGTGAACAACGAAACAAATCCAAAAATGGTCAATTGATGAAATGCGATGAACCTAACATGAGAATAAATCATCCACGAGAATTTTTTTCGACAGTTTGTAGAAAGTTAGCCAGAAAAGAAATGAGAAGCACAAAGGTTGAACACGAAAAAATCCGGACACACGTAGAGAGCTGTTAATCCATAGTACCAAATGGATAATAATTCCTCTGATCTGCTAACTGTATCCATTGCTTGCTTCATTTTTTTTACCATATGGAACTTATGATTGAGTTGTTGTGTACTTTGGAGGAAATGATTTTTTATTATGTACAAATGTGATATTTGGAAATTTTAATTGTACTTACTGTACAGTATTTTGGATGTTAATCTTTTCAGTGTTTGGAAAAATAAAGAGGGCTCTGTGTGTCAGAATTTTATCGTGTTTAAGCTTTAATATGTTTTTAATGATGGTATCGGTTAAAGATATTTATAGAAGGAGCTGATTTTTTTTCGTTTATTGTTTTCAGCAGCGCGGAAAATATTTACCTTTATACATAGACCGGATTTCCCCTATTTACACCATCCTTCGCATGCTTTCTGTCGTAGATCATTTGAGTCTTTCTGATGAGGGTCGTTTTTCACCATCTACCCTGCACTCTAAATTCACGATAAAATTCACATCGCCGTTATGAAAACCTATGTCATTCAGAAATCTTAAAAGAGTTAATGACTTTTAATCTTACTGGAAGGAGCAGACATAAAGTTTTTTTTTCAGACACTTGTAATGTTGAATGTCTGAGAGATGATTTAATTAGACTATCTTATCTAATCTAATTAAACATTTAATCTAAAAAACCTAATCTAAACGATCTAACTAGAAATTGAATGAATGAAGCTGCTACATTTTTAGATAATTGCAAAGGAAAAGATTTTTTTTTTGTATTAACTAAAGTAACAAGTAACAAAATTGCATTATTCAATGCAACAAGTGTTTATTCAGTTTTGTTCCGCTAATTAAAACTGTTTTACAATTTTTGTTAAGTTTTTAAGTTTTTATCGAGTTTGAAACATTTAAGTTACCGCTATAATTTCTGTTATTTTAATTATAACAGTCATTGTTATAAAAAAATGTGTAACAAAATAGCGTGAAATTATTATGTTATTTTCATCTGGTTGGGGGCAGGGCTGGCTAATGTCTTTTTAAATAAAAAATCTCACGATGTTTACCGAACACACCTGATAATCACATCAGGTGAGGAATAGATGACTGGGGTTTCTTCAAAATGGAATCGATTTTTTCGTCACGATAGAGATGATGCGAATGTTTTTTGGTCCTGGCACTTACGAGCACGTTTCTTGATATTGTTGTTACTTTCGAAGCACACCTTAAAATGCATTTTTCACTCTGGCAATTACTTACGATTGCTTGGCTGACTAATTAGAAATATCGGAGTCAAAATCCTATCAGAAAAAATCTCATGACTGCATCATTGTTAAAGATGGTAAGAACGTTCGCGATAGTTCATTTCTTATTGTGATAGTGAGTTGGCTTGTGTTTTCATTGCCGCATAACTGCCGCGATATTCACCAGCGCTGGTTGGGTGTGCATAAACAATCTTATTTCGCGCTACCGTCGAATCAACTACAGTAGTACATTATTATTGTTGACGTTGACAACGCTGACATTGTAGCATCTGCTGACTCACATGTCTTGCTTAATATTCTCAAACGGATCTTACCAAAAATTGATATTTTCAAGCTACAAAATCATTTCAAAGTTATTTATTTTCTATGTGTGTATTTAAGATGTGTGTATTGTGAGATTTTGTCAAAATCTCAATACCCTTTTTTATTGGCAAACTTGACCCGCTTAATTTAATATTTGGCCGAAAACTCAATCAAACGCCTGGTGGCCGCACATTGGCCTATCTAAGTAAAGAAAAATGTGATTAGGCGTGACAGCAACAAATTCATGACTTTTACTGGAATATCTTACCAAGTGTTAAGTTAAATTGATAGCGTTGAGATCACAAATTAATTCAACTTTTTCGGCACGACGAGAGTTAAATTCAATGGGGTTAACCGTCTATGCTACTCAAGGCAGTTAAAACAGTAAAATTCTTGCAAGGTTTGTTAATCAGTTACGCTGCTTTTATAACAAGGGATTTTAGAATTTAGATCACGGATGTAGTCAAAATAACAGACACTGTATCAGAAAAATAAACCTCTAGAAGTAACAAAAATGTTGCAAACTATGACAAAGGTGTAACACAAACTTTGTAATAGTTTTGTTACGATTGTCACAACTCATTTATTACCTCGCCCAAATTGAAACACGTCTTAAAATTCATAACCACGTTATAAATGCTAAAAATTAGTTATAAGTTATAAATTAGTTATCTTATTTAGCTATAAATATTACGTGCTATAAGTTGATTTTTTCACTTAAGCATGACATACTTTTGCTCTCATACAAATCTGGATATAAAACGGGTGTTAAATTTGATTTTTTTTCTCAGGGGCCTCAAAATCGTGTAGTAAATGGTTCAGAACTGTCTACTTATTTTTATTCCAGTAAGTTTCATTACATGTTTGGTCACTGACAATAGCCTGTCTGATTTTATAACTGAGGCTCAACCCCTTTATGAATTTTGTTTCATGCTGCATTCTTATGAACAATTTCTTTCCAGACTATGCATATTCAACGCAATCTCAACGTATCTCAAAACGAGCATCTAACTGTTTTGCCTTAAATTATAGATTGCAGGTTTTTATCAGGAAATATTTTTTTTTTTATTTTTTTTTATTTTACGTCGGCCTACTTCCTCACATAGTGACAATCACCGACGCCAGGAAGACGACTCCACCACCTGGACCCTACCTAACGACTCATGAATATGAACCGGGACCAACGGCTTTACTTCCCTTCCGAAGGAAGACGTGGCCAGATTTTTTCGCCTCAGAAAAACCACCGACGTCGACTGGGATTGAACCCAGACTCACTGGGGTGCCAAGCAGCAGTCACGCTTACCACTACACCACCGACGCCGGCAGAAAATATTCTTTGAAATCTTGTTTACACACTTAGAAAATTTTACAGTATTCGGTAATTTTTTACCAAACTATCAACAGCTGAACGTTCGGTAATCCGATTTGACGGATTTCGGTAAAATTTGAAAAGTTCCGGTAATATTTTTACCGGAATACTGTGAAATTTCACAGAAATCTGGTAAATCGGATTACCGAACGTTCAGCTGTTGAAAGTGCTGTAAAAAATTACCGAATACTGTAAAATTATCTAAGTGTGTAGAGATTAATGTTTAGAGAATAATGTTGATAATACTAAGTGGGTTGTTTATATTTTGTCAATTGCAAAATATGCAGTTGTTGTTTTCTGCAGCACGATATAAAAAACTTTGAGGAAAGTAAAGTTGGCCTTTTCTTAACTATGTCATTAAGTTATAAGAAGTTTATAAGGAATAAGAATAAAAAAAAAATCCAATCATATTTATAAGCTAAAAATAAATAAAAAAAAGTATTTTATACCCTCATCGCCACTGCGTGGATTCAAGTTTCAACAGCAACAGAAGAAGCAACACAGAAAACTTAATCTAGATATTTAGTTCCATAATATGCTGGGGTAGGATAATAAAATTGATAAATTTCTCGTTTAACCCTTCAAGTGCATTTTTTCTCTTGAACTGTTATATAATCATACATGTTATGAAAAGGTCGTAGTGTGCTGTGCTGGAGAAAAGGTACGAATAACTTTTGAGATGTCATTTTTGGTCCATTTATACTTGTGATTTAAATGTATATATTAACAAGTGCTTTTATTAATCTTCACTTAATTAGTCACAGTTAGTTACGCAATACCCCATACTGAATTTCATTATGTGACCCTTCTAATTTGAACGTTACCAGTGGCAGATCTTCTTGGATGTCATTGATGTTTGAGAAAATTATATTTTTTCATTAGTGAAAAAGACGTATGATGAATTTCCCATTGCAAAAAGCCAGTCGTACCGTCGTGACTATAATAAAAAATACAAGAATTCCATGAAATTGATATAGGAGCACGAGGAGATCCGTTGGATTGGATTTGATTAAGATAAGTATCCATTTTTCATTTACCCATGTACTTTTTTGTAATATTATTACAAAGGTTTTGTTAAAAAGTATGTTATTAGATAGGTATTACGTGTTTTTTTAATCAGTTCGTTTATTTGTTAGGTTCAGGCGTGTGTAACACTTTGCGGAGCCGATATTCAATAGTGTTATTAACAATGTTTTATTGTTCGATTTTAGTAAAGTGGGGTGCCAATTACTCGTGGCTAGCTCGAGGTGAATGGGTTACATTATCGCTTGGAAGTGGCTATGCAGGTAACTTATTTCAGGTATTAGTTGCTGCTCATGGTTGCGACATCTACCAAATCCTCGGTCCCTGTAGTCCCTTTCAAGAACGAAGCCGCAGATGGGTTTATGGGCATGTCGGAAATGATGCCCAATGCGAAATTGATTGCTGCAGCTCAGCAACATATGATGGGTTCAGTTGAAAACCGAATTTATCGACTCGCGACAATCGTTTTTACTCTCGTTCTGTGCGTTAAACCTAATGTCGGAAGTAGTGCACTGTATGGCGCATCAGATGTGCCATACAGCGCACTACTTCCGACATTAGGTATAACGTTCAGAACGAGAGTAAAATCAATTGTCGCGAGTCGATAAACTCGGTTTTCAACTGAACCCATAATATACGGAACAAGGTTATTGAAGTTTTCGGAAGGCAGATGAGTATTCATAGTAGACACCGAATTCAGTGAATCCATCAATGCGCGACCCATCAGTGAATATTCTTCTATTGCAATTGACATGTTGGTACTTTTCAATAAAAAATGGGGAATTAAAATAGGTCGAATTTGATCTGGAACTCCTTGAATAGCCTGTTTCATGGAGAGATCATAATCAATGGAAGAACTGTGATAATTGAAGCGTACACTAGGAGAATTATAGCAAAAAAGACTAATATCGGTCGACATATAGTTAATATAGATTCGCAAGAATCTAGACTGGGTACTCAATTCGAGCATTTCTTCGAAGTTTTCAATCAAAAGGTTGTTACTGATTCCACACTTGATCAGTATTCTAGATGAGAGCTCCCAGAAGCGGTACTGTAAGGGTTTTACTCCTGCCAGAACCTCCAGGCTCATATTATGCGTTGAATGCATACAGCCAAGGGCAATACGTAATCAACGATATTGAATGCGTTCCAATTTAATGAGGTGTCTGTTTCTTGCCGAGAGGAAGCAAAAAAAAAGACAAAAAGAGCAAAAAGAGTTTAATTAGGTCTTCCGGGTGAACACCCCACCATGTCCCGGAAATTGATCTTAGAAAATTGATCCTTTGTTGACATTTCTGTTTCAAATACGCAATGTGAGTACTCCAAGAGCATTTAGAATCAAACATGACTCCAAGGTATTTGAAGGTCAAATATTGGGTAATGTCTCTTCCCAACAGCTTGAGACGCCGTTGGGCAGGGAACCGCTTTCTAGTAAACACTACCAATTCGGGTTTTTGCGGTGAAAACTCGATCCCCAAATTTCTAGCCCAGATGGACAGATTATCGAAGGAATTTTGCTATGGTCTTGACAAGATTTCCGCACGTGGACCTCTAAGGGAGATAACAGCATCGTCTCCAAGTGGTCTTAGCGTGCATCTATTTTCCATGCAGTTAGCAATATCTTTAACATAAAAATTATAAAGTAAGGGACTTAAACATGAGCCTTGGGGTAAGCCCATGTAGCTAATTCTGGAAGTTGTCAGTTGACCTAGATTGAAGGTCATTTGTTTTTCTGACAGTAAATTATACAAAAAAATATTTAAAAATCTTGGTAAACCACTACTGTGCAGACTATCTGCTAGTATATCGATGGAAACTGAATCAAATGCGCCTTTAATATCCAGAAATACTGAAGCCATTTTCTTCTGGCGTGCAAAGGCCAGTTGTACATCAGATGAAAGCAACGCTAAAAAAATCGTTTGTTGCTTTGCCCTTTCGGACACCAAACCGCGTATTTGATAGCCGGTTGTTTGATTCAACCCAACGGTCAAGTCTTGATAGTATCGCATTGAATATTCTTCACTCTCATTGGAGGATGAGCGGTTTCGCATGTAACGAGCCTTTCTCCAAAGCGTTGTCTTCGAGGTTTCTCTAGATTATCCCTCTACAAACGAACACCAGTAATTGTGTTTCTTTGCTTTGAGCAAGTTTTTTTTTCAAGCTTTAGGTACTTTTCAAAAAGCTCACATGTTTCATTTCTACGATAATCTTTAAACGCATCGGATTTCTCATGATACAACTTAGTGCATTCGTCATCCCATCCAGGGGTGGTGGGTCTTCTTTTGAGGGATGCACTTGGAACACGTCGTTTCTGAGCGTCTAATGCACTTTTGTTCAGTTCGGAAAGGAAACGATACTCTTCTAATGGTTGAAGAGGATCGGTAGAATCAATACCAAGGGTTGCCGCCGATGTAAAATGTTGCCAATATGTCTCGTGAGGTCATAAGGAACATGGATTGACTAGTCTGTATTTTGAAAACTATTTGTGATTGAGATAATAATTGGTATGATGACCTACCATGGGGATCATTGATTAACTTCCACAGACAATCTAATGATAGTTCATTAGAGCACAAAGATATGTCAAGTCGACTCTCCCTGGCAGAAGGTTTTGTTATTCGTGTCGCTTCCCCTTGAACACTGGGCAAGTTGAAAGCGTCACATAAGTCATAGAAAATACCCGCTCTGTTGTCATCGTATTGTTCGCCCCATGCAGTACCGTGGGAGTTCAGATCACCCAGAATCAGAACTGGAGATGGAAGTAATTTAACTGAACTCCAACGTTGACGACGGTTTATTGATGTCCTCGGTGGGACATAGACGGAAGCTATGCAAAGATATGTATTCCTTACATTTATTTGGCAAGCGACGATTTCAATGCCTGAGATTATTGGGAGTGAGATTTTATTGAAGAGGTAGCACTTTTGGATCCCTAAAAGTACGTCACCATATGAATCATCTCGGTCCAGGCGAATAATGTTAAAATTGTGGAAGTTTAATTCATCTTCAGAAAAAAAGCCATGTTCCACAGAGAGCAAATATATCACAATCAGAATTGTGAATCAAATACTTGAACGAGTCTAATTTGGGTATTAGACTACGACAGTTCCATTGTAATACGGTGATAATATCTTGATCCTCACCCGACTTCACCAATGAGGGGCCATGATACAGTCATTTGCTTGAAGTAGTTTCCAACTATAGCAATAAGCAGGCAATAAGTCCTCGGAGCGGTGAAGCATCCGAAAGACCAAGAGCATTTAAAATGTTTTCCACAATGTCCCTAAAATTAATCTTACCTCGCTTGGACGGGATACTCTAAGAATTGCGAGAAGACGTAGTTTTTGATACAAGCTCTTACGGTTGCTGTTATAAGGTAGCGGCGGAGTGGTCTAGCTGCAGCTAGGAACGGATGCATCAGCTATTACCGGTTTATTCGGTTTTATAAGTTGACCCCCGCTACCTCCAATTTTTTGCTGGCTTTTGAGAGTAGGTTTTATTTGTTTCCGGCGCACACCCGGAGAACTAGTGGGCTTTCTTTTACCGGGGGCGTGTACCTCCGGAAACCCACTCTCATCGGCTACGTCAGAGTCCAGGAAGACAAAATCAAGAAAGGATTTTCATTTTGAGCAGCTGATACAGACGATGCAAACGCTCCGTTTTGCGACTTTCACATTTCTGCATACGTCTGCTTGGAGCGTTCTTGTATGGAACGTCTCACGTTACTCGTGCGCTTCTTGTACACGGGGCAATTCTGCAAATCTTGGAGAGGCTCTTTGCCACAGTAAGCACACTTTGTTGTTTCCCGTTGGCAAGCATCCTCTAGATGCCTTTGACCGCATTTGCCACAGAGGGGCTTGTTGTCGCAAAAAGTAGCCATATGACCCAACTGTTTGCACTTGGTACAATTAAATACCCTTGGTACAAAAAGGCGCACTGAAAAAAAAAACTTTATCAATTTCAACAAATTTTGGGAGAATTGATCCGGCGAAGGTCACTTGTAGTGAGTTGGACGGTGAATACGTCTTTTTTCCATCTACCATTGATCCTGTATGCAATTGTTTGCATTCCAGAATTTCAATGGCCGACGAAGCAGAATCTGGAAGTCGCCCCTTACCTTCCATAACGTCTTCACCCGTCAGGCTCGCTGCAGAAACCACACCATCTATCTTCACATCTCGAGATAGGATGTAGACGTAGTATTCAGCATTATAACCTTCGTCACTAGCAATTTCATTAGCAATTTTATACGTAGGTGCAGTAACACGCAGTTTGTTTCGGTCAACCTGATGAAATTCGGTCCCCGGATTACGACGCGTCAAATTTCTTTTACTGCCCAAAAAGTCTAGAGCTTTCACTTTCTGCCGAAAGAAGTCAACCCAAAGAGAGGCAAAAGCTGGCTGATAACAGCGTGCCCTAAAACACCTTTGGGAGGCAAGTCGCCCCCCTCAGAATCATCCATGCAAAAATAAATAGAATTATAAAAAAAAATGAAAAAAACAAAATTAAATCAGATATTTGTTTTGAGCCCCCCTATGCAGAACGATTCACTATATGGGAAATAGATACACAAAAAACACTAACAGATTAGGGAACAATAACAAAACTGTGCTATTAACTTGCCCTTACGCTGCGCCTTTGCCGGTGTGGCACTTTCTGCTGTTGCTCGCAAACAAAGCACCGCTTGCTGCCAAACGACCTATATACATACAAATATTCATATGCTTTCACGCCAAGGAAAGTTCTGGGCACTGGCAAAACCTTGAGGTACTTTAACTTCAACTACCAGGTCCCAGGAATGGTCTGGTTCTTTAGCATTTTGGAAAGTGTTGCCAGATCAGTGGAAATGCAGCCCAAAAGTGTTTCTGAAAATCCTCTAGTACTTCTTATCGATGAACACTGTAGTTCTGAGATGGTGATCAATTGTCAAGTACAGTATTTGCAAATAGTAGAAATGCTGCATTTGATCATATAGAATCAGTTGAAAAGGCTGAAATAGTTTATTATAAAAAATCAGCACACTTTTGGAAAGCACTACCACATAGGGGAACTGTTCCATTATTCGTCTCATGATCCATTATTCATATTAATCGGAAATGTAGGTTTGATATATCAATCAATTGAAAATTGAAAATAACAATGTATAAAAAGTACGAAATCTGAAATGAGATGAAAATGTGAATGGTAACCCTAGATGCTATACTTTTATCGGGGTCTTTTAGCGTGAGGCGATTTTGCTTATTTAATTCTAGGAACATTCTAGTTTTGAAGAAAATGCAGCTTTTAGAGTGTGCACCGGCCATGGGTGATGTATTAATGCAATAGAGAAAACAGAAGATGAAAGCCAAACAAACTACTCAAATCACAAGCGGCTCCAGACAAACAGAAGATGAAGAAGACTACAGAAATCATGAGGAAATAAGGAAGATAAGTAAAACACCTTATTAAAGTTATAAACTGATGTACTAAATAACAATCAGACAAAAAGACGACACGACACCATACAAAACAGTTGACATGAACATGTCTGAGAGAAAGGGAAAGCCATCTTAAAAATAACACCTTTTGAGGCAGTGTCAACAGCGTCTCTATGGACGACAGGATCCTTGTACGGCTGGTGAAATGCTTCAAAAGGAGTTAAGTTATATCATTCTAACGCACAAGGTACAATAGAATAACTTTTTATTTTTAATTCGAGAAAACTGCTTCGGAAGACTAATTAAACTTATATACATTACACTGACTAACAAAATAACAAACAGAAAATTTAAGAAACAGACGAAAGGACTCAAAAAACTCAAACGAGGCTCCTTCCGAATCATTTGCCACAGCGTCTTCTTGGACGACATGTTCCGTGTACGGCTGGCAAAATGATTCGAAAGGATTTACGCAACGATATCATCAAAGGCCTGGCGTTGAGGTTTGTACTCTATTCAGAGTCCCACCAGTAAACCTACAAAAAAAAATATGCTTTCACGCCAAGGAAAGCCTCCAGCACAATCCCATCCAATTTCCAACTCCAGATGTCTATGAAGGTAGCATGAGTTCTCAGCATCTTCTTAAGACATCTAATCAACACTTCCCTCCCATCCCTTGCTGATCATAAGGACCTGGCCAGGTGTTGTGCAAAGAGAACGATGGATGAAGCGCCCAACACACCCAACAGCTCTTCTGGCGCTATTAACTGTTATATAATCATACATGTTATATCACAAACATTTTATACCAAACAAACCATCAACATGCAAGAAGTGTTTCCACAATGAGCGTATTACAGCTGAAATACTATTTTTACAGGTATAAGAAGTTTTGCAGCTAGGGAAAAGTTTTACTTGTATATCACGCATTACCCTAACAAACAGATTTTCATTAGACAGCTGGTAGTAAGTTCACATTAATTTATACATGGCTTGCTTTGGATAATGTGCAGCAACTGTTTTTTTTTTTTTGAAGATGTGACCCATTTAAAAAAATTCATTATGCATGTGGCCCACTAATACTGAATAATGGTACTGTTCTGCACAAATAACTTAACTTGCACAATAACTTCATAAATTGAAAAACACTAGTGAAATAGCCAATAATCACCTATTCAATTCATGCGTATGTTGAGCGTTTTTAATAGATCTGAAAAAAAAAAACTGCAAAAAAACTTTATCTCATACACTACTTCTGTTTTGGTAGTTGGGCTTCAAATGGTGAGTTGACAACTTCGAAGGAGGGTGCAACCAACCTCTGGTCCTCACAAGTCCCTACCTTACGCCTCCACGAGTCATATGATCACAAAAGTCTGCCAGCTGAAACATGGAGACGCTGGTTGGCGTAGCTTGGGCAATGTTGTCATTTTGACAATAGCGAAGTGAAGGGGTGCGACCATCATACCATATAATTTTCCATTCTTATATCAATTAATGATTTCAGCAGGCTTTGGAATCATCTTTGCATTCAAAAACCATTTATCTCAGGAGCCTGGAGCAACATGACATGGATAAAAGGCTGAATTTGTTTTTTAGCATAACTTTTACTTTGAATCTGCACTTCTGAACATTAACTACTATATTCTTAAAAGACTGGCATGCGCTTATAGGCAGTATAGGATTATATTTTAATATTGTGTTTAGTGGTATAAGGATTAGATTAGCCATTTATTTCAGAAACCATCACACTGGGCTCTGCGATCGCTCCAATTGCTATCATAGAAACGTAACTAGAACAATATAAAGACATGTTTTAACAACATGTCTTATAAAATAATATCTCTCATTGAAATTATAGTTTTGATATTTCGAATGATATTTTCTGTTTTGTACATACGCATATTATGTTCTCGTATTGACTTACTGTAGCCGCTTTTTACATGGTCAAGGAATTTGATTGTCTCGTAAAATGCCATGTACAGCATTCAAGTTGGAAATTTGTATTAATAGCATTTTTGTCTTCTATGATATTTTTTTTTATGGGGTCTGCTGTCTGGTCGTTCAAAATGAACGGCATGATAGCTGCTGCTGCTTGCATCGAACCTGAGCTGGCGATTGCTACGTTTGAAGAAGAATATTGACGACGGAAAATCTGAGCAGAAATAAAGTGCCAATATCTAGAACTAGATTTTAGAACAAAATACCAAAACCTTGCCAAAGTGAATTTTGATTCGGTGTGCAGGCTTACTTTGTAAATGAATCGGTGTAAGAAGAGTGTATTAGACGCAGATATCCGACACGTCAGCGACGGCAGGCTTGATGTGAACGAGTGCCGACTGCAGCAGCTGCGGGTCCAGCAGAACTTGGCCGAGATCTAGACCATCGAGGAGAGCTGGTTTGCAAAGCAATAAATAATTTATTTCTACCAAATTTTGAAGACAATATCTAATATCCTGTTTTATTCTGTCTATTTTGTTTTGTTCCGTTTTAGCTATGCTGGTCTCTTTTCAGTCACATTGGAGCGGCCCATTGGTTTTGGCGGAAAGTGCTACATACTATCAGCGTATCGTTAACCAAAACGAACCCTGCTGCTAACCTTTCCCCAACTATCCAACATCCCAGTGATTTCTCGTGGAAGTGCAGAGGATTTCTCGGCTTCCTCCAAAGCGAGTATCATGTCAACACGGTCCTTCCCATTCCCTACTTGACCAGCATTCGGGCACGGCCGGCGCCGGTATTGCTTTATAATGGGTCACCAGTTTTTACACATTGAAGATGTATGTTAGTCCCAAACATCATCTGTTGGTTCTTTGTGTAAATACAGCTGATCTGGCAATAACGGAATTGCATCCGTGGGCGGTCAATCATGCTCATTTTTTTTTCTATTCCGTGTCGGGTATTTTCGTCACTGCGACCAATTTTTAGATCTATTGTGACATATCCCCTTTTTGTTGTTGCTTTAGTTATTTTCAGCATGACGCATCACTATTGATAGAAGTGATCGTCAAAATCTGACCTAAAGCATTGTCCCAGGACGGTATAACGCTCCGAATAAAGTGTACTACCGTACTGGGGTTTGTTCTCCAAATCTCAAGGGGTTCTAGTAGCCCTTTGTTAAAGAACTTCAGCCTATTATTGAAAATTGCCGGGCAGTGGCATAACAAGTGTTCCGAGTCTTCTCTATCCATGTTACAGAATCGACATGAATCATCTTGAAGTTTTCCTTTCAGCTTCAAGTGATAACGGCTCGGACAGTGACCGGTTATAAGGCCTGTATATATTGTTAGATTTTTTTTTTGGTAAGATCTAGTACCTTGCGAGTCATTGAATTGTTTGGAGTAATGAACCGCTTTGATTGCCTAGCTTTGAAAGTGTTGTTCCAGTTTGTCTCCACTTTCAAGCATTCCCAGGCTTTCATCTCCATTCTAAGAGAAGAAGCAGATACACCACAAAAGGGTTCAGGTCCTACAAACTGATGAGACGATCCGAGTCTTGCTAGTTCATCGGCTTTCTCGTTTCCATCAATTCCAGAATGACCAGGAACCCAGTACAAATTGACTTGATTACGACAAGACAATTTCCGAAGTGATTGAACACATTCCCAAACATGTTTGGACGTGCATATTGCTGACTTTAAAGCATGTGTAGCTGCTTGACTATCCGAACAAAATGCATACATTTGAATATCTATAGTTTCTGCGTAAGCATATAGCAGAACATTCCAGAATTGCTTGAATTTCAGCTTGGAATACAGTTGGCCACTTTCCCATTGGGATTGAAAGGTTAATCCCTGGGCCAGTTACCCCAGCTCCCACTTGATTGTTCATTTTCGAACCGTCTGTATAGAAAACAATCGATCCTTGGCGGAGGTTTGGGCCACCTCTTGCCCACGAATCACGCCCAGGATCAATAACTTGATATGAACAATCAAAGTTGTATTTTTTTTTCATCCAATCTTCGTTGTTCATAACTAAAGGATTAAATTTTACAATTTTTAGAATGCTAACCCAAGTAGCAATTCAAATGCAAATTGGTTTTATTCATGTTTTATGGTAGTTTTATCAAAGCATTATGGAGTTCATCCTGTTTTATCAGGGCATTTTCCAAGTTAAGGTGGTTTTAATTCATTAACAGTTCTTAAGAGTGATTAAAGAACACTTGAAGAAACCTCCATAAAACTACATCATTTATAAGTGTAATTCACCTTATCAGTAGTTTTATAAGATACATGATCCCCCTCTCAAGACATCGTTTCGCCACTTGCATAAAACCTGATAAAAGTTTTGTAAAAGTTTTATGACATTCTTCGTTAAGATGAATGTATCTTGGAAATGCTGCCATAAAACTCTTTTAGAATCATTTGATTTTAAATAAGAGCACATACTCTTGAGAAAGAACATTATGTGAAAAATAAACAAACTGTCACAATGGACGCCCACAGGTGGAAGAAATTAAAAACTAGCGGATCGTTCAAGCGAAAATTCAATAAAAACTTATCCAATATATTGAACACTCCTTCATCTCAGCGACCAACGACAATTTTTTTTTTTGACCATTCCATTAGATTCGCAGCCTACTGAGACTAACTTATCAAAAGGGTCTATGCGTTATGCGTAAAACGAATAAAATAAAATGGTGTCGCCAGTTGAAAACCGAAATGCATAACTCATGATATTTGAATTTATGCCAGTTGTGCAAGTAAAACCTAACGTCTCAGGTAGTGCGTTATATGGCGCACCACCGTGGAAATACAGCGCAGTACTTTTGACGTAGGGTTTAATGTGCACTACGATTGTAAAATGTTATGTTAATGTTGAATGCTCTCGAATCATGCATTTCAGTTCCCAATAGGCTACACAATATTTATACTCGTTGCAAGTAAAAATTAGTACATCATCTGAGCGAAAATCGATTTTCCCCATGATCCGCACGTTTAATCCAAAGTCGGAAGTAGTGCGCTGGAATCGCTCAGTGATCCACTACACAGTGCACTTCTTCCAACGATAGGTTCAGCATACAGATCAAGAGAAAACCCATCTTTCGCTCAACTGATGTTTCAGCAATCGACGCAATATTATTATCTGTTCTTCTTTCCAAATCCATTGTTAGCATATTCAAGTTAGAGTTTTTTTTAATGTTTTAATCGCCTTACGCTGGTGATTAAAAACAATAAATTATAAGCTGTAATGATGAACAACAATTATGCATAGGCACTTTTGATTTGAACGTTCACATTTTCTTTGTTTATGATGTGCCTTCTCCACACTGATTTTATGGCTATCTTACGAAAGACTTGTTTACCTTGAGCAATTCAAACAAGTTTTATTCAAGCGTTACTCCTCTTTTTCAAGAATAGAACAAGTAAAGATGAACTTATTGCGCTCCTAAAAAAATCTTGTTAGTCTTGTGCAAGAAATATTAGTTTTATATGCGTTTTATGGTAGTTTAAGATAAAACCATTGAAAAAATGGCGAGCGTGCCTATTCTGGATTCCCTCGGAATGGTAGCCATTTTCATATGTATGCAAAAAAAAACTCTCGTTTTTCCAATGCTACGAACAATTTCTGCTGTTTAAAATACATTTTGAAACTTGAAATGGATTGTAGACACAATTTATTCAAGATCTAACAATTTATCAGCCTTGTCACCTAATTGTTGAATTTTCAACTATTTTTTATTTTTCAAATAAATCAATGGTCTAGCAATGATTCCGTGGCGCATTAAAATTTTCGATTTTTTATGTTATAAAACACCAATAAACTGAACGTCGCATGAAAAATTTATCAATTGCAGGCAAAAAACTCATGCATTTATGGTCAATTTTACAATTAATTTACATACGTATCAACTTTGGAAAAGAAGCATCATATGTATATCGATGTTTTTTTTTATCTTAAAAAAGTCCCCATTCAGCAGAACGAATCCAAAAATGGAATCTTCAAAACATATTTGTGACGGACTGGAAGTGTTCTTAAAGAGGAAAATCATAAAACTACCAAAACTTGTGGTAGTTTTATCATAGTTTTAAGCATGTCCTGCATGTCATTACAAGTATGTACCGATAAAACTATCAAGTTTTAAGCGAATCTTGGGAAATAGTCTTGAGAACCTCCTGTAGTATGGGCCTTTTTGAACTTATGAGGGTTTTATGGCTGTTTTATCGTTGTTTTGTAGAATATCTAGTTTTATGCGTGGTTTTATCAAATGAGTCTTGAGAACTTCTTCAAGTGTACCTTAAAATTGAATTTGTTACTTGGGAAGATGTCCTATTAGATCACCTTCTAAAAGGTTCGCAAACCTTCTGATCCTTAGAGCGCTCTTTTCAGCCTCTAACTGTATGAAATGATGCAATGGCAACATAAAAAGTAGTGCATCCAGTGCCTTCGTTGGTGTACTTCTCATTGCACCGCTAATTGAACAAGTTGCTAGTCTTTGAAGTTTTTCCAGCCTTCTTTGTGCAACAGTTTCTTTTGTTTTTGGCCACCAGACCAATGAAGCATAGGTAATCTTGGGTCTCACAATTGCCGAATAAATCCAATGGATCATTTTTGGCCTTAGTCCCCATTGCTTACCAAATGTTCTTTTGGCTATCCATAGAGCATTTGTCGATCTGTTGATTGTCTGCTCTAAATGAAAGTTCCAATTTAGTTTGCTGTCAAGAAATACTCCAAGGTATTTGACTGTATTTGAAAGTACCAAATGTGTGCTTTTCAACCTTAAGTTCTCAATACAGTATTTTCTCTTCTTTGTAAATGGCACAATAGTAGTTTTGGAAGGGTTTATGTTCAAGCCTTCCTTATCACACCACGAAGAGACATAATTTAAAGCACTTTGCATTCTGTTTGCAATGATACAGTCGTATTTACCGCGTACTATTAAGACTATATCATCTGCGAAGCCAACTACTTCAAACCCTAGGGTTTTCAGATTTTTAAGGAGATCATCAACTATTATAGACCACAATAAAGGTGATAATACGCCTCCTTGTGGACACCCTTTTACAGTTCTAATACTGATGGATGAGCTTCCGAGGTTTGCTGATATTTGTCTATTTGATAACATCTCGTTAATCCAATCGACAATACATTTGTCGAAACCAAGTTTCATCATTGCTTTAACCATTGAACTATGAGATGAATTATCAAATGCTCCTCCAATGTCTAGGAACGCAGCTAGTGAGATTTCCTTAGCTTGAAAAGATTTTTCTAGTTTAATAACAACCGCATGCAACGCTGTTACCGATGATTTACCTTCCTGATAAGCAAATTGATGTTTACTCAGAGGAGTTTTAAGTAAATATGTTGACTTTATGTATTCATCAATAATTGTTTCCATTGTTTTAAGTATAATTGACGATAAGCTTATGGGCCTATAGGATTTAGGTGAACTTTTTTCCTTTTTATTAGCCTTAGGAATAAACGTCACACGCACTTGTCGCCACGCTGTCGGAAGGTAGCTTAATGTTAAACTTGTCCGAAATAGTTTTGTTAGAATGGGTAATAGAGTTGACTTTCCCTTCTGCAGTAGTACAGGATAGATTCCATCCCTACCAGGTGATTTGAAGGGTTCAAAAGAGTCAATCGCCCATTCGACTTTTCTTTCGGTAAAAATTGTATCGGCCAAAGAACAAGCATCGACCCTGGCTCTATCTACTCCAGTCGTTCCATTCATTGTTAAATGAACATGCGTCCTGGTTTCATCAAGGCCAACTTTTGGTGCAAGTATACTTTGGTCTTCACTTGAACTAATGATAGAACATGGAAAGTGTGTTTTCATCATCAATTCCAAAGTTTCACTTGCTGATGAAGTAAAAGAACCATCCTCGTTTTTAAGAGTGCCCAGCCCATTGGAGTGATCTTTAGAGAGGATTTTCTGCAATCTGGCAGTTGCTGGAGTACTTTCAATGTTTTCACATGTATGCCTCCAGTGTATCCTTTTAGATCTCCGTATTTCCTTATTATAACTAGTGAGGGATTCTCTGTATTGTTCCCACTGTTGTGTTCGTTTAGCCCAGTTAAAAAGCTTCCGGGTTTTCTTGCGAAGTTTCTGAAGCTTGTTGTTCCACCATGGTACATTCCTATTTGTGGAACGTTTCTTAGCGATACAACTTTGATTAAAAGCATGTTGAATTAAGTTTGAAAGTTGCTTTGCATTTTCCTCCTTTTCTGGGATATTTTATAGTTTGTATGAGTTGTTGATCAGCCTCATAGTCAAATAATATTTGCAAGTGATCCGACAACGATACTTCTTGCGATACATGCCAATTTTTAATTTTGGAAGAGATTTTCGGACTACACAGCGTCAGATCAAGGACTTCCTGTCTAATTGCATTTATAAAAGTGGGAGCGTCTTCTCTGTTACATAAATCTATTTCATTTTTCGATATATAATCTAAGAGATGCTCACCTCTGTTGTTGATGTCCGTGCTGGCCCATATGGAGTGATGAGCATTGGCATCACAGCCAATTATAAATGCCTTATTTTGTTTCTTGCAGTATGAAACAAACGCTGCAACTTCTGGTGGAGGTACATCGTCAAGTTCCCCTGGAAAGTATGCTGAAGCAACATATATTTCTGTTGTCCCGTGAGTTGTTGGCACCTCCATCATGACAGCAGCGATGTCTCTTTTTATATACTCTGTAATTGGAACTATTTTTATTTCTCTATTTACTAATATTGCAGCTCTCGGTGATGGCTGCCCTTCATTGTAAATTAACTTACCAGCAGTTGTAGGGATTCCCAATATCCTACTGTTATTTGTCCATGGCTCCTGGATAATGGCGATATCCAGTATGCTCTCCGTGAATCTTTTGCAGAGTACAGCTGTTTGCGTGATGGAGATTCACTTGGACGAATTTGATTTTTTTAATCATTGTTGCAGTTTTTGCCGCTTACTTGGGGATTTAGGTTCTCCCCAGGTTTGGTTTCGCGGTTATCCACAATTGAGTTTTTTCCACCAATCTTAATATCTCGATATTTTGGCTTCGATTCGCCAGTTTTGTGTTTAGTGTGACCAGTAGATGTAATGTTTTGTTTTGCGTTCTCAACTACACTTGGTCCTGGGATTTCTTCGACCTGGTCTACTACCATCTTGTCATTCCCAGTGCCTGCGTGGGTTAAATTAGAGCCACAAACATCCTTTTTCCCTGTTCTTTCACCACCGACACTTTGATCCTTCCTTTGGATTTTTTTCCGAAGATTTGCACTTCCGAATTTAAAATCAAGAGTGTATTCGCTCTTCTTGATGGTGTTTAATGAGGTTCCATCCACAGTGAACACTAGTTCAATATGTTTCTGGTTTATGACGTTACGCTGTAGTATTCTCCATGCGTCAACAGTCAGCCCAGCATTTTGGCTTTCTATTAGTGCAAGAATCTTTCCATTACTGTCTTCTGCACTCCACGGGAAAAAGCCAATAAGTATTTCGGACTTCGGGATTTCTTTTTCATCGACCGCCGTAAGTTCTGCTCCCAACCAGGGAGTTATTGAGGATATGATGCCTTTTAACCAGTCTGCAGTTTCCTGGTTCTTACAGACAATGACCAAATAACCTGACTTGAACATACAGTGGCCATGCTCATGCTCAACTACTTCTGTTTTGGTAGTTAATAAGGTTCTGTTGGAAATTTATTATAACATCTCAGTTATTCCAATCAAAATTTTAATTAATTATTATTTAGTTTAAAGGCAATCACTATCAAATAAAAAACCTAGTAAATGCGTTTAAAACATGTCTACGCTCTTAATGTTTAAAAACTAAACATCTAATACAGGGGTTGGTTTCCAGTTAAACAATTTACGGTTTTGATTCGTAAAATTTCAATTTTGCTGAATGATTTGTAAAATAGCAATGATTTTCAAGTAGGTATCGGTCAAAAAAAAAAAAATTCAAGTTATCGGTATTTAATTTTAACATTTTGCCGAGCATTTGTTATTATTTTACTGATGTAATTGGTAAACTTTGAGATGTCATGTCCAGAAGAGTCCTGCTGAGTAAAAGAACTACTGATTTTTTTTGGAAAATAATAACAAATAATAACAAAACGCAAAAACACGTATTTTTCCAAATTTTTTTCTGAACCGTTCGGTTTATATTGTGCCTGTCAAATCTTTGCCATTTTTGCATGCTAACACGGTGGCAATTTGAAAGAAAATCTTTTAATTGTGAAAATTCGGATAGTTTGGTGTTTTTTAGTGTAAAATAATAATGGAGGAGGTTTGGGATATACTTGCGGCCATAGATGAATAAGTAAAGGAGCTTTGCATTTAGTAAGATAGAAACTTTTTCTAAATAATATGATTTTTAGCATTCGAACAAAATGGGCGGTGAACGCATAATACGCTTTTCGTATTCCTAGTTCTAGGATACGACGAAAGCTTGGGCATCACATAAGGAACATGTTTTAGCCGAATCGTTATTGGATAATTGTACATTCTCTAGGTGTCGAATGCAATACCAACATTTGGGATCGTTGAAACGGCATAAAAGAGAAAAACCTAAAACTTGATGTTTCGAAAAAGTATCATAAGATAAAGGCAATAAACGAAAAAAAGCAGCTGGGTAGCTCAGTGGCTACCCGTTCTGATTACTGAGCAGATGGTCGGGATTTCAATCCCTGGCCCGTCCCCTTCCTTGCCATTTTTCAATTGCCTTTTTCTATCACCACTAGATTTAAAATAAAAAACAGTCTACTAAGCTTTCTTTCATTGATCGCATCACTTACCACAGTGCATCCATGATCTAAAAATAACCTGCCTCACTTACACAAAAACTATCCTCCCCTTAGCAATTGTGGAGACCCAGTGGTAATAACGGTCTCTAATAACAACGGTTGTCAAACTAGTCATCCTCCCCTCCACCCCAAAGACCACAAGTACTGATATATAAATAGAATGAATTAGTGAACTTGTACATTGAAGATGTAAAGCTACTCCCAAGCTCCATCTATGTGGTTCTCTGTGCAATTGCACTAACTCTGTTCAGTAACGGAGTAGTAACTACAAAGCGCATGGCCTTTTTTTTAAAAAAAAAATAATAATAATAAAGGCAATAAACGAAACATTATTCTGTGTGATTCACTTATTCACTTTCTTTTCATCAGGCATTTTTATTTTGAATCAGCTTCCTAGCCCAAAGGATAAATGCTTTTCTTTCATATGGAAACGGCAGTTTTCCCTTGATTATTATGCATTGTCCCTGCATCCTAGATGATTTTTAGTTACAAATTACTGAAACATCTGTAAAATTTTGCAGCGTTCGCAATTTAACATTTGTTTTTGTAAATTTTACCGAACTTCGGTATTGGTTGATGATGTGTTCTGTACTTTTTGATAACTAACGATGATTCCAATTTTACAGTTTTTTTTTCTGTAAATTTTACTGATCTTCTGTATAGCTGACTGAGCGGCTCAGTAATTTTTGACCGTTGAGAGTTCATCACTAGTAAATACTTTTACTGAACTGCTTTCTGAAAACTCAGCAGTTACAAAGTTTCTTTCTAAAAGAATTAAATTTATTTATTACGATATCAATTAACTAGAACAAAATTTGATTTTAAGAGCATAGATGAACCGTGATTGTATTCTTCAAAAGCTGATAAAACCTGTTTTTTTTTCAGGCTGTTGTATTGTTGTTACTATAAAGTTATCACAGGCTTACATATTGAGCACTTGAGCACCTATAGCGGATGCTCATTTGTAGTACACGGTGTTCAATAAGTTCGGATACACTTTCAACACTTTATTTTTTGGATTTATGTTATTGAAAGCTATGTTTACAAGGAACGTTTACAACATTTCTCTTGGAATGACCCCCCCTTTGTACTCCTTAACGAGCTTCAAACGTTTCTCGAACGCGTCGCAGGCGGCACGCACGGACTGCATGGGCATTTCGTCCCAGATTTTGAGAATTACCGTCTTGAAATGATCCAAAGTGCTGACCTTGTATTCGTTCAGCTTCGCCATCATATAGGACCAAACAAAAAAGTCGAGAGGATTCAAGTCCGGGGAGCTGGGAGGCCACAAAGTTTTGTCCAGAAAGTCGGTTAAATTGTCCCGACACCAGGCTTGAACCACATTTGCCGTATGGGCTGGTGCACCGTCCTGCTGGAACACGTAGTGCTCATCGCCGTAGAGGCTTCGGAGACTGGGGGCAACAACCTTTTCCAAAACCTCAGTTTTGTAGTACGCCGCGTTGATTTTGACGTTTTTTTCAATAAACATCAAGGGTAGCTTACCACGTTTGCATACTGCCCCCCAAACCATCACCGACGCGGCACTTTGGGACCGAGGGATGTTTATATTGGATTCAGGAATGCTGTCCCTCGATGGCGCCCACACCCGGTCATTTTGCACATTGTGCGGCTGCTGCAGCACGAACAGTTTCTCGTCCGAAAAAACAAACTCCTGACCAGCGTGCCGAGAGAGGATCCTCTTAGCTCGATCCAACCGCTTTTTGCTGGTAGCCTCCGAAACGCCATGGACCTTACGTTTTTTGTAAGGCCTGAAACCAAGGTCCTTGGTGAGTATGGTGTGAGCGGTTCCAATGGAAACGTTGAGATCTGCAGCCGTTTTCCGGATTGAGTGGTTCTTTTTGCGCCGAATTCGCTCCCTCACGATCTTGATGACCCGTGGCGTCCTCGCTGAACGCGGCCGACCGGATCTCGCACGGTCATTGGTCGAGGACGTCTCCCGGTATCGCCTGATGGTCGTGTAGACAAAGTTCCGCTTGACCCCATGCGATTTCAGCAGCCGGAATATATCGCCGGGTCGCTCACCGTTCAAAAAACGCTTAATTACGAAGTCCCGATACTCTTTCATCGCGCGTAACAAACAAACAACAACTAACAGAATGTCAACACCGCGCACATTCGGTAGCGTATGAATGAAGCTAAAGCTGACACCAATACCAATGCAGAATATGTACATGGCGCATACCTACGCAATGATGAAAACTTGTATTCGAACTTATTGAACACCGTGTATAGCATTATTTTACAAAATATTTATTCAATTCCATTAATTATTCAAAGCAGTGCATGGTTGATTGATAATATGCTGAAATAGTGCATACCCTGAGGCATGATTGGGCCATAATTATCACCCTACTTAAGTGTTGACTACACAGGGTGTTGTGTTCCTTATTAAGCATATTTCAGGTGATCATATTTGACGAAAAAATCATTCCAACCATATGATCAAATCTTCAATATTCCAGATTTATTGAACCTTTTGTGATTTGAGCTTTGTTTTATGTTTGGCTTCACCTCAAATGGTATGCTACTATGTGCAAGTCTTTTTATTTCATTCGAAAGTCGAGAAAATTTCTCAATACACAATATTCACAAATTGCTCTGTTGAAGGAATTGAATTATGATTTAAAGCTACAACCGACAATAGCAAAAATTAATGCAATAGTTTTAAAGGATGGTAATCTTCTCCAAGTAAATTCTGGTACCATAACGAAGGTAGTGAATGGCCAAGAAAATTGAAAGAAATGCAACCGTGCAAAATAAAATAATCCGGTGTAACAAATTATGAAGTAAGTGTTTTTCCAAACATTTTCGTCAATTACCTTCACGAAAAACTTAATCATATTTCTCGACCAAATTAAACCTCTCATTGCGTTCTACGAATCGGCCTCACTGTCTAGACCAAACAATAATCTCACTTCACGTTCTTGGATACGTCACCTGAGTGCCACCTGCCTGTCGATCGATACCTGTTGAGGGGAAGTGTGGCAAGGAGCTTGCAATACACAGAATAGAAGCCCGACCACAGCAGCGTGGTTTATTTCGCTGCCATCCATGCCAAGGCTCTATACGACACGATCACCCTAAGACGCACGCTGTGTAGTGTAATCGTACCGAAGGCACAATCCCCTCGTGCAGCGATGCTTTTCGCAACTGGTGGGAATACCCACCCTCCCTGACATTCTGTAGATTCCCGCGCGCAGAATCATAACTTCACATGTTTCCAACACCAATACCAATCAAGTAAGAAATTATAGGTTAAGAACTACCCATTGTATCCATGGACCCTACCAACCTTACACTGATTAAAAAAAAATCTAGAAACAAACAATCACCAAATCAATTGAGAACTATCAATCCTAGGGTTGCTTTGAGGAGATTTGAGGCATGGTGTTGTGAGAATCTCATTGGAAATTCGTATCGTGTATGTTCCCCGATAGGCAAGTAGAGGCAAACTAACAAAGGAAACCTCTCTTGTTGATGTTTTGAGACTTTTTGCCCTGTTGCTGAGTTTTGCTTTTCGAAGCTCGGTACCGCTTTGCCGCCTTTTGGGTTCAGATCGAACTCGCCCTGAGACATCTAGGCCAGGACGAATCTATTTGAGAATCGCGCTTTCTTCACGGTAGACTCATCTTCCTGGCGCTTAAGAGAAGTCAGTAAACAATTTCCAATCCAAAACTCTCCATCCATTACCCGTTTCACAATTTCCATAGGATTTTGTACGGCTGTTGTATCCACCTATTTTTCCATTTGCAACTATAGCTTGCTTGCGACAATATCTGGACACATCTAATCAAATATATCTCCTGAAATATCTTATTAACAAGTGAAATATTTCATAGAGTGGTGAACGTATGTCTGTTCTTTATGAAAATACATTTTGTTTATATCACCAACACATCTACTCACACTAGTCTTAAAAACATCATTAAGACATGGCCTCAAAAGTTAAATCTTATTCTAATGAAGACAACAAGTGTTGGCACACTGCCAACATGGATGACGGATTCGAGCTTGCAGTCATTCAGCCCACTGTGAACCACCGATTGCCCACGCACACAAAGAATGAGATTCTGTCAGCCCAATGCCGACTACGATGACGATGACACTGACACTATGATGGCTCACTGCCTCCATACGTGCATACAATGACGTCAACGACTCCCTGCCGACGACGACGCTGTGATTGTGCTGGGCTACTTCCAGCACAAGGCTGTCGGATTATTTACCGAAGATGGAATTAATGACGCTCTGCATGTATTGGCCCACTGCCAACGAGCGCTTACACGATGAGAGCCACCACACATTGAAGACGCTGGATGGTCGATGAGAAAGTTGCGAGGTGGCCGGTGCTACAAGAGTACCACCACGCGCACACGAAGTGGATCAAGCTTGCAGCCTGTTTTCGACGCCGAGTGGTCGACTACACAGTTACCTCACACGCACACTAGTAATGCCAACACCGATGACGCCGGGGGTGCTTGGTGCGGATAGGTTACTGTCTAATTCCCTTCATCCAGAGAAAGGCCTCGTTCACCAAATCAAATCCTTCAACTCTTTTGGAAACGACAGAACTGATACGGAGAATTGTGGAGTCGAAGGTGATCCCATAACCGAATTTATCATTGCGAAAGAAAATTGTCAGAATAATTCGAGGAAGATGCGGATTTGGAGAAATGGTCAGCAAGGTGTTTGGAGATAGTGGAGGGGCCGTCTGTGATTCGATTGTTGATTCGGAGCTTGATTGATTGTCTGCTTTTGTTCCCATTTAACCTATGAATTTCCCCCCATAGTTCCTTGGATGTGCTTTCAGGTTTAATGGAGAAAATGAATTGATCCCAGCTGTCTTGCTTTGCCCGTTCAACTACTGTCCTCGCAGCGTTTCTAGCGGCTTTGAATTCTGAATGAGTGGGGGAGTCTTTTCGAAGAGCACGGAGTTTTTTTTACGGTGGAGCTTGACCGCAGAACGAACTTCTGGGTTCCACCAGGGAACAGCCTTCCTACTAGGAGAGCCGTTAGTCCGGGGGATATAGTGTTCAGCTATATCAAACAACCTTTGAACGAAGTCATCCGGGCAGGAAGGTGCACTGTTGGTGAAATTGTCGAACACCTCGTTCTGATAATTAGCCCAATCGGCCAGCTCGTACCTGCATCTAGGGCGGCAGGAAGTTGTTGGGGGGCGCCAAGACAGCTGGGATGTTAGGTCATGGGAGCAAATTGAAAGATCGAGAGCAGATGAATCGCCAGAAGAGTGATCAATTCGGGTGTACCTACCATCGTTGAGGAGAGTAAGACCAGATTCATCAATGAATTGTTCCAGCATTGTGCCTCTGGGATTACCGGATTTACTATCCCAAAAGGTAGAGTGTCCATTAAAGTCACCCAGAATATTAACTGGAGATGAAACTTCGTGGAGAATTGTGTAAAGGTGGGATCTAGTTGTATCTTGATTTGATCTAGATTGAGATGGAGAAATTTATATAGAGACCAAAGTGGTTTTAAAGGGAAATCTATTTCAACAGCTTTGGCTATAAGTGGAGAGGTGAGATCAATTCAACGGTGAGGAATATCAGTCTTTATCGCGATAGCAGAGCCAGTATAATGAGGGTTTTCAAGGTTTTCACATATATAAAGTTCCTAAGTATCCTTTTATAAAATTTGCTGAAGTTTTTGACTTGGGGACGTGTGTTTTTTGTAGGGCCATGACTATTGGGTTAATTTTTGCAATAAGTAGTTGCAATTCAGGGAGTCTACCTCTAAGACCAAAGAGATTCCACTGCAAAGCAAAACAAGTAGAAGGCGATGATTGGTTGGTGAGTGATTTATTATCTGTAGAGTTTGTTTTGTTGGTCATTGTTGGGTTGAGTGTGAGAGGGGTCCGAGCGAGAGGGGTCAGTGAAGCTTTGCGGTTGGGTTAAAATATTGAGGGTGGTTTTCTTTGTCATTATTGCGGGAAAGGGGTCAGTTTTATGGTTATCCGGTAACTTTTTCGAGTTTGGGGGGTGAATTTCGGTTGTTGGATGCCGTTTGTGTTGTGGAACGCTTGAATTTAATCGATTGACACTTACCTGGGAGGGAGTATGCTCGGCTGCGGTAGTCTGGAGAATCGAATCTGTGTCCATTTCGGATCCAGTCTCTTTTTGGTTCGAGGCCTGGTTCCGCTTTGCTTGCTTCTTTTCCTTCTTGATGAGGTTTTTCTTTTCAAGTTCTTCTATCCTTGAAGTTAGCTTGGCGATTGTTTCCGTTAATTTCTCGATGAGTTTGTCCTTATCCTTTAATTGTTGGTTTGCAGCTGGAGGTTCACAAGCAGTAGCTAGGCGTTGCTGTACTTGGCTGACCGCAGCATACGATCCACCGCCAGCTTTCAACTGTTTCACCGCCTCCTGATAGTTGATGACTTTGGTGAATCGCAGTCTCGTCAGCTCCTTCTCCATGACGTAAGTTGGACAGCTTCGACTTGATGGACTGTGTTGGCCTTGGCAGTTGCAACAGAAGGGATTCTCAGTACACTCTCCTTCGAGATTGTGAACGTTCGAGCAGTTTCGGCATCTGGTGGCTCCTTTGCAGCGCAATTTCCGTAGGCGTAGCACTTGTAGCAAATTATTGGATCAGGAATCCTGGTCGTGATTTGCAGTGGACCGATCTTCACGTGCTCTGGTACCGCTGTTCCGTTCATCGTAAGGATCAGCGTTGGGGTATTGATCATGCTACAGTCTTGCATCCGGGTAATCCATTTGACTGCTACAACTTCATCCTTCGCCATCCACTTAAGTAGCTCATCTTCGCCCTTGTGTTGTACTTCACGGCAGGAGATTACGCAACGCCGTTTGTTGAGGATAGGATGTAGCTCTATTTTCACCGTTGTGCCGTCGAACAGTGTCTTCATGTTAATTAATTTTCGCGCTTGCTTAGCATCACGTACACGGAGCACATACGTTGTGCCATTTGCTTCCGTTGTGGAACTTTCGATGTCGCCGACGAGGTCCTGCATTGACTTCCCGACGATGAAAGGACAGAGCCTCTGTTCAGCATCAGCTGCTTGCAGTGAAAGAATCTGCAGCTACCCGACGCCGACAGCACCCATCTAATTTGGAACCGTTGGTCTACCGTCCGTCGCTGTGGGGGGACGCCCAGGGTTCCATCCCGAACCTGACGCCATCGTACGTGGCTCACTGACCACCACTGAGAAAAAATTAATTCACTACGATAACGCGAAACGTAATTAAATTTACGCGCAAAAAATCTATCGGTACAGCACTACCGAAAAAGTGTCCATGCACACGCGCGCTCCTAAACGGAGGAGAAAATCGATTATAAACACTCGAAAAAACACTCGGGGTAAAGCGCGTTGGAACTTGACGCCCGCTTGTTTGCGAATGTGAGCTAGAACTTTTGCTTACGGCTATTATGCGAATGTGAGCTAGAACTGTTGCTTACGGCTTATGATATGCTTGGCAAAGACAGAAAGGTTACATTTGTGATACATTTTCTTCTCTGATTGGTCGATAGAAGGTTCGGCGTACCCTCGACGTAGTGACTCGGTTGACGGTTTTTGTTCACGAAATGTGAAGCATGCCGTCAGTTTGATTTTGAGCTGGTACAGTTCGGATCACACGCGAATGATGCTGCAAACAAGAGCGCACGGATCCATCGGTGTGCACGTACTAGGAACTTTCGCTGTTGCGAACAACAAGATTATCGTTTTTTTTTTTCTAAGGACGCATAGTAGGCTTTGGAACCAAAATTTCACGTGAAGCACTCAATAGGTGGTTTGGAAAACAAAAATCTCTTAAGAAAATACATGTAAAAACATAATAAATATCAAAATTTTGCTCATTTAGCATGCTCTCTGCATGGAATGGGTGTCATGAATTGTGTGGATTGGCAATCATTACACAACGATGCTCATTCATGTCATACACATTGCGTGTGTCTAACGATACCATGTAGCTTTGGCACGGTACTAGGATATGTACCTATCCGCAATTCCATTCAATTCCGATGGAAAAGTTTTCGCTCTGCTTCCTTTTGATTCTTTTATTTACAAACTCGAGAGGGATGGTGTTTGCTGGATCAAACGAGTTTCAATCTGGATTACTCTTTGTAAGTACTAGGTATAAATGTTCAACCTCCGATCCGTTACACAATGCAGTATGCCAGCGCTGTTTCTTGCATTGATAGGTGGTATTCGTTCCTGGTACAGAGAGGAGTTGAATATGAAAAGCTTATAGGGTTATGGGATGTAATTTATGCCAAGCCCTTAATTCGGTTTATGTACCAAATAGGGTCCTCCCTTAGATCAGTCGGTAAAGGCGCTACAAAGCAACACCATGCTGGAGGTGGCTGGGTTAGATTCCCGGTCTGGTCAAGGAATTTTTCGTTAAGTAAAATTTCTCGACTCCCTGGCCATAGGGTATGATTGTGCTTGCCACACATTCATACTAATGCAAAAATGGTACCTGGCATCGAAAGCTCCCAATTAATAACTGTGGAAGTGCATTTAGAATACTAAGTTGAGAGCAAGCAATAAGCACATGGTGAAAGCAGTAAGCTTGAAATGCTGAATAAGAAGAAGTACCAAATAGAAACATAAATTCAGCGAAAATTACCATGCCTTCATTGTTTGCAAAATTGAACCAATATACTTTGTTATGCACCCAAGATATACCGGAAATAATCAGTCATGATAACTTAACTGTTCACATAGAAGAATGGACCGTTAATTCACGAGAAAACCGTAGACCCAGTATTTTTGTTTTATGGAGTACACTCAGTAGTAAAAAAAAAGCCGAGCAAAATTTTGCTTACAAAAAACGCTGTGTTCTACCTTCTGCCACATTGTCAATTATCAATATTTTTGGCTGAAAATTTGACAACATTATAACCAATGTATATACCTTATTTGACTAGAATTTCATGTTGATAGGATTTATTAATTTAAAGTTTTCATAAAATATGCGAAAAAAGTCGTTTTTGGGCATACCAAATTTAAAAATCCGTATTTCTGTGAAAAATTTAGGTAGCATATTAAAAATGTCATCATAGACAAAACAAATATAGAAAATGATGTGGACAAAATTTGAACTGTTTCCATCAAGTGGTTTGGACTACAGCTGGCGTCAACGTTGATGCACCTACATGAGTATTTCCCTTTTTCACCCGATATTGATCATGCTGAAATATCGGTGCAAAAAAAAAGCCAAGCTGAATTTTACTAATAATACTGTATAATACTGTATGCGTAGTTTTCACAAACCAATTCATACTGTATGTCATATTTGTAAGTTCTCCGTGGGTTACACTAGTTATTTGGGATATTTCACGCGTAACCAATCATGTGTATTAATAAGATTAATTCACCTCGGCTTTTTTTTGCACCGATATTTCAGCATGGTCAATATCGGGTGAAAAAGGGAAATACTCATGTTGGTGCGTCAACTTTGACGCCAGCTGTAGTTCAAACCACTTGATGGAGACAGTTCAAATTTTGTCCACATCATTTTCTATATTTGTTTAATCTATGATGACATTTTTAATATGCTACCTAAATTTTTCACAGAAATACGGATTTTTGAAATTGGTATGTCCAAAAACGATTTTTTCACATATGTTCTGAAAACTTCAAATTTATAAATTTTATCAATATGAAATTTTGATCAAATAAGGTCTACACATTGGTTATAATGTTGTCAAATTTTCAGCCAAAAATATTGATAATTGACAAAGTTACAGAAGGTTGAACATAGCGTTTTTTGGAAGCAAAATTTTGCTCGGCTTTTTTTTTGCTACTGACCCAACAAACATCGGTGTTGAATTAGAGCTTGTTCAAGCAAATTTGGAGAAGCTGTTCAGCTGTTTCTTCTAGAATAGCTGAATAGCTTCTCCAAATTTGTTTGAACAAGCTCTAATTCAACACCGATGTTTGTTGGGGAGTGTATGTAGATTATAACATTTCATTTTATAACGTTAGTTTATTATTATTTTATGTTATGATATTAAATGATGTGATATTATTGCATTTAAATTCATTTCAAAAAATAACTATAGTACTTATGAGACTCACAAAAAAAAACTGCGATGCAAGGAATCGGAACAACATGAAATTTTAGGTTTACTATTCGTTATAATTTCAGATCATCCATGGATGTCCCAAGTTTTGTTGAATAATTTGAAATCAATTTTTTTTCGTAGCTACATTGTTTAAACTTTCAGGTACACTAATGGAATTGTTATTATCATTCTTATATTCATTCACTATATTATTTCTCATTATAATATTCTATAGATTGAATATGACATTGAATATATATTCGGAAGGGAGGGAGCAGCAGGGTATCACTCAAGCTGGAATTGGACAATGGAGTGGTATGACAACTGGCGTCTAGGAGGGAACAAACAATATTATCTTCTTTATCCTACCGATTCGATTGTGATGCTGTGAATTCTACTCCAACTGTTTCAGTGAGAGTGACGCGCCCATCTTAACAAGCCATCCCGTAGAAAGCTTAATAAGTATTGCGAATTGGGTTATGCGATTTGTTGGATCGTATCGTTGGAAGGATATTCTTATGTTGCAGCGGGTTTCGCGTAAGTGACTCTGCTTGCGGATCCGCTGCATCGTTTTTGGCCCTTCATACAGCGTTACTGTGAATGCAAACCGGTAACTCAATTTGATCTTGCTATTAAATGGAACTGCATACAAGGTCTTAGAAGGGATGGATGTGGATTATAACATTTCATCTATTTTTTAATTTACAAAATGGGACAATTGAAAAAAAAAAACAATTTCAAAATGTTATGAAATAATAATGATTGCAACACCGTTCTTCATGAAACACGCTACATAAAACAGACTACCTAGACTAACGAACCAACCATTGATTTCAAGCATCAACATCATCAGCTGTGTATTGTTGACAAACATTGAAGTTTAGGTTTTTTCTTTGCGCGGAGGGAGGGGGGTATTTTTTTTTTTTGTGTGTGAAAAACACCCCCGGCGTTTTTTTTATGTTTTCGGTTTTTTTGTTCTGTGTTGTGGGGTGTTTTGAAAAATTTTTGTTTTTTTTTTTTTTTTGTTTTTTTTTTTTTTGTTCTTTCTTGTTTTGTTTTCGTATTTTTTTTCTGGTTGGCGGGAAAAGTTAGTCCTTAAAAATTCCCTTAGGCCGTTTTCAGCGGTGTTCTATTATTTTGGTCTAGTTTTATAACAGCTCCAAAAATATAGACCACTAAAAATAGATCAACTATTTTCCATTTTCACCGCCATTGTTCTAAATTTTGTATGATGACGTCCATGTGTGTGTTTTGTTTTGGAACTCCGCCTGATTTGTTTGGATTTGGTTTGTATTGATTCAACTCGTTCGACATTTTGAAATAATTCTAAAAAGTTTCCGAGATTCACGATTCAAAAGATGCCGATTCTTGTTTGTGCTGGGTGAATATTAAGATGAATGATTGGTTCCAGACAGTGAAGGTTATTCCGAGAGTCAAAACGACGTTTGTTTTTTGGTGAAGTGAGAAAAGTCACCTGCAGTGACGTGCCTCTCCATTTGATTTGCCGAGTTACGTCACTGCAGGTGACTTTTCTCACTTCACTAAAAAACAAATCTCACTTCGACTCTCGGAATAACCATCAGTATTGAATTTTGCGGCTGCTTCGTGCTGTTTTATGGTAGACGATGTGGAGGATTTCCGTCTTGCTGAATCAGTCAAAAATGGAAATTAATTTCCATGGAAATTTCCTTTTTACGAGGAAGCTCTCATACGCGTAACTATGAATGTTTGACTGGATGAGAGTACGGCACTAGCTGACATAAAGGATCGGTATTGAGCTGAGTAATCTGCGACTCCAGTTCAACTCTATTTTAACAACGATTTCGGGCCTGGATAAAGCATTCCAACCAGTTGAAAATCCTGAAACTCCATTGCCAACAAGTTTCTTACGACTAGACTTTCTACAAGTCCAAATGTAAGAGGTTCGCGTTTCTTAGTCAGTTGAGCATCGCGTTATCAAGTACTACACTTGTCCGGGAAGAAAGTATTAAGAGGAAACGAATTTCCATGGTTTCTCGCAGATGATCATTAAAAACCCATCAGTATATATTCCATCAGTTCCGCGAAACGATATAGCAAGTGGAATAACATTCTGGAAACGCCGGAACACGACGTTGAAATCAAAATGTTCCGAACAACTAGACTGGATGTTGAGACGTTCATTATAACATAACTTATTCATCTTCCGGATTGGCACAGGAGGAAGTGCAGATGATGAAATTGAAAAAGAAAACACCGTTGCCGGGGGAAGCAGAAAATGTATGTTGTTGACGATTTAGACTTAGAATTTCGTACCTTTTTTTTGCAAAATAAATATCATTCATTTTGAAGGCTCAATCATATTGGCTTAAGGTTAATTTGGTAATATTATATAGGTGAGGTGCATGAGAAATATAAATAGGGAGATAAAATATCTCTGAGTATCTGATGTGACTTTATATATAATGTCAGAATTAGTGCACTGTACAGCTGTACAGCAACTTTGTTTATAACGTTCAAACCAGCAGTAAAATCAATTGTCAGTTCAATTTCCCAGTTTTGAACTGGAACAAAACTAAAAGATTTAAATTTTAGAAGGGTTTCATTATTCAGGTTTAAACGAGAGGTATTCAATATTCTGGACCTGTGCGCTGGATTTCAACACAAGCAATAGCACTGGAACAATTTTAGGTGGAATTTTACCTCTGCATGATTTCTGTTCACCCAGGTTGAGAGAACATGTATTAGAGGTGTCTCCATGTACCATTCTGCTAGCACTTGGTCATCGAAATCGCTCTAACGATCCGTATTCTTCTCTAGCAATCACACTCGTTGTCCTCCGCTATGGTGATTCCCATAGGTATCATTTCAAAGCTAACGAACACTGCCTTCGATGAGATATTTTTGTACGCACTCACGACTCGCAAGGTCAGGAGCCGGTATGTACTGTTCTGCTACGCTCGATTCTGTTAAGTGTCGAGCTCAGCAATCCAGGCTGGGCCTCCGTACCTCAATATCGACGAGAATACTACTCTTGGTCCACCGTTGTCTGGCATCATCCTACCCACCGCGTTGATGACCTTGGCCGCCTTCTCGCGGGCATAGATCACATAGATATTGATTTTCAGCCCGTCATCACTCTTTTTGGAGCAATGACACTTTGCATTTCATGACCAACAGTACCTCCGTTTTGTGGTGTGCAGCGCACCCCCCACACCTCTTCCACCAGCCTGTTATTGACAATGCGATGTCATCCGCAAAATCAACGATCACTACGCCAACATCAGCACACTGTTGTACAATCCGATCCAGAGGATGGATCCTTTCAAAACTTCCGTCTTGATCTTCAACGTTGTCTTTCACATAACTGTCTCGTGAACCAACACCCGGTTCTGGTAGCAATTTCTCAGCAGAAGAAGTGCTACACGTTTTGCCGAGTTGAAAAATCCCCAATATCCTTGTGTCACTCTTCCTCTTGTGTACTTATTTCAATCTACCCCAAGTTGTGCAAACTTGTGGTGCTAGTTTAAATGCTTCAAATACCTTGGAAAAATTATATTTGTAGCTGGGATTTTCTATAGCATCTCTCTTGCTAGCATTCATATGCTTCATATGCTAAAGTGCACAAAATTCAATATATGGGAAACACAACTTTTTGAGGAGGACTCAAGCAACGTGCAAAACATATTTTTATGCAAAATCATGCATGATAAAAATAAACAAAGCTGTGAAAGCACGTTATGCTAGTTTTAACAACATGTCATAGCAGTATACTAGTAGTAAGGAGTGTATCGAATATAAGCTATCCACATACATTTGCGTTGTACGCATGTATTTGTGATGATTTTTTATGCTCTGAACACTGCATGCTGTGCGTTTGACTGTCAGCTTTCTTTTGTTTACTTGTTTGTGCGGTTCAAATTCTGCGTTTTCCAAATGTCACGTATTGAAAAGGAAGTGAAAATTAAGGTTCTGGACACATGGCTAAGTGAGAAGGGTATTACTATGCGAAAATTGGCGAAGCGGTTTGGAATTCATCATGCGAGTGTTAAAACCATCATTAATAAGTTTGAGGAACACTATTCTTTGGATGAGCTACCAGGAAGAGGCAGAAAACCCGATTCTTCCAACCCGAAACTGGAGCAGAAAGTGGTATCTCTAATCATGAAGAACAAATCAATGTCAATCCGTGATTTAGCCAAAAAAGCAGGAACGAGTGTCGGAATGATCCAGCGTATCAAGAGGCCAAACCACCTGAAGACCTACAAGAAGCAGAAAATCTCGAAACAAAGTGCAGAACAGAAGAAGCGAGCAGCAACAAGGGCCCAGAAATTGTATTCGCGGCTTTTGCACCGTCCGGATGCATGCGTTTTGATGAGCCTATGTAAAGGAGGACTCAAAAACCCTTCCAGGTCCACAATACTTTACTGCCGTCGTTGGGGAGGATGTGAGCGATGCGGACAGGTCGATTCAAGTGGAGAAATTCGGTCGAAAGGTACTGGTATGGCAAGCAATATGTTCCTGTGGTTTGAAGTCAACCATTTTTTACACTACCGGAACTATAAATGCGGAAATCTATCGATCTGAGTGTCTCCAGAAGAGATTGTTGCCTTCATATAAGAAGCATAGTACACTTTCACTGTTTGAGCCGGATTTAGCGTCGGCTCACTATGCCAAAACCACTCTCAATTGGCTTGCGGAAAAGGGTATAGATTTCGTTGAGAAAAATATCAATCCACCAAATTGCCCTCAGCTTCGACCCATCGAACGTTACTGGGCAATCGTGAAGAGGGTTTTCAAGAAGACTGGTAAGGCAGCTGGGAACATGCAGGAGTTCAAAAAAATTGGGCTCAAGCGTCCAAAAAATGCGATGCAACACTTGTCCGGAACTTGATAAAGAGCATTCGATCCAAAGTTCGAATATTCGTGAAGGAATAAATTAAATTTCATCCGGTCTTCATTATGTTCAAGTTTTACCTCGTACAATAAAGGATCAATTTTTTGTATGAATAAAATATCGGTTTTCAACATAATTTGAAAGAAAGTTGGTGGATAGCTTATTTTCGATACACTCCTTACGTAACTAGTATACTGAAAAAATAATAATAGGGATGGGTTATTTCCGCTAAAACTTACCCTTAATAATCGTAAGACTTTAGCCATATTTACAAAACTTCATCAATCATCAAAGAACTTCATAATATAGTTCGCAGAAATTCTTCAATCTTCGGAGAGCTAGTTCACAGATTTTTTGCAAAGTTTGAACTTACATATTTCTCAAAATATCAGTTCAGTTCAAAGAACTTCAGTGTTCAGCATTCCACCATTGCCAGCAGAACTCCATAATGTTTAAAAAAAAAGCTATGATAAAGTTCAATGAGCTTAAGAAAAAACAAGAAGAACTTGAGCAAAGTCAGTAATCTTGTTGGTAAGACCGTAATACTGTTTTCAGACGAACCGAAAAACGAGCGAGCGATCGACGTGGTTGTGCATTTTGCCCTTGTTGTTATTTTACACCATTTTTTCAGCTGCCTAAACAAATTTAGAGCGCTCTGGATTCCGTTCCAAATTCGGAACAAAATAAAACAAAGCGTATGACAGTTTTATTTTTTTCACATTGAAACTGTTCGAAAATGAATTTTAGAACTCACCGGTGAAAATGGAAAATTTCGTTTGGTCTATTTAATTGTCAAAATTTAGAATAGACCACGACCGCTGAAAACGGCCTTAGGCCGTTTTCAGCGGTGTTCTATTCTTTTGGTCTATTTTTATAACAGTTCCAAAAATATAGACCACCATAAATAGATCAACTAGTTCCCACTTTCAGCGGTCGTGTTCTAAATTTTGTTTGTTGACGTCATCGTGTTTTTGTTTCGGAACTTTATTCTTTTGTTTTGCTTTGGCTGGTAAATTCCTCATAAACTGCTGAATCGAAGACGGTTTGGAGCAAAAGCATTTTTGACTCTTGTGTACGTTATTCAGGATGACACTCGTTCCTCCTAACGGCCAAAATCGGAGCCTTGAAGCAGGCGTTCATGATAGTGTTTAAGAAGCAATCGTGTGAACGGATGTCGTGCTGGCAGAACGACGGGATTCTTCTTCCAATTCTATTGAATGCTTCAGTCATCCTCCGAGTCCGATCAGCTGATTTTTGCAGAGGAGGCATCAGAAATACAATGAATTTCCACCGAAACTGCCTTCGGAATGATTACACATCGCTCAATGTTCAATGGTTGATTGAGGAGAGGTAGCTGTTCATGAAATTTACTCCACGCATCACCCACCACCGTTGGCAGTAGGAGCCAATCCCAACCGAGAGGTTGGTCATTTTTGTCATGTATGGTCCACAGAAGTTGCTTAATTGTCTTCGCTGTATTCATTACAGCCCCTAAAAGCCCTAGCCGTTCGAAAAACGTTTGCAATATCTGACAGCATGATAAGTTTGGTAAGAATTATTCAGAGAGGGAATGTTGAACTGGAACCGATGAAGGAATCTAGGTTAGTCCAAGCGGTTTCACCGACGAATCATGAGGTAGATTGATTCCATCCGATTAATGAATAGCCAAATTTGCATTGCATTGATGGAGAAGAAATACCATTCGATTCGCATGCTCGGTGTATACCTAGACCAGTGGTGCTCAGGTAGATGCTTGCAGCGGGCCAAAATGAAATTTCGCGCCAATGCCACGGGCCGCAATGAGTTATTTTTAATGGCTTGAAATAATTAATAAAAAACCGCTTATTTTGAGGACACGTTACTAGTAGATGTACCTGAAATGTAAAGCAATGCTCTTTCTTCCAAAATAAAAAAAATTACAAACAACAAAATGTAGATTTATATCACATTCAATTTATTTGAAAATCAATAAAAAAAAACTTTTCGCATTTTAATACATAATTCACTTACACTTTTCTTGAGCAAGCTTATCGAGATCAGCCTTCATGCTAGAGGTCGAAATACGCAATGAATTGTCCAAATGTTCATCACTTATCTTATTTCTTGCTTTTGACTTTACTTGCCTCATCACGGAAAACAGTTGTTCACAAATGTATGTGGATCCAAACAAAGAAGCTACGAAAAGAGCATGATTTCGCAGCTCTGGGAAGCGCTCTTCCGGAACAAATTTGGCATAGAACTCCAACAAATCATGTCGATCAAATTTTTCTCGCAGTTCCGTGTCGCACTGTAACTCAATTAGTTCCATTTGGATATTATCTGGGGCTTGTTCAGCATCAACACTGAATGGAGCAGAAAAAAGTCTTAGAATTTTGTCATGCGCTTTGAAATCTCCAAATCTACGAGAAAAATCATTTTACATTGTTTGGAGTGCGTCAACGTATTTTTTAGTCAACGTCACATTGCATTTTCCGAGAGTAGGGAAATGGGCAAAATTTAGAATTTTCATCTGTTTCTCCCACAGCACGAGTTTGTTTTCAAATGTACTGATTTGATTAAACATGCTGTGCACCAATTTGCCTTTACCCTGGAGACTTAAATTCAAATCGTTCAGGTGCGTTGTAATGTCAGTCAGGAAAGCCAGATCTGTCACCCACTCCGCATTATCGAAAAACTTCACTGATTTACCTTTGCTCTCCATGAATTCGACGATTTCTCTCCGAAGATCAAATACGCGTCGCAGCACCTTTCCCCTGCTCAGCCAACGTACCTCAGTATAATATGGTACGTCACCATATTCAGCATCCGTGTCTACTAGAAGAGCCTGAAATTCTCGATGGTTCAATGCGTGCGATCGGATGAAATTAACTATTTTGATGACATCTTTCATGACATCTTTGAATCCCACGCTTTTGGCGCAGAGGTTCTCCTGGTGCACGATGCAATGGTACTGGGAGAATTGCTCTGACACTTCTGGTAATTTTCGAAGATGGGCAATTGCACCTTCATGTTTTCCTATGAATAAACTTTTTTTTTCAGTAATAAAATGATTAAGCACAGAGAACAAACAAACAACCCAAACATAATTCATAAATAAATTAATAAATTTAAACATACATAAATGTATGAAGAAAAATACCTAAAATTTAACACCATCCTTGGTACTAAATTTTCCAAGGCCGTAAATCTGATAAAGCTGAATATTTTGCATCAATTTGTATGCAACCCTTCAAGTAAGAAGTAAATAAACTTACGGCCTGATGCCAGCGCCAAATACATCAAATGTCCATAATAAATGTGATAATGCCAGTACTGTCAAAAGGCGACGTTCAAAATAGCACAACATTTTAGGCAAGAATTTTAAGGAGCTTGCACGTCTTTACACTGCGGTATAAGCTTGAACAATTTAAATAAGATGGAAAACAAAATACATACCACACATAGCGGGAGCTCCATCGGTAACAACTCCGGACATTTTCTTCAGCGGTAGATCAAACTTTTCTAGAACAGCGCACAGAGCATTAAAGATATCAATGCCCTTCGTCGTTCCTTTCATGGGGAAAAGGCTTGCCAATTCCTCAGTCACCTCAAATTTCTTAGATATGTCGCGGATAAAAACTGCTAATTGAGCTGTGTCAGATATATCCGTGCTCTCATCCAGCGCCACTGAATAAAATTCAAAGCTGGCAACTTTTTCCTTCAAACTCAACACAAGATTTTCAGCAATGTCTTCAACCCGCCTGGTGATGGTCGCCCGCGACAAACTCACTTGCGCAAAGATGCGACTTTTTTCGGGACAAATCATTTGAACCACAGTTTCCATACATTCCTTAACAAACTCGCCTTCAGAAAATGGCTTCGAATGGGAAGCGAGTTTTTCTGCGATAATGAAACTTGCCTTTGTGCACAACTCGTTTTCTTGCTTTCTTCTCACAAAAAAGTTTTGCTGGCTACTCAAATTTCCCCTGAACTCAGCACATTTTTCAGCCCGCGCCACACCGACATATTTATCCATTTTTGACGCATGTTTCGACTCGTAGTAACGCTTCACATTAAATTCCTTCATAACTGCAACAGCTTCGTTGCAAATCATACACACCGGTTTTTGATTAATGCACGTAAAGAAAAACATTTCAGACCACTTCTCCTGGAATACACGTCCTTCATCAGCCACTTTCCGTTTTTTGCTAGTGCTGGCTTCCATTTTCACTGAATAATTGCTCGAAACTTCTCAGAACTACGCACGCGACTACAGAACGAAACCAATTGACAACAGACACTGAATGGTGAAAGTGAATGAACCTGTGGTTGCGGGAGCGAAAATATGACTACATTCTCTCTTTCTTTCTATCCCGCCTTTTTGGTCATTCATCATCTGTGTAACAAGCACGGTAAAAATTGTTCACATAAAACTATGAGAATCACAATTATTGCACAGTAAGAAATGCAACTCAAATCGAACAGCAAATAGCTACATATTCAATGAAGTTCTCATATTTCTCAAATGCCCGCGGGCCGCAGGATGAGCACCACTGACCTAGACCGTCACTTAAGCTTCGATCCTCACTGCGATCGTACAAGGTAACTGAGCAAATGCTAGTTTAGTTTACTACGTATCAACACAAGCAAACACGCCAAAAACAAAGGCGACGTAGGGTTGCAAATTATGAAGGTGATAACATGCAGTAAATTATTGTATCGTACCGAGCTACTGTGCAGAAGTTCCAACAATATCATTGAAAAACGTGCTCCAATCTTCAATCGATGCATCCGCAGTATATCCCGTCTACTATCCTGCACCGAAGAATCATCTACATTCGTTGAGGCAGCAATCGTCCCCTTTCGTCACTTGATTGTAACAGCGGAGACGACGAAGGAGTGTTCCTCCACAAAAAGGCAAACAAATTCCTTCAAATCACCCACCAAACCCATCGGTGTCCAGGGTCCACTGGGTCGGAGATGCAGCGTGGGACTCCTCTCCACCCAGAATCATATGGACACTAAGCAAACCCATGAAGGAAAACCTTAATCCTCAAACTGGGGTCCCACGCTTCAAGGAGCTTATCACAACACCGCTGATTGGTTACGACTTAATATACACCGATGGCTCGAAAACTACAAGCGAAGTAAGATACGGTGTAACGGGCCCCAACGTAAACATAAGTAGAGGGTTCTCGAACCCTACAACCATTTTCGCGGCAAAGGCAATAGCCATCCTGTCGGCCGTCACAGAATCCAGATCTACTTGGCAAGCCATCATTACCGACTCGGCTAGTGTACTGAAAGCCCTTGAGAACCCAAAGGCTCGACATCCGCTAGTGCAAGCGATTAGAATGGCTTCGGACAACAGAACAGTATCCAGCCACTGCGGTATCAATGGTAACAAAAAGATTTTCGATCTGTCATCTGCTGCCAACTGGTTGGCAGCAGATGGCAGATCGAAAACCCCTTCATACCCGGAAGTACCTGCGCCAGATCTCAAAACCTGGATAAAATATATCATTGACTCAGCATGGAACAACGAATGGACAACAAACCGAGGCTGACGTCGTTGGATCGACACAAAAAACTTGAAGGACTACGCTGCGGCTAAACCCGATTTTCAAACGATCTTGGATCTCGCAATGAATTCCACAGAAAATGCGCAGTTGAACACCTCATAATCAACTGTGCTGTATATCAAACCCTCTGAGATCATCACAATATCGGCGCCAGTATTAGAAAAACACTATCCAACGACACATATATGGAAAAAAAAACTCTGTAACTGCAACAAAATATTATGGATCCCTTAATAATTCCTCACCTGCAAAAGAGACGAACCAGTCCAGGACTGAAAATTTCTATAAAATAAGTAAAAATAAAACATACCTTCATCAAAATTCAACTTTTGACAAGATGAAAAACAGCCACATAATAGCGGAGCAGCGTTTCCAAAATTTAGCGCTTCAGCCTAGATCGGCGAGTGAAAATATTTATCCTTCGACTGAAATAAACACAAAAATAAATGGAGAACTGGATTGAAAAGTTCTGACAAATTCTATTACAAAATTTCACTATGCAGCGCACCGTTGAAAAAAGCCAATAACATAAAAGAAATTATATTTTCACTTTGGTTACCTGTAAATGGAGGAGCGCCGTACAACCAAAATTTTTAAATATGCAACTTCCGACAGCACACTGCAAAACCGGCAAATTTCGGGCAATGCAGTCATGCTAATTTAATTTGTCTTCACACTTTTCACTTTTCTTTCTTATAGCACTTTGCAAAAAACACTTTAACGACCGATCTTCCACTCCGACTTTTTCATTTGACGTTGTTGTTGTTGTAAAAAATCAATCAGCTGTCAAACAAGTTTAGAACTGCCTGTATTCTGTTCCAATTTCGGCGCAAAATAAAACAAAACGTATGACAGTTCTATTTTATTTGGAACAGAACTGTTCGAAAATCAAATTTAGAACACCCCGGTGAAAATGGAAAATTTCGTTTGGTCTATTTAACTGTCAAAATTTAGAATAGACCGCGACCGCTGAAAACGGCCTTAGGAAGCGAATTAAGATCCGCTTTTGTACGCTTTTGCATTCATTATTTTGATGAACTCGAAAAGTTGTTTTTTTTTTTTTTTTTTTTTTTAAAAAAAAGAAAGTCACTCTGAGAAAAGGGTATTTTTTTTTATTTTTTTTTGTGGGGGCTGTTGAAGAAAAAAAAAACTTTATAAAAACATACAGGTTAGCTTTCTTTTTCTTTGTGTGGTTTGTGTGTACTTTGTGAGCATGTTGGTTAGTAAAAAAAAAAAAAATTTTTTTTTTTTAATTTATAAAAAAAAAAAAAATAATAGAGAAAAAAAAAATATTTTTGTGCCTGGAAGAACGGCCGTCTTCGATATAAATGAAAAACCATCGTTTTTTTTTTTTTAAATACCGTAAACTTATCGTAATACTTGGCTGCATAATTTTCAAATGGTTCTTCGTATATCAACATTATACGCAAAAAAGAATATTAACTATCGAATGGCCAATATATTATAAATGATAATTATCTTATAACTCGTTCCCACTACAACCTATATTACTTGATATAGCGTGTCTTGATATCAACATTCATGCATCTAGTTTTCACTGGAAATAATATGTATGACATATAATTGTTCATCATTGTTTATTGTTTATTACAGTCCACAGGTAAAATATTTGCCCCAATGACCGGCAAATCACAAAACTACAAAATTAATCAAATTAACAAAAAATACGTCTAAAACTACACTTATTTGTTTCCCTATGTACATTAAAATCAAATACAAAGTAACAACTATTAAAAAGACGACCCATGCTGCGCATTGGTTCATGGAGCCCATAGTTGGCTCTTGCCGCGGGAAGGCTCAGGAATGAATGTGCGCGTAGATTACGGCGGCGTATGTTGATGTCCAACATGCTGAGCAGTCTAGAACAATCAATGTTCGCTTGCAAGAGATCGCCAATAAAACAGGCTTTTGCCACGTTACGCCTTCCATCAAGTGGTTGAAGGTTGATGAGCTGGCACCGACTGCTATAGCTGGGTAGATTGAACGGGTCTCTCCACCTGAGATGACGTAGGGCAAATCGAATGAATTTCCGCTGGATGGCCTCAACACGCTGGATTTCATTCTGGTAATATGGAGACCAGACAACCGAACAATATTCCAGAATAGGGCGAACGATTGCGCAGTAAAGCGATTTCAAGCAATAAACATCCTTAAATTTTTTGGCAAAACGGAACAGGAAGCCTAACTGCGATGATGCCTTAGACACGACGTATGCTACGTGGTCACTTTGGAATCGATGAGAATCCCCAAGTCCTTAACCGTCGTTTTGCGCTGCAGCTCAAATCCTGCCAAAGCATAACATATCATAGCAAGATACTCTATATCACGTAATATAGATTGTAGTCTGGATGGGGTATTAGGGTTTTAAAGTGCTTTGAAATTTCCTGTTAGATGGAGAGAATATAACTAGGGGGAAGTTGCATCCACGAACAGACCCTATAACTATATAAACTGCCATTACATATATACCTCAACAGTTATCGGCTCAATAAAGAAAGTTGTTTAACTTTTCGTAGCTCAGAACAACAAGCGTGTTTGTAAGCTCATCTAAGCAAGCGTATGAGTAGTTGAATGTCATTTGTAGTTATGAGTCACAATGAATAATCCATACAACGGGGACACATACCCTACATACATTTCACAGGATTATGGTTTCTCGGTGTTGTTTTCTGCAGTGAACGATGCAGCCAAAGGCGCAGTGATGGTGTGAACAAAAGAATCATGCTTTGATTCCTTCCGTTCAGATTTTTCCTTCTTCAATATTTATTCCCCGACAGTGCAGTGAGTGTAACAGTGCCCCTATTTTCCAAAAGTACTCGAAACAAAAGTGTGTGATTTTACATGTTTCAAGTATCAACTCAATTGATTCAAGAGCTATGAAAGGGTAGTGGAGAGCGGATTGGCTGTTCACTGCCGAGGATTTTGCGGTAATTTGGAAAAAAAGGTATCCGATTCAAATTTATAGAATATGATGTTTGATTTAAAATGAGTACATTTCATTTGTTTTGGTTGTTTTAAACAAATTTTCCTGCATACTTGCATTTGATAAATTGGAGGCAAATTGCCTTTAAAAAAACTTAATTTTGCGACCGCACCTGGGAAGCCCCTGTTTAATAGGCAAAATGAGGTCATTTTTTTAGAGATATTATGGTTTACACACACCAAGCACTACGTATTATCATGTCTTGTGTTTGTGCTAGTTAATTCAGGTGATTTGTTCCTCAACCTTAGTTTGATTAAAAATGGGTATTATTCCATCCCTCTGTTTCAAAAGGTTCCAACATTTTGATTCAAACTCGTGATGGAAGTGACCCTGGAGTTTGGTTGAAAATCACTCACGCCAAAGGCGTGAGTTCGAATCTCACAAGTAGATAGACCAGCCCAAGTTTGAACATATAGGAATAAAAATAGGTTATTCAACTAGGCTGTTTAAAAACGGGCCTTTACATTTCAGCTCATCTGGATACGGATTCATAATTTGGTCCACATTGAAATTTTGTTGCTCACAGACACGAAGAACCGGTAAAACCGGATTTCTCAGATGGTATTGCCCTTTGCGCCTAAAATTTTACTGTGATTTTGGCGCCATCCTTCGCGCTCTTTCCGTTGTTTGTTAAATCTTGTTAGTGTCTACGGCGTAAACTTCTTTATGAGCCAAAGAATAGTACTCTGAAAACGCGAACCAGATTAAACAAACAACCGAAGTGGCGTTAAAGATGGCGCTCAAATTACAGTAAAATTTTCGGCGCAAAGGGCAATACTCCTGCTTATAATTCACTAACGTTTTTTCGCCTTCAGCAAAGCCTGATCGGTTAATGGAAAAGTGTCGTGTTTGGATTATTTTACAATTATTTACAATTTTTAAGTTGGACCATAGGTCCAGGTGGGTGTCTTTTAATGCAACATTCATTACTGAAAAAGTAATACTTTTTCTACCAATAACTCAGATCCAACAATTTGTTGGCCTCTATAATGAATAAAATCACGCGGATAGCATTCCGCACTTCATCCCCTATTGAATATTTAGTTGGATGGCAGTTGATCGAAATCAGAGAAAAGTATGAATCATTTAGCTATTAAAATGTTTTAATATGATGTCATTTTTTAAATGAAATAATTACTCTTTATTTCATTATAAGCGAAACTGAGAAATTCTTAAAGACTGAAATTCATCATTTTAAATTAATCCTGGTGAGTATTAGCATTTAAGTGGAATACCTGTTACTAGAAAATGAGGAGAAAGATTAGTAATTTCCATTTAATTCCAACTACCTTTATTGCTTATCTAGACAAATAAGCGTATTTCGTCTACAATGTGCAGACTTCTTCAGTGTCGTGTACTGTCGAGTATTAGTACACGACACTGAAGAAGTCTGCACATTGTAGACGAAATACGCGTATCTGTCAAGATAAGCAATAAAGGTAGTTAGAATTTAATGGAAATTACTAATATATCTTCTAATTTTCTATTTTAAGTTAATTACTTTTTCTTTTCTAATATACTCATTTTTAAGTAAAATTTGCCCCGACAACCTATACACTCAACGAATGTTCTTTAAACGATTGAATTGAAATCCATACAGTAATTGTTATAGGATTAACGTACCATTAGTGGAGGTATTAGTACCACTCAGTTTTAAATAGATAAGATTAAATAGATAATGCCTTTGCTGCTTTGAATACGTAACTTGATAAATTTGAGTCTTAATCTATCTATCTATATAAAAATGAATTTCTGTCTGTCTGTCTGTCTGTCTGTCTGTCTGTCTGTCTGTCTGTCTGTCTGTCTGTTTGTCTGAACCTTATAGAATCGAAAAATACTGAACCGATCGACGTGAAATTTTGAATGCAGGAGTTTTTGGGGCCGGGAAAGGTTCTTATGATAGTTTGAGACCCCTTCCATTGCTGGCAGGGGTGGGCTCCCATACAAATGACGCACAAATTTTTGTATAACTCGAGAATTAATCAAGCAAAGGTAACCAAATTTAGCATGTGGGAGTTTTTGGAGGCAAAAAATGTTTCTGTGGTAGTTTGAGACCCCTCCTCTTTCTATAAAGGGAGGCTCCCATACAAATGAAACAGAAGTTTCTGCATAACTCGAGAGCTAATCAAGCAAATGGAACCGAATTTGGCATGTGGGGTTTTTTGGAGGCGAAAACTGTTTCTATGGTGATTTGAGACCCTTCCCTTCTACTACAAGGGGGCTTTCGTACAAATGAAACTGAAATTTCTGCATAACTCTATATCTAAAAAAGCAAATTGCAAAAAAATTTGGCCTGTGTGGATTTTAAAGGAAAGAAATGTTTCCACGGTGGTTCAAGACCCCTCCTCTTTCTGTTAGGGGGACGGGGGGGGGGGGGGGGGGGGGGTCATACAAAAGAAACACAAAATTTAACCAAACATCAGAATTCTTCCTACTGTTATGAAAATTTGTTTGCAGGGTTTTTGGGACCGGGAAAGGTTCTTATGATGGTTCGAGACTCCTCCCCTGCCTGAAAGGGGGGGGGGGGGGCTCCTATACAAATGAAACACATATTGCTGCACAACTCGAGAACTAATCAAGAAAATGGAACCAAATTTGGTATGTGAAGGTTTTTGAAGGCAAGAAATGTTTTCACGGTGGTTCGAGACCCCTCCCATCTTAGGATATCTCATACAAATAAAACACAAATGTTAACCAAACATGAGAATTATTCCTACTGTTATGAAAATTTGTATGCAGAAGTTTTTGGGCCGGAGAAAGTGCTTATGATGGTTCGAGACTCTTTTCCCGTCTTGAAGTGGGGAGGGCTTCCATACACATGAAACACAAATTTCTGCATAACTCGAGTGCTAATCAAGCAAATGGAACCGAATTTGGCATGTGGAGGATGTGGAAGGCAAGAAATGTTTCCACGGTGGTTTGAGACCCCTACCCTTTTTGGAAGGGGGGATATGATACAAATGAAACACAAATTTCAACCAAACCTGAGAATTCCTCCTACTGTTATGAAATTTTTTATGCATATTTGGGCCGGAAAAGGTTCTTATGATGGTTCGAGACTCCTTCTCCGTCTAGAACCCATACAAATGAAACACAAATGTCTGCAAAACTCGAGAACTAATCAAGCAACTGGACCCAAATTTCTCATTTTAATGTGAAATTTTAACCAAACATGAGAATTATCCAGGCAACTAAAACACAAAATGTGTATTTCGTGAGGAAAGCAGCATGTTCTGATAGAAGTTTGAACCCCTTTTTATTCAAGAATGGAGGATACTTGAGTTTCTCTCAGTGCTATATACAGGGTGACTGGTAATTGGTGTTACACCCGAAAGGAGGTGATAGTAGACCTCATTTGCAGCAAAAAAATGTAAGGCAAGGTGGGTCGTAAAATCATTCCTTGCCGAGTTATTGAACATTTAAGTTTGCATTGCCGAGCAACAATAGCACTTTTTGCTCGGGTACTCATAAATATCCCATGGTGCCGTCATGGCAAATGACAACAATCAATGTAATCGTAGTAGTCGATATCATGTTTGGTTGATCGTCATACTGTGTGAACCTGGTTTTCGAAGCAAAAGATGCAGTTTTCGAACAGCGAGTACGCTGATATGATTTTTTGTTATGGTTTTGCAGACGGCAATGCTGCAGGTGCCAGAAGGGAGTACGAACAACGATTCCCGCATCGCACGCTTCCCAGCGCACCCGTATTCACCAGAGCATTCCGCCGCCTCTCAGAAACGGGCAGTGTTCAGAGCAATCACCGCGATGCGGGATCACCGGAGGCACAAACGAACCTCGAAACACAGATCCTGCGTCGTTTCGAACAGGATCCTACTACTAGTACGAGACAAGAAGCATCAAGGTTTGTATTATCTTTGTCCATATGATGCACACATTTATTGCATAAGGTTGCTTTTACAGATTCAGGGTATCCCAATGGAAGGTGTAGAAAACGCTGAACAAAAATCGACTGCACCCATACCATTACACTCCTGTCCAAGAATTGGAATCAAGGGATCCTCCAAACAGGTTGCTCTACTGCAATTTTATTCTAGCAGCTCTTGCTGCTGATAGAGAATACCTCTCTAGAGTGCTGTGGACAGATGAGTGTCATTTTGACAGAGCAGGAGTTTCGAATTTGAAAAACCTTCACGTTTGGAGTGACGAAAATCCCCACGCCAAACGAGTAAAAAAAGTTCAGCGACAGTTCTCAGTGAACTTATGGGGAGGGATGGTAGGGGTCACCTCATTGGGCCATATGTTTTACCTGATCGGCTCAATGGAGCAGCGTATTTGGATTTCTTACAAAATCAACTTCCCGAACTTCTACGCGATGTTCCACAAGAGATCAGAAGAAGAATGGTTTTTCAACATGATGGTTGTCCTTCGCATTATCATCGAGATGTACGAGAATTTTTGAACAACGAATATGAAGGACGCTGGATCGGACGCGGGGGATCTACAGAATGGCCAGCTCGTTCGCCAGATCTAACTCCTCTTGAATTTTACTAGTGGGGTAGAATGAAGGAGTTAGTTTATTTCAAACCAGTTCCCACGCAGGAAATTTTAATGGAAAGAATTTACCAAGCCAGTGCACAGGTAAGAGAAGAACTAACTGTTGTAGTAACTACAACGGAAGTAGAGAAACGCGTTGGGTTGTGCATTGAAATGGATGGCAATCATTTCGAAAATTATCTAAAGTAACTTCGAATATCAATAACAGTCAATATCAATCATTTGAAAATAAATATTTTATTACATTTAAATGAGCTACAGAACGGAAAGATAATGACCAAACCCATCCGAAAGTAAGCCTGTAACGCCAGTTGAATCGAGTTGTTAGTAAACAAAGGTTGATCAAAGGAGCCGAGCAATGCGTACTCTTTGGTGGGCCTTGATAATGCGTACAAGTACCCGACCAAAAAGTGGTATTGTCGCTCGGCAATGCAAACTTAAATGTTCAATAACTCGGTAAGGAATGATTTTACGACCCACCTTGCCATACATTTTTTTGCTGCAAATGGGGTCTACTATCACCTCCTTTCGGGTGTAACACCAATTACCAGTCACCCTGTATATAAAAAAAAACATTCTACGCATATGGTCAAATCTCAACTATTACAGAGTTATTGAACTTTTTTATTTCGGTGGTATGTTTGCACTTAACTTGCACTTGCGCAAAGATTATTCTCTTAAGAGTAAATCATTTACGTTCATTCGAAAGCTAGGTGGTTTTTCAAGATGCCAATGGAAGACCTAACATCGTGTGCTATATATATATATATATATATATATATATATATATATATATATATATATATATATATATATATATATATATATATATATATATATATATATATATATATATATATATATATATATATATATATATATATATATATATATATATATATATATATATATATATATATATATATATATATATATATATATATATAGTATATATATTTATTAGGGTGACCATGTTCGATATAGGGTTACCAGAAAAATCGACATTTTTCGAAATTTAAATAAATCATAACTTTGTAACCACTGAATCGATTTGCAATGTTTTTTGATGAATAGAAAGTTTTTCACTTTTTGTTTTTACTGAAAATATTGGTTAAAATAATTAATTTACTCAAATTTGCTAAAATGGTCAAAGTATTAGTTTTTTATGATTTTTGAAATGTTGGACCACAACGACTATTTATTTTTATATGTTTTTATAAAAATTCAAACATTTTTACATATCATATCAAAAAATTAAATATGTTCATTGAGCCGTTTTTGAGTTCCTTTTTTATGAAAATTTCAAGTTTTTTGCCCATACACACATGAAATGAGCATCATTTTCCTTCACTTCAAAATAACTGCGGGAATCATTTCATTGAAGTTATCAATCTTATTCCTAATAAATGCATGATAACCATGTTTTTAAATATAGTTTTATTTGTGAAGTAATGTACCCATCAAAAGTAGGGGAGGCTGGTCCAATTCTGACCCCATTAAATGTAAGAACTATAAATCAGCCTCAAATTGTTTAAAAGCAGAGACCAACATTGCTAGGGTTTACTCAGCCATGGTTTACGCTATAACTGGAACCGCAATGCTCCGTTAGCGTCCAAATTCAGTATGAGTGCTCATAAGGATTGCAGAGGCACTCATGCCGAATTTGAGTTGAAGCGTAAACCACGACTGAGTAAACTTAACTCATATTTTGAATTATTCCACATTAGGGTCATTTTGAGTGAACCGAACTGAAACTAGAATACATTTTTTTAGCGTGTTGAATTTTTTTCTCAAATTTAGTCAAGTTAAAAAATCAATTTTGAAGTCCAAAAAACACCATTTCTCCGACCAATGCAATCTACGTTGAAATTCTGTGTGTAATGAAAGCTTTCCATTGGTATTATTAAAAATTTGGCAATCAGCGCTGTCTGAGAGAATCTTGGGAGGTCGGAATTGGCCACAGGGTCGGGATTGGACCAGGCTCCGCTATATTGAGGAATTGGAGCTCAAATCTCAAAGCTTTATACTACAAGCAAGGGTTTTCTCAGATTACCTTCAATTAAAAAATCCAATTTCAAAAGAAGGATATTGCTCTTTGAAAATTAAATAAATTTCACGAAGGTTACATAAAAGTAATCAGCGCTGTACATGCACTTTGTCTTCTACCATATTTTCAATAACGAAATCCCTTTTCCCAGGACATGCTCTGCTCATTGTCACTATTATAAAAGTCCCTAACTATACAGTTAGAGTATCATCGCTCAAAGATAACATATTTTCTCTGGTCTCCGGTGTGCTCATAAAACCTTTTTTAATCTGTAATTCCTTTGCATGTTGAGCAGTTTGTTGCGAAACACCGAATTCTTGCATCATTTTGTATGCAGTCCAGGATTTGGGGAGGGAAGTTAGAATCCTATTTCGATCGTTTCTGTCAAAGGTTTCATCAAACTTTGCCTTCATCTGTTGAAGCATTTCCTGACCGTCGCCGGATTTCTGGCCAGCAGCGCTACCAATTGATTCAGCAGTGCAGCTGTAGCTAGCAAGTGTACGATTTGAACCACACGCGGAGCAAAACTCTCGATACACGCGGTGAGAACATCGGCTGCACGCCGTGCACGAGAACTTGAAAACGGAGCAAGAGCATTGCCTATCGGGAGCGAGTAACATGCAGAAAGAGAAACACGGAGGAAATCAAAGATGCTCCGTGCTCTTGGATTTTGGAAATCTTTCGTCAGTGTTAGTACGCGGTTGTACGTTTTTGAATGATGGCTGAGAAAAGGAAGTTAAGTGGGGATGTGTGGAATTTTATCTCGTGATAATGATTCCGTAAAAACTGTCTTTGAAAAACCATTATGTAAAGAGCGGTCGCTGCAGAGAGGCTCAAAATTTAATTTGACGGGGCATATTACTTCCGTTTACAAGGAAAGCAGTAGAGTGTGGACTTCTAAAGTAGAATAAGGGAAACGCCGCGGATGTTAAAAAAAAACTTTTAGAAGTGTTATTTAGATGGATGTGTTGTTTCGATGGACCGTAATGTGTATATCTCCAGTATTGTGCAGTGGATAACAGAGTGTGGACTTCCGCTCAATTTTTTTTTCCAAGGACTGAGTTCACAACGTTTTGCAACCTATTGAAAAAGCACTGAAGTTACCACATTTCGGTAGCAGAAACATAGTGCAACATTTGGATGCCATTCCGCATCGAACGCTGAAGAGCTTCGGTTCAGTATTTTTCGCACTCCGCATTACCTCTTTTGCATTTTTTTTTTCAACCCGCATACAATCACGCGGTGATTAAAAGTAGTGCACTGTTTAAACCACCGATATCCAGCCGAGCGTTCCATTAGGGAAGCAGACATTCCCGGCCGAGCCCGACGGATGATCTGTCCAGCCTGTACCATCGTCAAACACCCAAGGGGAAAAAGTGTAACCCCATCGCAGCAAGAAAGGTCATCGCTCCATCCACTGCCGGTCAGCAAGCGGTGCTTTGTTTGCGAACAACAGCAGAAGGTGCCATACCGGCAAACGGCAAGTAGCACATTTGTTTTTTGTTTCCTCATCTGCTAGTGTGTTGTGTATCTCTCTCCTATATAGTAAATCGTTCTGCATAGGGTGGTTTAAAAAAATATCGTTCTGCATAGGGTGGTACAAAAAAAAAATCATCAGATTTTTATTTTGTTTTATTTAATTTTTGTTTTTTTCTGTCCCTGAATTTGTCTTTTCGTGGATGATTCTAAGGGGAGCGACTTGCCTCCCAAAGATGTTTTTAGGGTGCGCTGTTATCAGCCGTCTTCTGCCTCTCCTTGGGTTGTCTATTTTCGGCAGAAAGTGAAAGCCTTAGACTTTTTGGGCATAAAAAGAAATTTGACGCGTCGTTATTCGGGGACCGAATTTCATCAGGTCAACCGAAACAAACTGCGTGTTACTGCACCTACATATAAAATTGCAAATGAAATTGCTAGTGATGAAGGTTATAATGTCGAGTACTACGTCTACATCCCATCTCGAGATGTGGAGATAGATGGTGTGGTTTCTGCAGCGAGCCTGACGTGTGAAGACGTTATGGAAGGTAAGGGGCGACTTCCAAATTCAGCTTCGTCTTCCATTGAAATCCTGGAATGCAAACAATTGCATACAGGATCAATGGTAGATGGAAAAAAGACGTATTCACCATCGGACTTGCTACAAGTGACCTTCACCGGATCAATTCTCCCAAAATTTGTTGAAATTTGTAAAGTTTTTTTCCCAGTGCGCCTTTTTGTACCAAGGGTATTTAATTGTACCAAGTGCAAACAGTTGGGTCATACGGCTAATTTTTGCGACAACAAGCCCCGTTGTGGCAAATGCGGTCAAAGGCATCTAGAGGATGCTTGCCAACAGGAAGCAACAAAGTGTGCTTACTGTGACTAAGAGCCTCTCCACGATTTGCAGAACTGCCCCGTGTACAAGAAGCGCACTGGTAACGTGAGACGTTCCATACAAGAACGCTCCAAGCAGACGTATGCAGAAATGTTAAAGTCGCAAAACGGAGCATCTGCATCGTCTGTATCAGCCGCTCAAAATGAAAATCCCTTTTTGATTTTGTCTTCCGATGAACTGGACTCTGACGAAGCCGATGAGAGTGGATTTCCGGAGGTACACGCCCCCGGTAAAAGAAAGCCTACTAGTTCTCCGGGTGTGTGCCGGAAACAAATAAAACCTACTCTCAATAGCTTGCAAAAAATTGGAGGTAGAGGGGGTCAACTTAAAAAACCGAATAAACCGGTAATAGCTGATGCATCCATTCCCAGCTGTAGCTATACCAACCCGCCGCTACCTAATAACAATAACCGTAAGAGGTTACCAAAAACTACGTCTTCTCGTAATTCTAAGAATATCCCGTCCAAGCGAGGTAAGATTAATTTTAGGGACATTGTGGATAACATTTTAAATGCTCTAGGTCTTTCGGATGCTTCACCGCTCCGAGGAATTATTGACCTGCTTATTCCTATACTTCAAGCAATTGACTGTATCATGGCCCCTCATTGGTGAATTCATATCTTTCGATGAATAATTCGTCGAGTGAGGATCAAGATATGATCACCGCATTAGAATGGAACTGTCGTAGTCTAATACCTAAATTAAACCCGTTCAAGTATTTGATTCACAATTCTGATTGTGATATATTTGCTCTCTGTGAAACATGGCTTTCATCCGAAGATGAATTATACTTCCACGATTTTAACATTATTCGCCTGGACCGAGATGATTCATATGGTGGAATACTTCTGGGGATCAAAAAGTGCTACCCCTTCTATAAAATCTCACTCCCAATAATCTCAGGCATTGAAATCGTCGCTTGCCAAATAAATGTAAAGAATAAAGATCTTTGCATAGCTTCCGTCTATGTCCCTCCGAGGGCATCAATAAACCGCCGTCAACTTTGGAGTTCAATTACATTACTTCCATCTCCAGTTCTTATTCTGGGCGATCTGAACTCCCACGGTACTGCTTGGGGCGAACAATACGATGACAACAGAGCGGGTATTTTCTATGACTTACGCGACGATTTCAATTTGACCATCTTGAACACTGGGGAAGCGACACGAATAGCAAAACCTCCTGCCAGGGAGAGTCAACTTGACATATCTTTGTGTTCTAATTCACTTTCATTAGATTGTCTGTGGAAGGTAATCAATGATCCCCATGGTAGTGATCACTTACCAATTATTATCTCAATCACAAATAGTTTTCACAAAACAGACCAGTCAATCCATGTTCCTTATGACCTCACGAGGCATATTGATTGGCAACATTTTGCATCGGCGGTAACCCTTGGTATTGATTCTACCGATCCTCTTCCACCATTAGAAGAGTATCGTTTCCTTTCCGACCTGATGTACAAAAGTGCATTAGAAGCTCAGAAACGACATGTTCCAAGTGCATCCCTCAAAAGAAGACCCACCACCCCTGGTTGGGATGATGAATGCACTAAGTTGTATCTTGAGAAATCCGATGCGTTTAAAAATTATCGTAGACATGAAACATGTGAGCTTTTTGATAAGTACCTCAAGCTTGAAAAAAAGCTTAAAAACTTACTCAATGCAAAGAAACGCAATTACTGGCGTTCGTTTGTAGAGGTACTATCTAAAGAAACCTCGATGACAACGCTTTGGAGAAAGGCTCGTTACATGCGAAACCGCTCATCCTCCAATCAGAGTGAAGAATACTCCATGCAATGGATATTCGACTTCGCTAAAAAGGTTTGTCCAGACTATGTCCCAACACAACCGAATTTACGGGATACTACCCGAAATAACGGTTCTCTTGCCGAACCATTCACAATGTTGGAATTTTCAATGGCACTTCTTTCATCGAATAACTCTGCTCCGGGAAGCGATATGATTAAATTCAACCTTCTAAAAATTTTTCCTGATATCGCTAAAAGACGATTACTTAACCTGTATAACACTCTCATGGAATTAAATATAGTTCCACCCGCATGGAGGCAGGTTAAAGTAATAGCTATTCAAAAGCCTGGGAAACCAGCGTCTGATTACAATTCTTACCGTCCGATCTCTATGCTATCATGCTTAAGGTCATTGTTAGAAAAAATGATCCTATCAAGACTTGACCGTTGGGTTGAATCAAACAAACTACTATCAAATACGCAATTTGGTTTCAGAAAGAGCAAAGGAACAAACGATTGTTTAGCGTTGCTTTCATCTGATATACAACTGGCCTTTGCACACAAGGAGCAATTGGCTTCAGTATTTCTGGATATTAAGGGCGCATTTGATTCAGTTTCCATAGATATGCTGGCAGATAGTCTGCACAGTATTGGATTACCAGGAATTTTAAATAACTTTTTGTATAATTTACTGTCAGAAAAACAAATGACCTTTAATCTAGGTCAACTGACAACTTCCAGAATTAGCTACATGGGCTTACCCCAAGGCTCATGTTTAAGTCCCTTGCTTTATAATTTTTATGTTAAAGATATTGATAATTGCTTGGAAAATAGATGCACGCTAAGACAACTTGCAGACGATGCTGTGATCTCCTTTAGAGGTCCAAGTGCGGAAATCTTGCAAAGACCATTGCAAAATTCCCTAGATAATCTGTCCATCTGGGCCAGAAATTTGGGGATCGAGTTTTCACCGCATAAAACCGAATTGGTAGTGTTTACTAGAAAGCGGTTCCCTGCCCAACTGCGTCTCAAGCTGTTGGGAACAGACATTACCCAATCTTTGACCTTCAAATACCTTGGAGTCATGTTTGATTCAAAATGCACTTGCAGTAATCACTTTGCGTATTTAAAACAGAAATGTCAACAAAGGATCAATTTTCTAAGATCAATATCCGGAACATGTGGAGGTGCTCACCCGGAAGACCTTATTAAACTCTATAAAACAACTATTCTTTCAGTTCTGGAATATGGCTCTTTTAGTTTTCTCTCGGCAAGAAATAGCCACCTCATCAAATTGGAACGCATTCAATATCGTTGTCTACGTATTGCCCTTGGCTGTATGCATTCAACGCATAATATGAGCCTGGAGGTTCTGGCAGGAGTAAAACCCTTACAGTACCGCTTCTGGGAGCTCTCATCTAGAATACTGATCAAGTGTGGAATCAGTAACAACTTTGTGATTGATAACTTCGAAGAAATGCTCGAATTGAATACCCAGTCAAGATTCTTACGAATCTATATTAACTATAAGTCATCCGATATTAGTCTTCCATGCTATAACCCTCCTAGTGTACGCTTTCCTTATCACAGTTCCTCCATTGATTATGATCTCTCCATGAAACAGGCTATTCAAGGAGTTCCAGATCAACTTCGACCTATTTTAATTCTTCATATTTTCATCGAAAAGTACCAACATGTCAATTGCAATAGAAAAATTTTCACTGATGGGTCGCGCATTGATGGATCCGCTGGTTTCGGTGTCTACAATGAATACTCATATGCCTTCCGGAAACTTCAGGAACCTTGTTCCGTATATGTTGCTGAGCTGGCAGCAATCAATTTCGCATTGGGGATAATTTCCGACATGCCCATAGACCATTATTTCATCTTCTCGGATAGTCTCAGTTCTATTGAGGCCCTCCAGTCGATGAAAACAGTTAAGCACTCATCTTACTTTCTTTCAAAAATAAGGGAGCAGATGTGTGCGTTGGTCGAAAGATCGTTTAGATTTACCTTTGCATAGGTCCCCTCACATTGCTTAATTCCAGGCAATGAGAAGGCGGACTCTCTAGCAAAGGTGGGCGCACAAGAAGGCGAGATTTTTGAAAGAAGAATTTCACATGATGAATTTTTCCCATTAGTACGTCAGAGTTCTCTTTAAAGTTGGCAAAACGATTGGACAAGTAATTCTCTTGGGTGGTGGTTACATTCCATGATTCCAAATGTTTCGTCGAGATCGTGGTTCAAAGGTCTGGATGTAAGTCGCGGTTTCATTCGTGTGATGTCAAGACTTATGTCCAACCACTACTCGCTATCTCTACAGAATTAACCTCGTCGATAGCAATGTATGTAGGTGCGGAACCAGTTATGATGACATCGCTCACGCAGTTTGGCATTGCCCGGATAATGATGCCTCCAGAGCACGACTAATGGATACCTTTGTGGCCCGAGGTAGACAACCCTTCCGCAAAGTAAGAGATGTTTTGGGAATGCGTGATCTTCCCTACATGCAAGCGATTTACGAATTCCTTTGTTTGTCTGATCTAAGACTGTAATGTCATCACCCCCTCCCTTTCACTCTAGTAAATTCCCTGCCATTGTGTCCCAGTTATATTATCCTTTTGTTTCCGTGCTACTTGTACCTGCCCAGCAAGCTGTGGTCACCCATCTGCAGCTTATTTCCTGTAAGGGACTACAGGGACCGAGGATCTGGTAGATGTCGCAACCATGAGCAGCAACAAATACCTGAAATAAGTTACCTGCCTAGCCCCTTCCAAACAATAATGTGACCCATTAACCTCGAGCTAGCCACGAGTAATTGGCACCCCACTTTACTAAAACCGAAAAAGAAAAATTGTTAACTACAATATTGAATATCGGCTCCGCAAAGTGTTACACACGCCTGAGCCTAATAAATAAACGAACTGATTAAAAAAAAAAAAAAACATTTGGATGTCGTGCATTCTAAGATTTGTGAATTCGTTTAGACTAAGTTCGCGGGACGCATTGCTTGTATAAACTTACTATCGCGTAGGGGAAGATCTGTGCTTGAGATTGTAGCCCAAACTTCAAATCGTACCCTTGCTATAAGCCGGTATGGAGAGGTTACGGAATTTTGTTCAATATTACCAAGCGGAATTTTGACAATTGATTTGCATGGAACGAAATGTCACCTTCACTTACGAAATAATCGAGTGGAATATTTTTCCGAAAGTAAAAGTGATAGCTCCCATTAGTTTGCGTGGAAACCTTACAAATTTAAATTTTATTTTTCGTTCTTTTCAAGTGGATACTGCTGCAGAAATTTCTTTTCGATTCTTTACTTTTCCGTTTCAGTAAATGGAATTTAACATGGGATTGATATAGCAAAAGAAATTTCTTTCGAACTCGATACGACCTTATGGGCTTATGCTGAAGCATTCTCGACGGTAGCCATAACCTCATAATTTAGAATGGATAAAACTCAGAATCAGTACTAGATATTGAATATTTAATCACATCAGTTTGTAAGCTTACTTGCTGTGAACAATCTGATGGAGTTCGATTCGATGTTCATTCATTAACAATCGAGAATTATTAATTTGAAATAGCGAGGTAAGTTTGCGAGAATGAGATAGAAGATAGGAAAAAATACATGGAGCAGCGATCCACCTTATAGTGGTAATATTTGGCCGCAATACAGCGGATGTTATTCTTGACAAAATTCTAAAAGTTATGAAAATCTTTAACATTGATCTGAGTCAAGTTTACTCTATCACTATTGATATTGGTACCAATTTTATTGAACCGATTTAATGAAAGATTCTTCATTCAACGAATTGAAAATAATTTCCATTTTCGGTTCAATTCACTGTGATACATTTTGGACAAATTCAAAAGAATTTGTTCCGCCACAATAACTCGAATTGCAAAAAACTATCGTCATTCTATGTATTTTGTTGTTTTACGGAAAAAATACGCGAGCTTTTTATAATCAAAATTGATGCAACGGAACAAACTGCTTTTGAATTTTTCGAAAATGTATCCAAGTAATAAAGTGACAGATGTAAAGTTTTAATACAACATATTCTGGAAGACTTATTTCTAACAGAAGAGAAATAAATTTTCACTTTTATTTTATCAAAAATAGGGATCAATAACAGAGGGATATTCTATTTGGTGAATGCTCACTTCAATTTGACACTTCGTAAATGAATTGATAACTGCGATAATTGATTGAATTTTCTTAGAGAAGCAAGAGACAGTGGAAAAAAGGCTTTCTATGATAATGTTTTAAATTTTGATTAAAACTAACATTCACAAGCGAACATTTGGATACTTACCAATACCTAAAGAAAATACATCCGAACTTCATTCAACTAACAGGAATTCTATAGAGAAGCCTGCATAAACAACAACCATAATAAGTATGTGCCTAACCACCAATTCGGGGTATCATTCCAACTGTAAGTGGTATGGTCATACCATCTATAATATCGTTCCTATACGGTACATGTTTATTAGGTAGCGTTTTAGACGATTTTCACTATGACGCATTGCTAGTGAATCATCTCGATGCAAATTAATTCGTAAATTAATTTATGTTTACATCTTGTATGTGATGCAGCATGGGCGGTGTCATGAAATCAATTGATGGTTTCTTATGAAAAATCAACTAATAAACCGAATGATCCGCATGAATCTAAACGGAAAAAAACATTTTCCAATCCAAGGCGAAAGATGTTTTTGATGAATGTTTTGCAGATTTGCTTAGAGTAATGTTTTTGTGCTCATTCCCATTTTTCTTCCATTCAATTTGTCAACACCACCATCCTTATGCAGAGGTAACATAAGAGCGGAGATTTTACTGCACGACGCCAATAGAAAGGAGGATGGCACGCCGAGCAACACACTCGTTTGCTCGGCGAGCGCGCTCTTCGGGATTTCTCTTTTGCCGTTTCGCACGCTCGATCTACCGAACGGGAGGAGCGTGCATTTGTCCGTGTAGAGCAGATGCCAAACACGCACGGCGCACCATGCAACTTATGCCGTGCGCGTACCAGATACACTGCACTCTTCGCTCAAACGGAGGAGCAAGCCAAGCCTGTATCAGCACTCGTTGATTCCAAAGAAAACAAAGATTCTGAAAACAAGATGGAAAAATATCACAATTAGTTAGGAACATTTTTATTTATGTAATGTAATACAGATTGTATTCGATTTTTTGAAGTTTTTTTTTTTTTGTATGGGGGGCTACTGCTCTAAAAATGGGGGGGGGGGGGGGGGTTAGGTAATATTTAACGGAAATATTTTTTTTTTTTTTTTTTTAAATAATGGAAAATATTTTTTAAAAAGTAAAAAATATTTTGTTTTTTTTTTTAAATATTTTTTTTTTTTGTTGGGGCGGGGGGGTGTGAACACTTTACGGAACCGAAGGCATCGCATGCCAGTCTTTTAAGAACAAAGTAGTTAATGTTCAGAAGTGCAAATTCAAAGTAAATGTGATCCATCAATGCGAAATAAAATGCAACCCGTTAAAAGCAGTCTTCGCAAAAAATACAAGTTGCAGAAAAGTACGTTGAGTTATTTTCTTTTAAATCCGTTATAGTTGCTTTACCTTTAACAGATTTCGATTTTTGTACACTTATAGAATTTAGTAAAAACCAAAAAGTTCCTTGGAGCGAGAAAAATATAATTTTGAGTTTTTCCTAATACTCTCATGTCCCATCCTGGGCTTCAAATGGTGAGTTGACAACTTCGAAGGAGGGTGCGACCGACGTCTGGTCCTCACAAGTTCCTACCTCACGCCTCCACGAGTCACATGATCACAAAAGACTGCCAGCTGAAACATGGAGATGCTGGTTGGCGTAGCCTGGGCAATGTTGTCATTTTGACAATAGCGAAGTGAGGGGGTGCGACCTGTAAATCATACCATATAATTTTCCATTCTCATATCAATTAATGATTTCAGCAGGCTTTGGAATCATCTTTGCATTTCAAAACCATTTATCTCAGGAGCCTGGAGCAACATGACATGGATAAAAGGCTGAATTTGTTTTTCAGCATTTCAGCATAACATTTACTTTGCATTTGCACTTCTGAACATTAACTACTATATTCTTAAAAGCCTGGCATGCGCTTATAGGCAGTATAGGATTATATTTTAATATTGTGTTTAGTGGTATTATAAATAGATAAGCCATTTATTTCAGAAACCATCACACTGGGCCCTTCGATTGCTCCAATTTCTATCATAGAAATGTAACTAGAACAGTATAAAGACATGTTTTAACAACATGTCTTATAAAATAATATCTTTCATTGAAATTATATTTTTGATATTTGGAATGATATTTCCTGTTTTCAGCTTTGCCAGGACTAGTAGGATATTAGTACTTTTCTAATTATATTTTTTCAGTAACAATCTAGTGTATGTCAGATATGTTTTGTACATACGCATATTATGTTCTCGTATTGACTTACTGTAGCCGGTTTTTACATGGTCAACTCATTTAATTGTGTCTTAAAATGCCATGTACATCATTCAAGTTGGAAATTTGTATTAATAGCATTTTTAATTGGTAATTGGTAATTTTATTCAGTACGATAATCCTGTTAGTTTAACACTTAGCCTAAGGCAGTAGTAGACCAATTACATTTTTACTCCCAAACATGCCGTGTGACAGCGCAAGCTATTTTCATGATTTTTCATAAATAAGGTTTTGGTATACTAGAAAAGATCATTGGCCACATTGGCCGCTCCCGGGACCACCAGAACGACCCCGGGGGAACCTGTAGTAGACCAATTACATTTTTACTCCCAAACATGCCGTGCGACAGCTATATCTTCATGATTTTTCATAAAGAATCTTTATATAGACGTAAAAAAACCACTGGGCACATTGGCCACTCCCAAGGCCACCGGAACTTTCCCGGGGGAACCTGTAGCGGGGGCAATTACACTTTTACGCCAAAACATGCCGTGCGACACCTCTTTCTTCTTCTTTTTTCATCACAAAGCTTTATTGAAACGAAAAGTGGTTTTTTGGACACATTGGCCACTCCCGGGGCCACCGGAATGTTCCCGGGGGAGCCTGTAGCAGGGGCAAATTACATTTTGACGCCAAAACATGCCGTGCGACAGCTCTATCCTCATGATTTTTCATAAATAAGGTTTTGGTAAACTAGAAAAGACCATTGGCCACACTGGCTGCTCAGGGGACCACCGGAACGACCCTGGGAGAATCTGTACTAGACCAATTACATGTTTACACCCAAACATGCCGTGCGAAAGCTCTATCTTTATGATTTTTCATAAAAAATCTTCAGATAGACGTAAAAAGACCATTCGGCACATTGGCCACTCCCAAGGCCACCGGAACGTTCCCGGGGGAATCGGTAGCAGGGGTCAATTACATTTTTACGCCAAAACATGCCGTGCACACCTCTTTCTTCTTCTTTTTTCATCACAAAGCTTTTTCGTATCTAAACATGATGTGTTTTTTATTTTTCGAATTCACGAATAGTCGTTAGAAAAATATGACCTTCAACAAATGAAAGTTTTCTATATTTATCTACTGTTTAATTAGAATGCATACTAATACGGCGTTGGACAGTCATTGGAATTGACTCATACAGCTTATGAATGGTTTCAATTGGAATTCGGTACCATTCTTGGATTAGAAGATCCTTGAGCGCTTTGAGCGACGATGGAGGAGAAAAAACACTGCGAATTCGAGCTTCCAATGTGGACCAAAGTGGCTCGATGATGTTCAAATCCGGAGATTGTGCTGGCTATGGCAGATGCTTAGCGTCCTTATTGTGTTCCGCATACCAAGACATGATAATTCCGGCAGTATGAATTGGCCCATTGTCGTCCTGAAAAATTTCTTCGCCGTTCGGAAACACAGTTTTCATCATGGGCAAAACCTAATAAGATTCATGTTCAAAGTTATTTTCACAAGAATTACAACATTATAGCATGAACACACCTGATCGCCCAAAATTTCTTCATAATCATTAGCAGTGATCTTTCCTTTCATGACGATGATTGGCCCAACTGAGTACCATGATATGGCACCCCATACCAGATTCATCCGGGTATACAACATGCTTCCATTGTTCAACTGTCCATGATTTGTACTCATTGCACCAGTGCAATCGATTAGACGTGTTGATTTTGGAGATCAATGGTTTTGCGATAGCAGCTCGGCCGTACAAGTTTTGGTCGTGGAGTTCCCTTCGAACTGTTCGAACAGAAACGGGCTCTTCCAGCGTTGAATTTAAGGCCGCGGTTGCTTTCACAGCACTTATTTTGCGATTATCCGTTAGGCCAGGCGCCCACTGATGTGGCGGAGGTATGGCATCTGCTAGCACGTCAAAACACCTTTTCGACGTTCGCCTCGCGCCACAAGACTTTGACTCGATGTTTTGACTTGTTATGTGATACCACACCTCCGCCACTTCAGTGGGTGCCTTGACTTACAGTTCGCTTCAGAAATGTCCTTTGTCTGGCATCTAATTTCTTTTTACGTCCACACGCACTTTTATTTGCCGCCGTTTAACCGTCCTTCAAATACTCAAATAATACGGAAAACCTTTGACGCTTATACACCCACTAATGTTGCTATATCAGATATCGAAGCTCCAGCTTCTCGAGCACCGACAATTCGGCCACGTTGAAATTCCGAAAGAGTTGTAAACATCGTGCGTGTTCACTACTCCGCGTTCACTTTTTTATGCCGCAGTAGAGAATTTTTATAACGCAGTAGAGAATTTTGCGAAATAACAGTTTTCAAAGGCCGTGCAAATTTTCATGATAGGGGCCGTACATTAATTACATAAGGCATTTATTTATGTAATTCTCGACCCTCCTTCCCCTTGTAAAATTTGTTACATACAAATTCGAAAAATATTGTATGGGTTGTAAGAAAATGATAGCACCTTCCCCCCCCCCCCCCAATGACCCCCCTTACGTAATCAGTGTACGGTCTCATATTGATGTTGCCTCTCACAGCTGTGGTGTATCTAAATACTGTCAAAATTCATTCATAAGTCGAAAAATAAGCTAATCAAAAACGTCTCAAAAACGGGCAAATATAATAATGTATAAATCAATAGGGAGAGATCTCTCAGTACCGGACACCTTTCGCAAAACGCCGGACATATCTCAATACCTGATTTTTATGGTACCAACGGTATATTTCAATCAACAATATGCTAAGAGCATTAGAGAAGGAATAATGAAGCACCGCACATGACGAGACATGTCAAATGTACCGTTGATACCACGAAAATCTTAAATGTCCAGTATTGACGGATGTCCGGCGCTAGGGGATCTCCCCCTACTGTGTCAGATCATTAAATGCTTTGTGATGAAAAACCAACAAGAAATAGATGGCGCACGGCATGTTTTGGAGTAAACATGTAATTGTCCCCTGCTACTGGTTCCCCCGGGGATGTTACGGTGCCCCCAGAAGTGGCCAATGTGTCCAATTCTTTTCAATGTGGCTTTTCTAATATACCAAAACCTTATTTATGAAAAACCATCAAGATAGAGCAGTCGCACGGCATGTTTTGGTGCTAAAATGTAATAGGTCTACTACAGCTTCCCCCGGGGACGTTCCGGTGATCCCGGGAGCGGCCAATGTGGCCAATGGTCTTTTATAGTATGCAAAAAACTTATTTATGAAAAATCATGAAGATAGAGCTGTCGCACGGCATGTTTTGGCGTCAAAATGTAATTGGCCCCTGTTACAGGTTCCCCCGGGAATGTTCCGGTGGCCCTGGGAGTGGCCAATGTGCCCAATGGTCTTTTTCATATATCTAAACATTCTTTACGAAAAATTCCAGTGGCCCCGGGAGTTGCCAATGTGTGCAAATGTCCACTTTACGTTTAAAGAAACCCTTTTGATGAAAAAGAAAAAGAAAGAAGTGTCGCACGGCATGTTTTGGCGTAAACATGTAATTGGCCCCTGCTACAGGTCCCCCGGGAATGTTCCGGTGGCCCTGGGAGTGGCCAATGTGCCCAATGGTCTTTTTCATATATCTAAACATTCTTTACGAAAAATTTATAAGATAGAGCTGTCGCACGGCATGTTTTGGCGTCAAAATGTAATTGGCCCCTGCAACAGGTTCCCACAGGAACATTCCGGTGGCCCCGGGAGTGGTCAATGTGTCCAAATGTCCACGTTAAGCTTAAGGAAAGCTTTGTGATGAAAAAAAAAGAAGAAAAAGGTCTCGCTCGGCATGTTTTGGATGAAAGAAAGATCTGGTCGCATCCAGAACCCTTCAGAGGAACCTGTTCCAGGAAAATGGCCATATCTCGGCCATGTTAAGGCCGATATTTGAATTCAACGTATCATTCGCTTGAGAAATGTTACCGCCTTTTTGCGTATTTACTAGAGGAAAATATTTCTAAACGGCATCCTGTACAACATTTTATCAGAAAATCGACATGTGAAACATCCCCTCCGGAGACCCGGAATATCTCCGATATCCGGGAATCATGGCCATTCTCATAACTGCATTATAAAAATACATTATTTCCCCGAATGCTTCTAAAAGAATTAAAATCGGTCAATATTTCTTGAAATTAGAGCACTCCAAAGTTGACCATATATTTGCCTATCCTAGTTATTTTTTCTACCTCCTGTATTTATTTCCAAATTAATCCGTTTTATACGAAAGGAATACATACATTATTGCTTTAGATAATTTTACAGTTTCACTCATGCTTCCTTTGGTCTGTTTGGGAAAAGAGGAGAAAGGTTTTTTATAGCACAAAAGGCTACGGTTACTACTGTATATCTTGAGTTCTGAACTCAGGGCCAGCTTTAATGAACCTGAACATCCCGAGAGAACCTTATAATAACTGGTGAGCTTGTTTTTGGTTAAAGAACCACAAAGGAATGGGGTCTGAAAATCCCAAATATGAAAAGACGTGGTTTATGGACCATCCTTTAGCTCTTAAAAAGCTAAATGAACTTATAAAAAACACTTTAGATTTATGGGGCTGCATGGTTGGCAAGATACTTTGAATAATAGAAACGCGTGATAGGATAGTCAGAACAAACTAACCACCTTTAATTTAAAGAGATATATAGCGTGAAAACTAAAACACCAAGATCGCCAATTTTGTGTGTAAGAAAGTCTGAACTTAAAAAAAAACTAAGGGGTACAGCCCCATTGAGTTGTTCGAAATCATGACTTAGGACTACGATACTAAATGTAAGCCATTTAGATGGTACAATGGAAATGTTCTTTGAATTAACCTTTTCAGGCCTAATTAATATGACAAATTTTGTGAATTCTGATTGATTTGGTGCTCAATAACATAGAAACTATTGAAAAAAGTAGGAAAAAATATTTTTTTGAGATGTGCCGGATCGCCCAAACTGCCCAGGAGTTCAGAACTTAAGATCTACAATTGTAACAGTAACTTTATCCGCTATACAATATTATGATATGTGTTCAAACATATTAAATAAATGTCCTGGAAGACCAACTGCCATTATGAGATAATCTTGGGATATTCTTTGCCAATCAAACTAACTTAACTTTGTATAGCCCATACAGCTATTGTTACACTTGTAGACCTTAAGTTTTGAAAGGTAGTTATAATGACCTGAATCAAACAAGGTTATCCAATGATGTCTGTGGACGTTTCAGAATATTCATTGAATATGTTTGAATATTTATGGTAGCTTTTTATAGCACAAAAGGCTACGGTTACTACTGTATATCTTAAGTTTTGAAATTAAGGTCAGCTTTTATGAACCTGAACATCTCGAGAGAATCTTAAAATGACTGGTGAGCTTACAGAAGCTTCACTGAATGTGCTTGAATGCATATCGTCACCTTTCATAGATTATAAAGCTAACTTTACGACTATAGATTCTCTATACTATAGAAATTTTGAACTCATTGGCAGGTTTCATTACCTAGAACATCCCAATATATTTCATTATATCGGTTAAACTTCCAAAAGACTCACTTAATTTGGCCAAATACATATTATTACTTTGTTTACTCAAAAAAGCTGTAGATGTTATGTTTTAAATTCCAGGAGAGTTTGGATAACCAAAAACATTCGAAGATTATCTCATAATGTCTGTTGTTCTTCAAAAATATTCAATAGATATGTTTCAATACATATTGTAGCTTTACAAAGCCCAGCAAGCTTTTGTTACAACTGTAGGTCCTATGTTCTGATCTCATGGATAGTTTGGATGACCTAGAACATGTCATATTGCTTTATAATGTTTTTTGACTTTAATAATGTTAATTGAATATGTTTGAATATTTATTGTAACTTTGTATTGCCTACAATTTACTGTTCCAAATGTAAATCTTAAGTTCTGTACGCGTAGACAGTTTGGATGACCTAGACCATTCCAAGATTATCTTCTTATGTTTTTTCTAAATATACTTGAAAATGTGACGTAGCTGGGCTGCAAAATGGTGAGTAGACAACTGGGATGGAGCGTGCGTCCCCGCAACATAGCACTGGTCCTCACAAGTTCCTACCTCATGCTTCCACGGGTCAAGAGATGACAAAGACCGCCAGCTAAGGGTTGCGTACTTAGCTGGTAGTGCAGCCTGGGCACTGTTGTCCTTCTGACTTCAGCTAGATTGAGGAGATGCTTTCCGAGCGTCTGTCCACCAAGGAGGTGCAGCTCATACAGCGTCTGTCCTGGCATCCAACGGCTGAGTAAGAAACGCTGTATCGCGTCATCTATACCTTATGAAGCAGTCCCACCAACGCGATGTAGGAAGGTAGCATGCTGAAATCTTACCCTACCACATAAAATGGAAGTATTCTTTATACGGTGTATAATTTCAGATCATCTATGGAATTATATTGTTTAATAATTTTAAATTTTTTGTTTCCTTCGTGGCAATGATAATGCAAGAGCGTCTACAATTGCAGCTGGACATCAGTCTACAGACATGCAGACAGTAGAAATATAATTGTTCCTATCATTTTATATTATAACATCCCTTCACAATATTTTTAAATCTTTTTTCAGGTTCGCATCTATGCCCAACAAACATCGGTGTTGAATTAGAGCTTGTTCAAGCAAATTTGGAGAAGCTATTCACCTGTTTCTTCTAGAATAGCTGAATAGCTTCTCCAAATTTGTTTGAACAAGCTATAATTCAACACCGATGTTTGTTGGGTGCATCGTCTTAAGATTTAGCGCACCTAACCCACGATATGTATTTGAAAAGATAGGATGGTTTTTAATGTTTTTTTTTAGAAAGGATCATACGACAAATTCTACTAAATAAAATTTCCAAAAAAGTTTAATAATTCAAAAACTAAAATTGTTGATGATCCCTCATTTTCTATTGCACAGATATAAAGAATTATTTATGGGCCCAGTAGAAAGCAAGAGTTATCGGAGAATTCAAGTTTCATTTTTCTTTTCTCTCTCTGGGTTTTTTTTGTAGATTTATTAAGCTTCCGTTTTTGGGCAGTAATCATAATCATATGAAATTTATGCCGGCTAATTGTTTGCTTAAATTTTCTTTGCTATTCTGCTTGGCTGCCCGGTGATCAACTTTCTTTCATTATATCACTTTGGAATTTTTTTCCATTTCAGAGTTTCAATCATCTAACATCACAGCAGAAGAATCAAATAGTTGCATTTAATTTTTATGTATATACTATTACAACATCGTATTATTTTCAGTATATCATCATTATGTATGTAAGTATAATCATATTAAAAATATTTACTAAAAGATTTATAATAACAATTATTTTTCATTTGCTTCAAGGTTACAAGGAAATAGATTCCAGATAGTACAGATATTTTATTTCATTGTATCTAAAGGTGTTTTTCTATGAATTTTAATCATTGAACATTATTAAAATTTATAAATGCTCTTCAATTCTGCTGATTATGTATATCTATATGTCACAAATACATACATATTTTTTTGGTTCATGTATAATTAAATGGTTTATGTTTTATTTAATTGCAATAAGACCTTCACACTCCAGAGTTATATTCATCTGCCTTGGATTCAGCTGTAAAGAATCACCAAGCTGCATATGATTATCATATGCCTATTACTACTATTTTAACTATTTCATCATATTATTTTATTTATAACCATATTTAAATTACAGGATGACGAATTCCAACCATGGCATATTTTAATTAAATATTATAGTATATTTCATTGCTCTATTACATACTGCATATATTGCGTACTATGACATATTATGTACATTATATATAATAAATACTGGGTTGGGAGGGAGCATCAGGGTATCATTCAAGCTGAAACTGGACGATGGTTTGATTGACTGCCTGAGTCTAGGAGGGAACAAGCATTATCATTTTCTTTATCCTATCGATTCGATTGTGATGCTGCGAATTCTACTCCAACAGTTTCAGTGAGAGTGACGCGCCCTTCTTAACAAGCCATCCTGTAGAAAGCTTAATAAGTATTACGAATTGGGTTATTCGAATTGTTGGATCGTATCGTTGGAAGAGGATTCTAAATTTCCCGTGGATTTTGCGTGAGTGTCTCTGCTTACGGTTCCACCCCTCCGTTTTTTGCCCTTCATACAGCGATATTGTGAATTCAGATCGGTGGCTCAATTTGATCTTGCTATTAAGTGGAGCTGCATCCAAGCCAAGGGCATGAAGGGATGGTGGCTACCATACATACATACATACATACATACATACATACTTGAAAATGTAACGTAGCTTTGTATAGCCCAAAAAACTACTGTTACTACCGTTGATTTCAAGTTGTGAACTCCAGGACGGTTTGGATTACCTAGAAGATCTCAAAGTTATAAAATAATGACTGTTGACCTTCCCGGTTCATTCCATATGTTTGAATACATATTCTAACCTTTTATAGCCCTAAGCTATAGTTACAACTGTAACTATACATCTGAAGTTATGAGCTCAAGTACCTTTTGGATGACCTAGAAACTCCCAGAAAGATACACACATATTTAAACTTTATCAACGAGAATTTAATAATACGTATACATATGTACAGTATTCTAAAATAACGCTTTACACTATTAAAGGGTGTTTCGATCAAAATTTGTTCGAATTAAACTTGACGCATTTCCTTTCATCATGCATTAAACAAATTTGCGCACCCCTCATTTTGAAGATGTGTGCTTGTTGCATCATGCCTCTATTTTGATTTTGAGATTAGCACTTCAGTTATCAAAATGTCGTCGAAGGAAGAGAAGCAACGCATCAAAATTTTGCACGTGCATGGCGAAAATCCTAACTACTTTCACGCCAAGTTGGCGAAATTGTTGAATGTGGCTAAATCAACTGTTACCAACGCATTAAAAGTGTTCGGTGAACGTTTGTCGACAGCCAGAAAAGCTGGATCGGGGGGAAATCGAAAGCCGGAAGCCACAGCTACGACAAAAAGAGTTGCCCGCTGTTTCGAGCGGAGCCCCAACCTCTCCATCCGAGATGATCCTCTCCATCCAAGATGTTGCAAAGAAGCTGGGAGTGGTGCCTTCAACCGTGGATAGAGCAAAAAAAACGAGCTGGACTGTCGACTTACAAGAAAGTGATGACTCCAAATCGCGACGATAAACAAAACACGTCGGCCAAAGCACGATCGCGAAAGTTGTACACGACTATGCTGACGAAGTTTGATTGCGTGGTACAGGACGATGAAACTTACATCAAGGCAGACTTTAAACAGCTTCCTGGACAAGAATTTTATACGGCAACCGGACGGAGAAAGGTGGCAGATATTTTCAAGCACATTAAACTGTCAAAGTTCGTGAAGAACTATCCGTTGTGGCAGACCATCTGTACCTGTGGCTTGAAGAGCAACGTTTACATTGCAACCAGAACCGTCAACCAGGAAATTTATCTGAGCGAGTGCCTACAAAAACGTCTACTGTTTTTTCTGGCAAAGGGTAAATGCACCCTTCTTTTTGCGGAAATGCTCCTTAAACTTTGGAAAAACGCTCCTTAGATGCAATCAGAGGTATTAACCTTCTGGTTAGCGCTTGCCGGATGTTTTGACGGCTCTTATGTTTCTTCAAGATTGTATAGTTTTGATGGTTCTTAAGTTTCTGAATTTAAGAGTCGTCAAAACGAAATTAAGACTCTTCAAAATGAAATTAAGACTCGTCAAAATGAAATTTAAACTCGTCAAAACTAGCTAGAAGATTGCGGAGCGAAGCTCCGCTATACAATCTTGAAGAAACTTAAAACCCGTCAAAACAACCAGCAAGCGCTAACCAGAAGGTTAATACCTCCGATTGCATTATACCGGGCAAATGCATCTAAGGAGCATTTTTCCAAAGTTTAAGGAGCATTTTCCCAAAATTAAGGGTGCATTTACCCTGCTGCCGTTTTTTCTGAAGCGACATAATTGTTCCGTTCTATTTTGGCCGGATTTGGCATCTTGCCATTACGGAAAAACGCCATGGAGTGGTATGCTGCCAACAACGTTCAAGTGGTGCCCCAGGACAAGAACCCAGAGCTCCGCCCAATCGAACAATATTGGGCATTCATCAAGCGGAACCTTAAGAATACTCGAAAAGCTGTTGTGAGCGAGAAACAGTTCAAGGCAAACTGGCGTTCTGCGGCGAATAAAGTGGACAAGGAGACTGTACAAAATCTTCTGGCAGGTGTTAAACGAAAGACCCGGCAATTCGCATTCGAAAAAAAGGAAGCTAAGCTGAATATTTCTCCTGTATTCTGTATTAACTGAACTTGAAAAATAAAAAGAATTTGACTTATTAATAAAAACTTTGATCGACTGTCACACATTACTGTTTGACGAAATTTTGATAGAAACACCCTTTCATAAGGCATTTATTTTTTCTTTCTGAAATTCTTCATATTCAGGATATTCTAGGTCGTGAATTAGGCCTTAAATTCACATGTGTTTTTTTTTAAATATTTTTCAGATAGAAAAATTGATGGAAAACAAATTTGCCAAAGACAGTGTACACTTTTATTCAGTCTGTATGATTTTATACAGGCATTACCTTTTTTGCTGATGATATTATCCATTATCCTTTTGATATGACCCCTTAGGCCTGAAGTAGTTAATATACTTCTTAAGGCAAGGCTTAACATTTATGAATTTTTCACTTGTATGTGGCCTGAAATCAACAATGTTTTCTATCAAAAATGCGTAGAAAAACTTCCGATCGACTGGAGTAAACATTTTGAAAATCTTTTGAGAAATGACCGAGATATTAATGCTCAAAACCTGACCACTTTTCGTGACGGTCGCAATGCGCTTTTTTTAAATTGTACCCCAGTACAGAAAACAAAGACGTAATCCTACGTCAAAAAAAAAAAACATATTATAACAAGGGGTTCTTTGGTCCCGAGACCATGAAAACCATAAAAAACGAATATAATTCATGTTTCGAAAAAAAAAAAACATCACAATATATGTGCATTTTCATATTTTTTCTATGAAATTTATTTGATTACATTTCATTTGCGTATTTAAATAAAATCAATCTAGTGGTTCAAAAGTTATAACGTTTTGAAAAAATGCATTTATTAAGAAGTAAATTTTTTGGACTATTTTATATATTTTTTAATATATTTGTATTTGTATGTGTTTTCAATGTGCGTCGATTTGTGTTACATGCTCTTTCATTATTCAAACATAATAACTTAACTAATCTATTTTTCATAATTCTCGTTACTAGATACATGGCTATAATAAACCCCTTGAGGCCCAGGATGGGAAAAAGGACTACTCTTTGCATAGCAGCTGTCATCTGGATAGTGAGCATCATTATATCCAGCCCTATGTTGTTATTTTTCACAACTTATGATCTCCAAGAACGTGTAGTCTGCTACGCGGAATGGCCAGACGGCCCCTCGAACCATTCTTTACATGAATACTTGTAAGTATTATCAATCCTTCACTGGAACGTTGCCCATTACGTGACCACATCTGTGATTGATGTCACCCTTGGGCTAATTTAATCGGATTTTGTATAAAACGATGGCTATTGTTCCCTTTCACGCCTGCAGATATAACGTAATTTTCATGTTTTTGACGTATTTCTTACCAATCGGATCAATGTCCTTTACGTATGCTAGAGTGGGTTTGGAGTTGTGGGGATCGAAAAGCATCGGTGAGTGTACGCAAAGGCAGTTGGAGAACATCAAAAGCAAACGAAGGGTAAGTTTTTTTTTTGTTTCCGATAATTTAGTAGTGCAAATAGGCTAGAGAGATTCCCTTGTCATCCTTCCTCCATTGTATATTTATTTGCTGAAACATTTAACTAAAGGATACTACATCGCCTGTTTGTCCTCCATCATTGTATGCTGAGCGTTACCACGTATTGTATTACTGCTTTGGCTTTGACTGATGTGGTTAGAGCAATCAGAAAAATTGAATTGAACTAATCAGTCGATGGAAGGAGCAACATTAAGTATTTACGCGTATGTTGTACCACAACTTTAATCTGAAGACACTTTCATCGACGAGACAGTATGGATTTTTACGTAGTATAAATTATTGTAGAGGTTAAACCTTATTTACAGCCTCTCAGCACTTTGGCTCATAATATCAATTTTTTTGTTCGATTACGCCTCCTCTTGCCGGACTCCTGTTAACACGGTTAGCGTTCTCATATTTCTCATCATTTATTTTTGTTGTATAGCAGAGCATTTTGTACTATTTAAGGTGAATTGCTTCTCCGTGTATTTTTTCCTATCTGTTATCTCTCTCTCGCAAATTTACCTCGCTATTTCAAATTGACAAATCTCGATTGTTAGTGAATGAATATCAAATCGAACTATATCAGATTGCTCACAGCAGGTAAGCATACAAACTGATGTGATTAAATATCCAATATCTAGTACAGATTCTTAGTTATATCAATTTTAAATTTTGAGGTAATGGCTGCCGTCGAGAATACTTCAGCGTAAGCCCTTAAAGTTTCCCAGATTGGTATGTTGTTTTCCTTCTCTGCTCTTAAAGTAAAAACTTAAGTTTCCAATGAGTAGCAAGAAAACATTCTGCTGTCAAACCTGGGAATTTGTTTGCTATTCAGTACTCTACTTTCTACTATTAGACCTATCATTCACTGTAATTCACTGTACGATGCAGAATGTTAACAATGGACTTTTTTGACGTAGGACTAACTCTTTGTTTTCTATACTGGGGTACAATTTAAAAAAAATCGCATTGCGATCGTCACGAAAAGTTATCAGGTTTTGAGCATTAATATCTCGGTCATTTCTCAAAAGATTTTCAAAATATTTATACCAATCGATCGGAAGTTTTTTTACGCAATTTTAATAAAGAACATTGTTGATTTCAGGCCACATACAAGTGAAAAATTCATATATGTTAAGCCTTGCCTTAAAAAGTATATTAACTACTTCAGGCCTAAGGGGTCAAATCAAAAGGATAATGGATAATATCATCAGCAAAAAGGGTAATGCCTGTATAAAATCACACAGACTGAATACAAGTGTACACTGTTTTCGGAAATTTTTTTTTCCTTCATTTTTTTTTTTTGGAAATAATAAAAAAAAAAGGGTTTTGGGCCCTTTCCCGCGCCCGAAAAACTTGGGTATGGGGAAGTTTAGGGAGAAAAAAAAAAATTTTTTTTTTAATTGTTATAGTGTTTTTGTATATTTTTTTTATCTTTTTTTTATATTTTTATTTTTTTTTTTTAAATTTTTTTTTTTTTTTTTGTTTTTTTGGGTGTTTTTTTTTTTTTTTTTTTTTTTTTTTTTTTTTTTTTTTTTTTTTTTTTTTTTTTAGACGGGATGGAAAATCTGCAACCAGACACCTGAAGAACTCAGGGTGTGGGGATGAGGGTGCCAACTCCTCGACCCACTAAAAACCCACCCGTGCCTTTAGCCCTGGTCCCTCCCCGGAACCACCTTTCGGTATTACTTCGGGGAGGGGGCTATTGTGCTTGTTAAGCACCCACTATGTCTAACTACTTAGGGCTTTAGTAGTTAGGTGGTCCCTGCGACCTGCCTTTGGTCGTTTCGCCATTTTTGTTGGAGATCAAGGACGATCTGGGAGGCTGCTACGCATACCGCGTCCCAGACGTCCCGGTCTTGACACATCCTCTGGACCAAGTTATCCGGAGTCGTATCGCGACCGCATACGGCCATCATGCCGGATCTCGCGCCGTCGAAGCGAGGACATGCGAAAAACACATGTTCTGCAGTTTCTTCGACTCCCGCGCACTCACTGCATGCGGAGGACTGTGCATGCCCATATTTATGCAGGTATTGTCTAAAACAGCCGTGGCCAGACAATATCTGCGTTAAGTGGAAGTTCACTTCACCGTGTCGCCTACCGACCCACCCGGTTAATTCCGGGATTAGTCGGTGGGTCCACCGACCTTTGGTGGAGTTGTTCCATTCCCTCTGCCACTTAACCATGGATGCGGCTCTAGTGGTCTTTCGGATACCTCTTGTTCCACGTTGCTCGAAGCACTCTACGTCCTCTTTTATGACGATGCCTATTGGCATCATCCCCGCTAGGACGCAGACCGCGTCGCGTGATACCGTTCGGTATGCACTCACCACTCTTAGGCACATAAGCCTGTGTGTACTCTCGAGCTTATTTGCGTAGCTCTTGGTACTCAAGGCGGTGATCCATGCCGGCCCGCCGTACCTAAGTATGGACAGGGCGACACTGGCCAGGAGTTTACGCTTACTCCCTTGCACCGCCGAGCTATTCGACATCATGCGGGATAATGCCGATATAGCCATAGAGGCTTTCTTGCAAGCGTAATCGACGTGACTGACAAAGGACAGCTTGTCGTCGATCATAACCCCAAGATACCTCAAGAACCTCTTCGATTCTACTGTGCAGTTACCTGCACTAATCGTCGCATGTTGCTCCGATTTTCGATTGTTCACCACCGTGACCTCGGTCTTATGGTGGGCTAGCTCCAATTGCCTGGAGCTCATCCATCTCTCCACAATGCCAATGGAGTGTGAGGCCGTTAACTCGACCTCCTCGATGGATTCACCACATATCTCCAGGGTGATATCGTCTGCGAACCCGACGATCTTTACCCCGCTCGGGAACTCAAGCCGCAGTACCTCGTCGTACATCGTGTTCCATAGCACCGGACCCAGGATCGAACCTTGCGGGACGCCTGCGGTGATCTGCACACGTTTCTGGCCTGCCTCTGTATTATATACCAGTACGCGATTCTGGAAGTAGCTTCCGAGAATCTTGTACAGGTACCCAGGAACCTGAAGGCGTTGGAGCGAGTCGGCGATAGCCGCCCAACTGGCGCTATTGAACGCATTCCTCACGTCAAGGGTGACCACCGCACAGTATCGTACTCCTCGCCTCTTGCGCTGGATTGCCACCTCGGCCGTCTTGGTGACGGACAGGATGGCATCCACCGTCGACTTCCCTTTACGGAAGCCAAACTGATTACTTGACAGACCGCGTATACCCTCCGTGTATGTTGTCAGTCTGTTGAGGATTACCCTCTCGAGCACCTTACCCGCTGTATCCAACAGACATATTGGTCTATATGCCGATGGATCTCCTGGTGGCTTCCCTGTCTTTGGTAGCAACACAAGGGTCTGAATTTTCCAGGCGTCTGGGAAGACGCCCTCGTCCAGACACTTTTGCATCACCACCCTGAACATTCCGGGATCCAGCAAGATAGCCGTCTTGATGGCCAGGTTCGGAATACCATCCGGTCCCGGCGCTTTGTTCACCTTTAGCGACTTTGCTATCGCAATGAGTTCATCATTCGTCACCGTCGCCTCGTCGCCGACCCCCGTTGTGCCGTTGTCGGTGCCCACGTGGTCACGGGTGTTCGGCTGAGCCGTCCACCCTTCCGTCGCTATGACAGCGTTAGGGTCTGGGATACTGGAACGCTGGTCATGGGACACGTCTACGGCGGCGGGGGGCCATGGACTTGGGTCGTGGCTCGGAAAGAGTCCCCCAACGATCACCTGCAGCAGCTCTGGTGAACGCTCGGTTGGAGCCGCCGATCCTCTGGTTTTGGCCATTACAACCCGGTAGGCGTCACCCCACGGATTCGTATTGGCCTTCTGACACAGGCCCTCGAAGCAGGCTCGCTTGCTGGCCTTTATCTCCCTCTTTAGTGCGGCCTTCGCGGCGACTAGCGCCCCTCTACGCTCGATTCTATCGGCGTCTGACCGCGCTCTTTGCACCCTCCGTCTTGCGTGGAGGCATGTTCTTCGGAGGTCGGCGATCGACTCCGTCCACCAATACACCGGCGATCTTCCATTCCTCGGTTTGACTTCCCTCGGCATGGTCGCATCGCACGCTCGTGTAAGTGTCATAACGAGTCTTTCGCCGCAAGGTTCCTGGGTTTCGCGTAAGTTTCGTTCCCTCTCAAGCGCCTCTTTAAAAACCTCTACATCAAAGTAGGACGTCCTCCATCTGCGGGCGAATGGAGTGGATGCTCCTCCTTCCGCACGCTGCCTTGTATTGTGGACGATACAATAACGTACCGCCAAGTGGTCGCTATGGGTGTAGCCATCATCCACCCTCCAATTGCTAATTAGCCCAGGACTGCTAAATGTTATATCGATAATCGATTCCGCTCCATTTCTATGGTAGGTACTCGTGGTACCCACGTTGGCTAGGTCTACATTGAGCCTAGCCAAGGCCTCCAGAAGAATCTGGCCCCTAGGGTTGGTAAGGCGGCTCCCCCACTCGAGCGCCCAAGCGTTGAAGTCCCCCGCTATTACCAACGGGTTCAGGCCAGTTAGCTCCGTTGTCATCCGATCAAGCATATTGGAAAACTGTTCGATCGACCACCTTGGCGGTGCGTAGCAGCTGCAGAAGAACACTCCATTCACTTTTACAACCACGAAGCCTTCGTTTGTGTTGGACACAACCTCCTGAACCGGGTACTTACCCGTCGTCCATAATGCCGCCATATTAGCCCTGTCCGCAAACCAGTTCCCGTTGCCGGGTGGGATGCGGTATGGGTCGGAAATTATGGCGATATCCGATGCCGACTCGCTAACTGTCTGACACAGCAGTTGCTGGGCTGCCTCACAATGGTTCAGGTTTAGTTGGGTTACCTGCATTACGGTTGGCTCGTTGGTATACCCTTAGCGGCCGGGCACTTGGCCCCCCCCATGACGTGCTTATCGTCCGGTTTCCCGGCGCACATCAAGCATTTGGGGGGACCTTTGCAATCCCGCGCCTTGTGGCTAGTGCTGCCACACCTTCTGCACATGTTGCTCCTATCTGGGCCTTTGCATTCCCAGGACATGTGCCCGCTCTCTAGGCATCTGAAACATGCCTTCGGCGGCTGGTGCAGGCTTAGTGGGCATATTGACCATCCCACCTTCACCTTCGCCACTTTCAACGCCGCGTCTGCGTCGACTGCCGCTACCCTCAGGGTTGCCACCTGGGTCCCAAGTGGACCCTTCCTCAGACGTATGTCCGCGGCGGCAACCTCGACCTTGCACTGTTCCTTCAGTGCAGTGGAGATCTCGTCTGCCTCGGTGATCTCATCCAGGTTTTTACACTGGATCGTCACCTGCGAGACGAGGGCGCGCACCTCCACACCCTCACCTAAGGCCTGTTTTGCCAGGTCTCTATACGCCGGGCCCTTAAGCGTTGTAGCTTTTTTAAGCTCCAGGAGCATTTCGCCGGTGCGGGTACGGCGTATACTCCGCACGTCGGCGCCTAGGCCTGCCAGTTTAGCGTCCCCGCGCATCGCTTTCAAGACCTCGGAGTACTTTGACGCCTCGGTCTTAACGATGAGGGCCTCTCCGCGGTTACGCTTGCGGGCCACCTGTCGCTTATCTTTTTCTTTTTTGGTTTTATTTCTTTTTTTCCTCACTTTATTCCATGGGGCTTCCCTGCCCCGCCTGGGGTCATCGCTTGTCCCCCTCCTAGCACTGGCATCTGCCTCCGTGCTGGTTATGGCTGTTGTTGTCATTGGAGCCCTGCCGCTTGGGCCCCCTTCGGCGCTTGAGACAACACGCGAGCTGGTTGGCGCGCCTTTCGCGCTGGGCTTAGCGCCGGGGCCTCTCTCTTTGCGAGAAGCCGAAGCTGGTCGCGAGGATGGACCCTCTGACCCCGCCGCCACGTTCGCATAGGTTCGTTTCCCCTTTGGGGCTTCCGACACGATGCGCTTCTTAGAAGCGCCGGGTGCCGTCTCGCCCGGGGACTGCCTAGCCCGCTTGGAGGTCCCCGCCCCCATGGATAGGGTGGACTCTCCGACGGAGACGGATGATTCCGTCTGCGTCTGCTTCGAGGCAATGTCCCTCGCCCTTTCGGTGGCCGCTAGCCGTGCCAACTCTTTGGCACTTTGCTCGGCTAGCAGTTTGGCCTCCAGCTCCTCCCTCTCCTTGCATGCAGCCTGCACTGTCATGCGTAGCCTAAGAAGGCTCAATTTTAGGTCTTTCGCAATGTTGTTGCGCGACGACGTAAAGTCGATGATCGCATCCAACTGCTCCGAGACCTCCATCACCTTAGGAAGGGTTTCCCGCATCCTATCCATGGCCCGGATGAGTCCTGGCCCATCCATGGCCACGCCTAGCTTGGTGCCACCTGCCTCCGATGCCGTAGCACTACCGCAGGTGTCGCTCACGCCCGATCCCACCGTTTTACGCGGTGGGGACCTCGCTAGGCCGCCTTTAGCGAACGGATTCGCTCTCTCTTTTGTATTTTTCGTTTCCTCCATGTTGTTGGGTCCCCCTCCAGCCGCTATCCAAGCCCACGTGGAGTAGTCGCTATTGTGATCCCATGGTTATCTATGCAAGCAGGGAGGCCATGCGAGGGTTGACACGGCCCTTCATGGGGAACCGTGTTCAGAGCCGGATCAGCGCAAGACAGGTATAGGTCATCTGAGCCTACTCCCACCCGACTGGCGAGGTCGGGCGGTGGAGAATGGAACGTACTGGAGGCCTGCCAGGGTTTTAATGGGACGGAGACAACCTGTGCCGCGGAAACCTCGCCATTTCCTACTCGGTGTCACCCGGCAGTACTGAGGGAGACGACACAGGCGCCAGCCCGAATACAACGGTACCACTCGTGAATCTTTTCGCAGCCAGTTGCCATAATTGGGGTTTTACTGGCATCCACCCCAATGCGTCGTATGACGCTCCCTCCGTAGTTCGTTTAGCCGTTAAGGGGAGCTTAACGTTTCCAAGGTGCACCGCGGGGAGGCGAACTACATTCACACCTCTGGGAGGTTCTAGGTCATCCAAAATGTACTTGAGCTCAAAATTTTGGGGGTACGGTGGTAACGGTGGTTTTTGGGGGTTAAAAGGGTTGGGATTTTTTTAAAAATTTGGGGAGAACCGGGGGGGGCACAAGTCTTTTTTTTTTATTTTGGGATCTTTTGGGGGTTCAAAACCCCCTGGGGGTCTTCTCCTTTTAAAACGGTGGTTAAAGGTGTTTTTTGGGGGGTTAAAAAAGGCCCATTCAAGTATATTTAGAAAATACACAAGAAGATAATCTTGGAATGGTCTAGGTCATCCAAACTGTCTACGCGTACAGAACTTAAGATTTACAGTTGTAACAGTAAATTGTAGGCAATACAAAGTTACAATAAATATTCAAACATATTCAATTAACATTATTAAAGTCAAAAAACAATTAACATTATTAAAGTCAAAAACAGCAATATGACATGTTCTAGGCCATCCAAACTATCCATGAGATCAGAACATAGGACCTACAGTTGTAACAAAAGCTTGCTGGGCTTTGTAAAGCTACAATATGTATTGAAACATATCTATTGAATATTTTTGAAGAACAACAGACATTATGAGATAATCTTCGGATGTTCTTGGTTATCCAAACTTTCGTGGAAGTTAAAACTTAACATCTACAGCTTTTTTGAGTAAACAAAGTAATAATATGTATTTGACCAAATTAAGTGAGTCTTTTGGAAGTTTAACCGATATAATGAAATATATTGGGATGTTCTAGGTAATGAAACCTGCCAATGAGTTCAAAATTTCTATAGTATAGAGGATCTATAGTCGTAAAGTTAGCTTTATAATCTATGAAAGGTGACGATATGCATTCAAGCACATTCAGTGAAGCTTCTGTAAGCTCACCAGTCATTTTAAGATTCTCTCGAGATGTTCAGGTTCATAAAAGCTGACCTTAATTTCAAAACTTAAGATATACAGTAGTAGCCGTAGCCTTTTGTGCTATAAAAAGCTACCATAAATATTCAAACATATTCAATGAATATTCTGAAACGTTCACAGACATCATAGGATAACCTTGTTAGTTTCAGGTCATTATAACTGCCTTTCAAAACTTAAGGTCTACAAATGTAACAATAGCTGCATGTGCTGTTCAAAGTTAAGTTAGTTTGATTGGCAAAGAATATCCCAAGATTATCTCATAATGGCAGTTGGTCTTCCAGGACATTTATTTATTATGTTTGAATACATATCATAATATTGTATAGCGGATAAAGTTACTGTTACAACTGTAGATCTTAAGTTCTGAACTCCTGGGCAGCTTGGACGACCCAGCACATCTCAAAAAATATTTCCCACTTTTTTCAATCATTTCTATGTTATTGAGCACCACATCAATCAGAATTCACCAAATTGCTTGTATAAATTAGGTCTGAAGAGGTTAATTCAAAGAACATTGCATTGTACCATCTAAATGGCTTACATTTAGTATCGTAGTCCTAAGTCATCATTTCGAACAACTCAATGGGGCCTTACCTTGTAGTTTTTCTTTCAATAGGGTATCTTGTTATTGTTCACTATTTACTAGTTTCAACCTCTTATTTTGCCGTTTTCTATGAGTTATATAATTTTAAATATGAAATTGAATGTTAGATTATTTTTTATTTAGGTGAGGTGCTTTTTTTCCTTTATTATAGAGGTTTTCAGGGCCTAAGGCTGGTTCACCTCTTTTACGAATAGAAATATATAGTTTTAAAGGAGTACAATTCAGTTCAATTATATGCTAGAGTATAAATTAATGTTTTTCAGGAAATTTATAAGTTTTGTTGCTTCAACTGGATCATTTTGAAGGATACTGTTGATACTGGTGTGTAGATTCAAGCTGACTTTTGTTGCCTCGTATTGGGGACAGTTAACTAGTATATGTTCAACGGTTAGTGGTACAACGCAAATTGAACAGATTGGCTTGGAATTTTTTGATATATAATGCGGGTGAGTTGTTCTGGTATGGCCCACTCTCAGGCGGGACAATGTTTGTTGTTCTCTGCGATCTACACGGTCGTTCCACTGTCCAATTCCTGCTTTGATCTTTCTGAGGAAGATATCTCGGTTTGAAAGCCACTGTAGATGCCACGTACGATGAACACCACGTATAATCGCGCTGCGTACATCATGCCCAGGTACTTGGAGGTTCCACATTGCCGAGCCTCTTCCAAGGGATGCTAGGCGATCTGCTTCTTCGTTGCCCTTTATGCCACAGTGTGCTGGTATCCAACAGAGCGTAGTGTTAGAGGGAATCCGTGCTTCAATTAACTGTATCAGTGGATGCATTTTTCTGGGGTTTTCCAAGGCTGACAAAACACTAGCTGAATCTGATAGAATTATTGTTTTCATTTTTGGATCGTTGATTTTCATGAGGGCGAGATAGATACCGGCGGCCTCTGCAGAAAATACGGATAATTCATCAGGAGCTCTTCGTGCTATATGAAGCGTGGAACTATAGACTCCTATTCCAACGGTCTCATTCGCTCGAGAACCATCCGTACTTGTTGTTCAGTAGGTTTATGAGTTCAGCGGAGATTTTAGCGGACGAGTCCCCGGCATGAACTGCACGCTTTATTGTCCAATCAATATTGGGTCCAGTCTGGTTCCATCGGCGGTCTCCAACCCGATAGACTTTTTCGAGGATGAATATATTTTCACAATCTCCGTACGTTTTCTCCAGGTAACTTGTGGTTCTAGAGGCTGCTGCAATCGTTAGTATGAATGGAAACGGAAGGATACCGGCTTCTACACATGTTGCGAGGCTGGGTGAGCTAGGAAGTAGCCCTGAGGTGATTCGTATTACCTTGTTGTAAACTGGACTGAAAGCTAGAATCATATCTTGGTATGCTCGAATTGTGATTTCCAGCCCATAAAGCAGTTTACTAGTGACTATACTGGAGCCAACTGTATACAGTGATTTACGGTTGTTGGTCTTATGCCTTCCGCTAATTGCTTTAAATAGGCGGATTCTGCATTTCACCTCCTTTTTGGTTAAACTGAAGTGACTTCAGAATTTACATTTGCGGTCAATAGTCACTCCGAGGATTCGCAGCTATTTTTTAAAACGTATTTGCTTCCCTGCAACTGTCACGGGGTTGTTCCATGGATGGTGTCTTGCAACACAACAATGCGAGATCGAACATTTTTCTGCTGCCATAGTAAAGCCGACTTTTCCTGCCCATTTTGCGACACGGCCGCTTGCAGTTTCCGTCGGATTAGTTTAGGCTTCTTACCGACCACTACAATAATAATATCATCAGCATACACGTATATGAAAATGCCCTTTGGTAAAGTGTCGAATACTGAATTCATTGCTATCACAAATAAAGTTTCGGCTAGCACAGAGCCTTGTGGAACTCCTGTTTCCTCCTCAAACGTATTGGAACGCGAGTTACCTATTAAAACTTGGAAAGTTCGATTTTGCAAAAAGCCTTGGACGAATTTTACCATATTTCCGATGATACCCCAGTCGATGAGTTGCCGCAGGACTCCGGGGCGCCAAACTCTGTTATAGGCCTTGGATAAATCTAAGGCCGCTATATCGACATGTAAGTCGTTTGCTAGAGCATCATCGATGGTTTGACCCAGTGCTGCGAGATAAGATCCAGTTCCTCTACCCTTCAGGAAAGCATGTTGCCGTTGATCCAAGAGGTTCCGCTCTCTGAGAACGGTAACAAGGCGCCTGTTTACCATGCGTTCCATGATCTTCGAAGCACAATTTGTGAGGGCTATAGGGCGATAATGCCGGGGGTCAGTCGATCCGATTTTCTTTTTCGGTATCGGAACCACCAAACTATGCTGCCAGTTTTTTGTAAATATGCCGTTGGTCCATATCTGGTTGATACTATCTAAGAAGGAGGTTTTAACACGCAACGGAAGCCGTTTGAGAAGGGGATAGCTGATGTCATCTGGTCCTGCAGACTTCCCTTTAGCGGAATCCGTAGACGTAGCGTACAATAGTTCGGTGATTGTGAAGGGTCTGTTGAAATCACAGTCGTTTACGTCATGAGGTACCTCTATTCTAGTGGATGTGCAATGCGCTTTTGCTTGAGCCAATAGAAAGTTCTGATCATATGCTGCGTTGGATGAGAGTTCCGAGAAGTATTGTCCTAAGGCATTCAACACACAGCTTATATCCCGTTATACGACGTGATTTTGACGTATCCCAATAACTTGTGACCTTCTTTTGCCACTCAATGCATTTACACGTCGCCACATTTCGGTGGTTGATTGGCTGCTGTCAAAACCCTCGAGAAATGTTTCTCAAGACTTGCTTTTTGCACTTCGAATAACGTCCTTACATTGGTTCCTTAGCCGTTGATAGTGTTCGTGGATGACTTTCCATTTTTTTTTTTTTAGACGGGATGGAAAATCTGCAACCAGACACCTGAAGAACTCAGGGTGTGGGGATGAGGGTGCCAACTCCTCGACCCACTAAAAACCCACCCGTGCCTTTAGCCCTGGTCCCTCCCCGGAACCACCTTTCGGTATTACTTCGGGGAGGGGGCTATTGTGCTTGTTAAGCACCCACTATGTCTAACTACTTAGGGCTTTAGTAGTTAGGTGGTCCCTGCGACCTGCCTTTGGTCGTTTCGCCATTTTTGTTGGAGATCAAGGACGATCTGGGAGGCTGCTACGCATACCGCGTCCCAGACGTCCCGGTCTTGACACATCCTCTGGACCAAGTTATCCGGAGTCGTGTCGCGACCGCATACGGCCATCATGCCGGATCTCGCGCCGTCGAAGCGAGGACATGCGAAAAACACATGTTCTGCAGTTTCTTCGACTCCCGCGCACTCACTGCATGCGGAGGACTGTGCATGCCCATATTTATGCAGGTATTGTCTAAAACAGCCGTGGCCAGACAATATCTGCGTTAAGTGGAAGTTCACTTCACCGTGTCGCCTACCGACCCACCCGGTTAATTCCGGGATTAGTCGGTGGGTCCACCGACCTTTGGTGGAGTTGTTCCATTCCCTCTGCCACTTAACCATGGATGCGGCTCTAGTGGTCTTTCGGATACCTCTTGTTCCACGTTGCTCGAAGCACTCTACGTCCTCTTTTATGACGATGCCTATTGGCATCATCCCCGCTAGGACGCAGACCGCGTCGCGTGATACCGTTCGGTATGCACTCACCACTCTTAGGCACATAAGCCTGTGTGTACTCTCGAGCTTATTTGCGTAGCTCTTGGTACTCAAGGCGGTGATCCATGCCGGCCCGCCGTACCTAAGTATGGACAGGGCGACACTGGCCAGGAGTTTACGCTTACTCCCTTGCACCGCCGAGCTATTCGACATCATGCGGGATAATGCCGATATAGCCACAGAGGCTTTCTTGCAAGCGTAATCGACGTGACTGACAAAGGACAGCTTGTCGTCGATCATAAGATACCTCAAGAACCTCTTCGATTCTACTGTGCAGTTACCTGCACTAATCGTCGCATGTTGCTCCGATTTTCGATTGTTCACCACCGTGACCTCGGTCTTATGGTGGGCTAGCTCCAATTGCCTGGAGCTCATCCATCTCTCCACAATGCCAATGGAGTGTGAGGCCGTTAACTCGACCTCCTCGATGGATTCACCACATATCTCCAGGGTGATATCGTCTGCGAACCCGACGATCTTTACCCCGCTCGGGAACTCAAGCCGCAGTACCTCGTCGTACATCGTGTTCCATAACACCGGACCCAGGATCGAACCTTGCGGGACGCCTGCGGTGATCTGCACACGTTTCTGGCCTGCCTCTGTATTATATACCAGTACGCGATTCTGGAAGTAGCTTCCGAGAATCTTGTACAGGTACCCAGGAACCTGAAGGCGTTGGAGCGAGTCGGCGATAGCCGCCCAACTGGCGCTATTGAACGCATTCCTCACGTCAAGGGTGACCACCGCACAGTATCGTACTCCTCGCCTCTTGCGCTGGATTGCCACCTCGGCCGTCTTGGTGACGGACAGGATGGCATCCACCGTCGACTTCCCTTTACGGAAGCCAAACTGATTACTTGACAGACCGCGTATACCTTCCGTGTATGTTGTCAGTCTGTTGAGGATTACCCTCTCGAGCACCTTACCCGCTGTATCCAACAGACATATTGGTCTATATGCCGATGGATCTCCTGGTGGCTTCCCTGTCTTTGGTAGCAACACAAGGGTCTGAATTTTCCAGGCGTCTGGGAAGACGCCCTCGTCCAGACACTTTTGCATCACCACCCTGAACATTCCGGGATCCAGCAAGATAGCCGTCTTGATGGCCAGGTTCGGAATACCATCCGGTCCCGGCGCTTTGTTCACCTTTAGCGACTTTGCTATCGCAATGAGTTCATCATTCGTCACCGTCGTCTCGTCGCCGACCCCCGTTGTGCCGTTGTCGGTGCCCACGTGGTCACGGGTGTTCGGCTGAGCCGTCCACCCTTCCGTCGCTATGACAGCGTTAAGGTCTGGGATACTGGAACGCTGGTCATGGGACACGTCTTCGGCGGCGGGGGGCCATGGACTTGGGTCGTGGCTCGGAAAGAGTCCCCCAACGATCACCTGCAGCAGCTCTGGTGAACGCTCGGTTGGAGCCGCCGATCCTCTGGTTTTGGCCATTACAACCCGGTAGGCGTCACCCCACGGATTCGTATTGGCCTTCTGACACAGACCCTCGAAGCAGGCTCGCTTGCTGGCCTTTATCTCCCTCTTTAGTGCGGCCTTCGCGGCGACTAGCGCCCTTCTACGCTCGATTCTATCGGCGTCTGACCGCGCTCTTTGCACCCTCCGTCTTGCGTGGAGGCATGTTCTTCGGAGGTCGGCGATCGACTCCGTCCACCAATACACCGGCGATCTTCCATTCCTCGGTTTGACTTCCCTCGGCATGGTCGCATCGCACGCTCGTGTAAGTGTCATAACGAGTCTTTCGCCGCAAGGTTCCTGGGTTTCGCGTAAGTTTCGTTCCCTCTCAAGCGCCTCTTTAAAAACCTCTACATCAAAGTAGGACGTCCTCCATCTGCGGGCGAATGGAGTGGATGCTCCTCCTTCCGCACGCTGCCTTGTATTGTGGACGATACAATAACGTACCGCCAAGTGGTCGCTATGGGTGTAGCCATCATCCACCCTCCAATTGCTAATTAGCCCAGGACTGCTAAATGTTATATCGATAATCGATTCCGCTCCATTTCTATGGTAGGTACTCGTGGTACCCACGTTGGCTAGGTCTACATTGAGCCTAGCCAAGGCCTCCAGAAGAATCTGGCCCCTAGGGTTGGTAAGGCGGCTCCCCCACTCGAGCGCCCAAGCGTTGAAGTCCCCCGCTATTACCAACGGGTTCAGGCCAGTTAGCTCCGTTGTCATCCGATCAAGCATATTGGAAAACTGTTCGATCGACCACCTTGGCGGTGCGTAGCAGCTGCAGAAGAACACTCCATTCACTTTTACAACCACGAAGCCTTCGTTTGTGTTGGACACAACCTCCTGAACCGGGTACTTACCCGTCGTCCATAATGCCGCCATATTAGCCCTGTCCGCAAACCAGTTCCCGTTGCCGGATGGGATGCGGTATGGGTCGGAAATTATGGCGATATCCGATGCCGACTCGCTAACTGTCTGACACAGCAGTTGCTGGGCTGCCTCACAATGGTTCAGGTTTAGTTGGGTTACCTGCATTACGGTTGGCTCGTTGGTATACCCTTAGCGGCCGGGCACTTGCCCCCCCCCATGACGTGCTTATCGTCCGGTTTCCCGGCGCACATCAAGCATTTGGGGGGACCTTTGCAATCCCGCGCCTTGTGGCTAGTGCTGCCACACCTTCTGCACATGTTGCTCCTATCTGGGCCTTTGCATTCCCAGGACATGTGCCCGCTCTCTAGGCATCTGAAACATGCCTTCGGCGGCTGGTGCAGGCTTAGTGGGCATATTGACCATCCCACCTTCACCTTCGCCACTTTCAACGCCGCGTCTGCGTCGACTTTATTTCTCTTTTTCCTCACTTTATTCCATGGGGCTTCCCTGCCCCGCCTGGGGTCATCGCTTGTCCCCCTCCTAGCACTGGCATCTGCCTCCGTGCTGGTTATGGCTGTTGTTGTCGTTGGAGCCCTGCCGCTCGGGCCCCCTTCGGCGCTTGAGACAACACGCGAGCTGGTCGACGCGCCTTTCGCGCTGGGCTTAGCGCCGGGGCCTCTCTCTTTGCGAGAAGCCGAAGCTGGTCGCGAGGATGGACCCTCTGACCCCGCCGCCACGTTCGCATAGGTTCGTTTCCCCTTTGGGGCTTCCGACACGATGCGCTTCTTAGAAGCGCCGGGTGCCGTCTCGCCCGGGGACTGCCTAGCCCGCTTGGAGGTCCCCGCCCCCATGGATAGGGTGGACTCTCCGACGGAGACGGATGATTCCGTCTGCGTCTGCTTCGAGGCAATGTCCCTCGCCCTTTCGGTGGCCGCTAGCCGTGCCAACTCTTTGGCACTTTGCTCGGCTAGCAGTTTGGCCTCCAGCTCCTCCCTCTCCTTGCATGCAGCCTGCACTGTCATGCGTAGCCTAAGAAGGCTCAATTTTAGGTCTTTCGCAATGTTGTTGCGCGACGACGTAAAGTCGATGATCGCATCCAACTGCTCCGAGACCTCCATCACCTTAGGAAGGGTTTCCCGCATCCTATCCATGGCCCGGATGAGTCCTGGCCCATCCATGGCCACGCCTAGCTTGGTGCCACCTGCCTCCGATGCCGTAGCACTACCGCAGGTGTCGCTCACGCCCGATCCCACCGTTTTACGCGGTGGGGACCTCGCTAGGCCGCCTTTAGCGAACGGATTCGCTCTCTCTTGTGTCTTTTTTGTTTCCTCCATGTTGTTGGGTCCCCCTCCAGCCGCTATCCAAGCCCACGTGGAGTAGTCGCTATTGTGATCCCATGGTTATCTATGCAAGCAGGGAGGCCATGCGAGGGTTGACACGGCCCTTCATGGGGAACCGTGTTCAGAGCCGGATCAGCGCAAGACAGGTATAGGTCATCTGAGCCTACTCCCGCCCGACTGGCGAGGTCGGGCGGTGGAGAATGGAACGTACTGGAGGCCTGCCAGGGTTTTAATGGGACGGAGACGACCTGTGCCGCGGGAACCTCGCCATTTCCTACTCGGTGTCACCCGGCAGTACTGAGGGAGACGACACAGGCGCCAGCCCGAATACAACGGTACCACTCGTGAATCTTTTCGCAGCCAGTTGCCATAATTGGGGTTTTACTGGCATCCACCCCAATGCGTCGTATGACGCTCCCTCCGTAGTTCGTTTAGCCGTTAAGGGGAGCTTAACGTTTCCAAGGTGCACCGCGGGGAGGCGAACTACATTCACACCTCAAGTGTGCGCGTGTATTCCATTACAAGTGTACACCACTTACGAAAGGAACGGCAAAGCTTGTGACCGATAATGCAAACCTTTGCTTTAAATGTGTAGACTGTCTATCAGACCAGTGTTGTGGTGGGCAAGAAGATGCGATCTCGGATGCTAAGCGGATGGAGGAAGGTATGAAAAAACTTTCGGACTCGATCACTTGCATGCGAGATCAAATTTCTGCCCAAATAGACGACGCGTTGAAAAACGGGATGGAACATTTGAGACAAAGTATAAATAAGTCTTTTGATAAATTAATCTGTGAGAAATTTGATGCTATGACAAGTTCAGTTTTGGAGATTAATGCGCGAAAAAGTTTAGCTGTAATGAATGATGCCCGCGCGCGGTCTGAGGCGATTCATTTCCGAATCCGATCTGTTGCAAATTGGCAAAAAGCGTAAAATTCAAACAAGCGATAACGATGCAATTGATGATGTTTTTCAAGGCAACGCAACTTTTGCGGATGTCGTAAAGAGGCGCAATGAAAATGTGAATGATAAAAGTAAACAAAATAGTAATATTAAAGGTAATAGTAGTAAAAAAAGCAATCGTAAGGCTCGTCCGGTCATTGTGATCAAACCAAAAGAGTCCAAACAAGCTTGCGATGATACTCGTAATTTTGTGAAAACTAATTTAGATCCAAAAACACACAAAATTAGTAATTTTAGGAATGGAAAAGATGGTGCCATTATTGTTGAATGTGCCATCGGAGCAAATGTAACTAATGTGAAAAATGGTATTGAAAGCAATCTGGGTGAAAATTATAGAGCTGTTGTTCCCACGTCGGTGCCAAGATTGAAAGTAGTGGGCATGAGCCGTCAATTATCCTCCGATGTTTTCATAGACTATTTGAAAAGTCAAAATGAAAACATCGCAATAAATGATGTAAAAGTAGTTAGAATTTACGAAAATCCACGGTTCATTTACAACAAGTTTAGTGCGGTAATTGAAGTCGATTTGGATACATATAATTGTATGTTAAAAGCAAATGAAGTAAATATAGATTTTGATCGGTGCTTTGTGTATCCTGACATTAATGTTCTGAGATGCTTCAAATGTGGAGAATTTGGACATAGGAGCATTGATTGCAAAAAATGTGATACATGCTCTCGGTGTAGTCAAAACCACAAGACATTAGAGTGTACGTCAACTGTTAATTAACTGAAATGTGTTAATTGTTTGAAAATGAATAAAGAATGTAAAATTAACTTGGACGTAAACCATGCCGCATTTAGCTCTCAATGTTTGGTGTACAAGAGACTTTTTGAACAAAAGAAAAGCAGCTTGCGTTTCAATAAATAGCAACCGAGTTCCAGGCAGAATGGTAATCAATTTAATTTTTTGTATTTCAATATTGCGGGGTTGTCAACAAACTACGTAGCATTACGTCAGATTGTAGAAGAAAAACGTCCACTTTTGGTTTTGTTAGCAGAAACTCACATTGTTGAAATTGAAGCCTTTGATCAATATTGCATTCCGGGATATAATGTTGCTGCTTGTTTATCACATTCTAGACATACTGGCGGTGTTGCTATTTATGTCAAAGAATCAGTTCAATTCAATCTTCGCCACAACGAAATGGTTGATGGTAACTGGTTCTTGGGCATAACAGTTGTACGTGGCATGATGATGGGTAACTATGGTGTTTTATATCACTCTCCCAGTTCTAGTGACCAGCGTTTTATTGAAATTTTAGAGAACTGGCTTGAGGTATTTCTTGATTCGAGTAAATTAAATATAATAGCTGGTGACTTCAATATAAATTGGCGTGATAATAATAATTCGAATCATTTGAAGCATTTAGCTAACTTTTTCAATTTAAGACAAACGGTAGATGAATATACGCGAATTTCCAGGCACAGTAGAACTTTGATTGATCATGTTTATTCTAATTTTGATTCTGTTTGTTCAGTTGTCGATACTGATTTGAAAATAACCGATCATGAGACAGTAGGTATTAACGTAATTGAGAATAACTTGAATAATAGCGATGATTTTGTGAAATTGAAGTGCTGGAGGAAATATTCAAAACAGACTGTTTCTAACCTTGTTCAGAGAAGCGTGGATTTTCCAATCGCGAGCGGTAGTTTAGATGAGTCTGCAGCTGTTCTTACTAATACCATAAAAACGTGTACAAATAAGCTAGTTGAACAAAAATTTGTTTCTTTGAAGAACTCGAACAGCTGGTACAATTTGGATCTTTTGCGTCTTAAACGCAAGAGGGATAAATTGCACAAAAAGTTTTGTAGATCTAATAGTGATAATCATTGGAATAAGTACACAATCGCGCGGAATAAATATTCACAATCCATTAAAAAAACTCGTTGTGAATATATACAGAGGAAAATTGATCAACATCAAAACAACAGCAGAGAGTTATGGAAAATTTTGAAATCATTATTGAAACCTAGCAATTGCAGACCGCGGTCCATAACTTTTGAAGGCACAATAGAACAGTCTGAACAAGCAATTGCATCTAAGTTTAATGATTATTTCGTCAATAGCGTTTCATTGATCAACCAATCAATTGAATTGGTCGATGAACCTGATGAATTAAACCAGCCAGTTAATATTAATTGCAGATTTGAAAGTTTTCACCCGATCACAATAGATGAGCTTAGAAATATTGGCTTTTCCTTAGGAAAAACGGCTGGAGTAGATAATGTTAATGCTAGAGTTATTCAAGATTGCTTTCATGTCATTGGTCACACTTTACTGGACCTTATTAATGAATCATTGCAAACTGGGCACGTGCCTGAAGTGTGGAAAGAATCGTTGGTTGTTCCGATTCAAAAGGTTGCTGGGACGATTAAAGCCGAAGAGTTTCGTCCTATCAACATGTACACATTAGAGAAAATTTTAGAGCTTGTTGTGAAAGGCCAGTTGTTAGAATATTTGAATAGTAATTCTTTGTTGATTTCGGAACAATCTGGCTACCGGGAAGGCCATTCTTGTGAAACCGCGTTAAATTTAGTATTAGCAAAATGGAAAGATAACTTAGAGAGTAAACAAACAATTTTTGCTGTTTTTTTGGATCTGAAACGCGCTTTTGAAACAATTTCTAGGCCCATGTTGATGAAAACAATAATGCGCTTTGGAATTTCGAGTACTGCATACAGATGGTTTGAAAGCTATTTGTCTGACAGAACTCAAATGACTGTTTTTAATGATTCTGTTTCCAGTCCCGTGGGGAATAACCTTGGTGTGCCCCAGGGAAGTGTATTAGGGCCCCTTTTGTTTATTATGTATATTAATGACATGCGACGTGTTTTACGATTTTGTGACATTAATCTGTTTGCAGATGTCACTGTGTTATTCATTGCAGCTAAAGATTTAAATGAAGCCGTTACCCATTTGAACGAAGATTTGCGTTTTCTAAGTAGATGGTTGAAATGTAAGCAATTTAAATTGAATATAAGTAAAACTAAATTTATGGTAATTTCACAGAATCGAGTAAATGAGAATGTCTCAGTTACGATTGATGGTGAGACCATTGATCGCGTTCGGGAGATTAAATATCTTGGCGTGATTATTGATGACAAGCTAAAGTTCAACGCTCACATTGACAATGTCATCAAGAAAATTGCCAAGAAGTATGGAATTCTATGCCGATTAAAAAACGATTTAACTACTTGCAGTAAAATACAGCTATACAAATCAATCATCTCCCCTCATTTAGAGTTTTGCCCTTCCATTTTATTCTTGGCCAACCAAACACGAATATTGAGGTTACAGCGTTTGCAGAATAAAATAATGCGCTTGATTTTAAGATGTAACAGATTCACTTCCTCGACTTTTATGTTAGACGCTTTACAATGGCTATCAGTGAATTGTGTATTTAACTATGGTGTTCATTTTTAAAGTAGTTAACGGTTTGCTTCTACAATATTTGTGTGATCGAATTGAAAGAGGAAGTGATTTTCATAGATATAATACTAGAAACGCGGATGAAATAAGAACACCGAATTTCTTGACATGTGCTTAACAAAACTCATTATATTTTAAAGGAATAAATGTTTTCAATTCGATGCCAAGACACATTAAACGTGCACCAACACTTTCAGAATTTAAAAGACTATGTATTTCACACGTTAAAACTGTATTCTGAGCAGCAAGTGAAATTTTTTTTTCAAATATTTATGAAGATTGTACCTGACGATGTTTTACTACTATAAAACGGATTATTTTGTGTGGACCATTTCTTGTACATTTATGTTGCTTTTTTTGTAAAAATGAAGAATGTATCTGACGAAGTTCTTTACAAACGGATTATAATGAGTTGGCTATTTTATTTTTAAAATTTTATTTTTTCACGTTTACAATACTACAATACTCACTATTTTGTTCGTCACAGTGATGATGATGGAAATTTGTATAATGTTGTGTTAGTTTAAAAAAAAAAAAAATAAAGAAAGAAGTCTACAATTGTTTGAGACTCGCGCGCGGTATACAGATATGATGGACTTCTTTTTGAATTCGTTAAAAAAAAATTGGCCTTTGATGCTTTAGATGGTACTATGAAATAGAAGGGGGTTGGCTGGCTGAATGTCGGGGAATTCTTCGTCAATTCTTTTGTGGTTGAAAGTAAAAGTTTGACTAATGCCCGTCCAGGATTTTTTCGGTTTGAAAACATTCTTGACATCCCTGGTGAGATATTCTTGGCCAGCCCTAAACTAAGCTGGCAGCTCCATTAGTGTTGGAACTGCATTGGCTCTGTAACGGGCAGGATCGGATATTGGCTTGTCTTTTGAAAATGTCCTTTTATTGGATTCTGTGATCTGAATTGCAACAGAATATCCTGATCGCTGGGAATACTTGCGAATTTTTGTGGTTAACATCAAAGCTTTTCACGATTATGTCGCTGTGAAGCAAATGGATACTTTTGAAGAAATTTATATCTGTAGATGAAATCAGTTCGTTTTTTTTTTTTGCATAACTGGTTTGAATTGTTACCAAATTAATTATCTTAGAGATAAAATCGTCTAGCTCAAACCTTTGTAGGGGTAAGGGCGGGACCATCATCATCATCATATTTATACCACGTTGGGCTCTGCATCAGCAATCTTCTAGGTTACCAAGACGCAGATCACGGTATATGGTCTTGTGGTGAGCATCGTGAAGTCAGTTTGAACTTGAGGATTCTCTTTGGGTTCGAAGTAGAAAAACTATTGTACCGGTCCGATATTTTAAAAGTCATTTATACCGTCTTCAATTCGAGGTTGTACAGACTGAACATCGAACATATAGTGAATTACAACGGACAACTTAACCTAACACCCAGTGGACCAGTATGGGCATTTTCGTTTTGCGAAAAGTTCCAAAGGCTGGAGCGGAAATCGAACCCTCACTTCATGGCAATCGTTTGAACGATGTATGACGCCGCTAACCACTTGACCACGAAGCCCACCGTTTGGCTTTACGTTATATGCAGTTTATGAAACTCATTTATGTGTTTTTGACTTAAGATATGCTCAGATTTTAGTTTATTTAACCTATATGTTTGGTTTTATTTATTTGATTTCAGTGTTTGTAATTTTTTCCTAGTTCCTTGAAATAGTTCAAATCAACAATTATACTGTTAGAAGTAGACAGTTACGAATTGTTTGTTTTGAATGTTTTGTAAATCATCCTTAAATTTTTGCTTCCGTTTCCCAACCGTTCGAATTGTTATTCCTACTGACCTCGAGACGGCTGCAAGTTATCGGTTCTTCTTGATTTTTAAGATCACTGATGATTGATGGAAAAGAAAACTTGGTTTTGCAATGTTGATTCGATTAAGACTGTACAATTAAATTAATCTGATATATGATATGTGTGCAACAGCGAATAAATTTCGAATCTCGTGCTACTCCTAGTCACCCTACACCTGCAGATTATCGAACGTCGCATCAGTCGTAGCAGTGACATTTCCCTTCATTCCTCCTGTTCCCTTCTTTTTTTTTTATCACACTAATGGCTGGCCCACAATCGATACGTTGCGGATGCGTTTGCGTGAATTTGACAGTTTTCTTATAGGTTTTCTGTCAAATTTACGTCAACGGAACGCAAACGTATCTATTGTGGGTGACCCTTAACCCCGAGCTGCCGCGGGCAATCGGCTTCCCCTTCCATACCAACCAATCAGAACATACTTTGTTTTTATTTGCGTTGTGCAGTGATAGCCAATTAGAAGCGGCTGACGCAATATTTTAACTATAAAAGTAGAGCACAACACAAAATCTGTATCAGTATAATTTTGACCGTGAAATTATAAATATCTAAAGTAAAAGTGAAGTAGTGGTTCTAATCACAAGAAGAAATCCAGTATCATTTCGTCCGTCCGGATGATGGTGTTGCTAGTTTGCTGCGTTTTGAAAGAGTTGATGTTCTTTTCAGAACTTGGAACACAGAACGGCAAACCATTCTGCTGCTAGAACATTTGTCCGTTCCATCACTTGTTATTTTTAGTGGGCCAAAGCAAGTTTTTTCGTGCGTCGGTGATGTGGCAACGGCTTGATAGTCCGCTTCATCGATTGATGTTGGCAGCGGTCAACTGAGAACATCCTGTATGTTGACTGCATCCAACAATATGTACTACCATCCATTGTAGCACGGAAACTAAGTCCGACAGCAATGGGCTTTCCTCTCTGTTAGACTTGATCAAGCTTTAATAACCACTGATTATCCTAATCATGCCATTGTATGAAGGGCCAAAAACGGGTTGGGTGGATCGATAGGCAACATCACTTATAAGTTTCCACAGGGATAAAAAGAATCTCCTTCCAACAACAAGATCGAACAATCGGTCATAAGAGCGAGCTATCTAACATGAGGATGTCCCAATTCGCGGGGAGAAGAGCCCGCCCTCTATTCACAAACTGTTAGCAATGGTGAGTTGGCATTCCCACTCTCCCCATCCAGAGTTCTTCAATCGGGTGCCCTGATACCCCCCCCCCCCCCCCCATTCCCATTAAATATCTATATAATAGTGTATATATTTATTTAAATGAAAAATACTACAAGCATTCGTATCTATTATATATCAAGCCAAACATTGCATTAGGTCCTATGTAACATTTGTGTCAAATCGAGAAAAGTTGGATTGAAAATTTAAATTTGTTTTTTAAATCGCAATTACAACTTTATCATGTAAACTTTTTTTTTGTATAATTTTCAACGTCGTCAAGATAAAAAAAATGTTGGTTTTGAAGTTGTGTAATTGGTACATTTGTTACTTAGGACCTATTGCATTTACATTTGTAGATTGGACCTGTGAGATTGGTCTTTTGCCAAGTTAGGATGTACATGGGACTTTTTTGATTGCGATAAGAACTAATAGATGACGTTCACATTAGCTCCCTTTTAGCTTTATTTTTGTACTCTTGTACTGCCTCATCTTTACAATTAGCAAACATTCAATTAAAAAGTAGTCTATTATATTAGAGAACACCAACAACTGGCTACATATTTATTCAATCGTATTATTGTAACAGGTGCACTAGTTACGAGAAATACTTGTTATTTAGCGTAAGCGGCAGACTATATAGGGTTAGTGTACGAAGTGTACGACCTGATGCTAGTTTAAGACCCACGTATATAAAACGTATATAAACGTATTTAAAACTGCAGGTTTACATATCACGCAAATCATTCTTTTTATACTTTATTTACTTGCTTAAGTTTCTTGGGGGATCTCCTAGAGATGTGTGCATAACAATGGCAATTTGTATTTCACTCAGCAAATAGGTTTGAAAACAGGCATAAAAAATTTGTGAAATTTTCGAAAAAAGGATGAAACTAACTTACCTTGCTATAACGGACTAACGCATCTGATGTTGTTATTTTTATGCCTGCTGTAACGCAGCAAAGCTTTAATAACAAAATAAGATGCATTGTCCCTTTACTGATTGAGATTTGTGCCAATTTGTGAGATTTCCTGATGTTGGAGTTCTCAAATATGATGTTGGAGTTCTCAAATATGATGGGTTACTGTTTGCTAATTGCAAGAATTAGAGGGCACAAGAGTACAAAAATAAAGCTAATAGAGAACTTATGCGAACATTATTTGACTAGTGCATACCACAATCACAATAGTCCAATGTACATTCTAATTTGACAAAAGACCAATCTAACATGTTCAATCTACAAATGAAAATACAATAGGTCCAAGTCCAAGTATGCAAATGTATCAAGTACACGCCTAGAATCACCGTAAACACCAAACGCAACATTTTAGTTTGAATCCTGACGACGTTTTACGTTGAAAACCATACAAAAATTAAAGATTACACTATTCAGTTGCAATTACAATTTGAAAAAAAAAATATTAAAAATTTCGATCCTTTTTTTCGATTTAACACAAATGTAGCTTGAGGAAGTTGAATATTATACATCGAACAAAGAACTTTTTGCTTGTTTTCATTCTTCGAACAATCAGAACACGCGTTTTTAGAAGACAAAATGTAGGTCCTATGTACATCTGTCAAAATTTTAGACAAACATTGTACATTGGACAAGCGGCTGACAAAAGTCCCATGTACAGAGCTGTGCGATATCAGACGGAAGGTACATTGGACGTTTTGTTATCGGGTCGAATTTTCATTTTTTTTATCTTAAAGCATAATTTCAAAATTATTCATAGAAAAGTAATGGCTTTCTATCCAAATCGATATTCAACTCGATTTTGTATATATTGTTACTTAGGACCTAATTCAGTGTTTGGCTTGATATGATCTTCATTCGGTTGATCCTGAAATTCAAGAAAAGTTGTGAAGTGTTAAAGTGTAAAGTTTTGGGGGTGCGGGGTTAAGCGCGTTTTTTTTTTTTTTGGGGGGGGGGGGCAATTTCCCAAAATTTTTGTTTGGGGGTTTCTGGAAAAGTTTTTTATATTTTTTTATTTTTTTATAAATTTTTTTTTTTTTTTTTTTTTTTTTTTTTGGGTGGGTATTTTTTGTGGGGGGTGGGTTTTTTTTATAAAAGCGGTTTTTTTTTTTTTGTTGTTTTATTTTTTTTTTGGGGAGGAAAACAGGCAAGATTTAATTGATAGGGACAAATGGACATAAAAAAAACAATAAGTAATGTTTAAATCACCTTCGAAGTTAAATCAATAAAACAATATGATCAAATATAATGATATTGTGAGTTATGATAAACTCCTGACAAAGATTAAACTGTAAAATCAGACACAAGCTAATTGGCGAACAGCGCTGCATGAATTAGATCAGCTCAGATTTGGTAAAATGTCCATTTGCAAACCTGAAATGAAAAATACATTCAGTAATAAGTGCAAAAGCCTACGGCAGATTCCGTTGCAGCTTCTTGTATTCAAGGCACTAGATACTTCTAAATCATAAGAGGAGAAGAAAGTATCAACGTGATGATTGGACATATAAGACATATATTTAAAAGTATATATAAACTACACTCAGTAGCAAATAAAAAAGCCGAGCAAAATGTTGCTTCCAAAAACCGTCATGTTCAACCTTCTGTAACTTTGTCAATATTTCAATATATCAATTTTTTCACAGAAATACGGATTTTTGAAATTTGTACTTCAAATTTATAAATTTTATCAACATGAAATTTTGGTCACATAAGATCTATGTATATTGTTGTCAAATTTTCAGCCGAAAAATATTGATAATTGAAAAAGTTACAGAAGGTTGAACATGGCGTTTTTTGGAAGCAAAACTTTGCTCGGCTTTTGACGTAGGACTTGCGTCGCTCTTTTCTATTCCTGTATAGGGGCGCTGTTCTAAAATTCCTGAAACCGCAAGTGTTACGCGGGTTTGGATACTTTGAACGATAATATCTCTTCTCTGGCCCACAGAAATTTTACGATACGTATTTCATTTGCAAGGTAGAACATCAAAGCTGAGTCCCTGTAGCAAACTTTATTCATAACGTTTGTTTAAACTAATTAAAAAGTACTTTAAAGAAAAATGTCTAAACGCACAAAGCTATTGGTCGAAAATGACATCATGTTTGCGCCTCGCTCTGATTGGTTCATACTGCCACAGTTACCGTGCCAGCGATTATCAAACCTGTGGGGACGACCGACCAATAATCAGTTCTCGCTGTGCATCCGCATGCGACAGACGTGTATTCGGAGCACGTTGGTAAAAAACACCACCCGTAAACACAAGAAGACCAGACCAAGAAGAATCATCGACGTCACCTGCATCCGCAACGACGAGGAGCTGAACAAACTTTTCTCCGGTGTGACCATTTCACAGAGTGTTGTCCTGCAGCCCAAGAAGACTGAAGAAAATTTCAATCGCAAACCATGTTATCAACTAAAATCCGTCCTTTTCAGGACGATTAAATCAAGTTGCCAACTAAAGAGTATGTTTGATTGAAATTTCTCTCGAGCTCATCGAAATTTTCATTACCACGCACCGGCTCAATATGGCGTTGAAAAAGCCGCGTCCCGGAGAAAATGACCAAATCAATCGCCCACATCATCTTCGTGGTCAAGTGGTTAGCGGCGTCACCCGTCGTTCAAGCGGTTGTCATGAAGTTGGGGGTTCGATTCCCGCTCCAGCTAGTGGACCTTTTTGCAGATAATAGATTAGGTTAGTTGCAGGTAGTTTTAAAATCTGAGTTATAATTTTTCTGGCCAATATCTATAAACTCTATTGTTTTGCAGTTTCAGAAGCAAGTGTGTCTATATCTCAACTCTCTTTAGATGGGGTTCTGAGGCCCTGACAAGGGCCGTTTTTCTGTTGCCTGAGTTGAGAAGATGCGAATTTAACCTCCGAAACCCCTGTCGCTCTAATGAAAACTAATGATTTCATTTCCACGCTGGTGTCTGGCGTAACAACTGAGGCCCGTCCCCTTTTGTAAAATTTGATTCGCATTGCCTTCGTTGAGAACCCCCTTCCTGTCATGTTATGGTATATGCCATTACAGGCCCGGCATGGCGAACAGTTATCATTCGTTATTGGATCATTGATACGTTCAGACGTGTGTATCCCGCGCTCTCGTGATAAAAAAGCGCTTTTCCGAGTTTTTTGCCCTGCTGCTGGAGATCGAGTAGACGCCGCCGGATGTGTCTGGCACGTCCGCTAGACGAGGCAAGCGGAAGAAGACCGACGTCGACGCTGACGTAAATCATCCCTCCGTAAACAACTAAAATCCGTCCTTTCCAGGACGACCAAATCAATTTACCAACTAAAGAGTATGTTTGATTGAAATTTCTCTTGAGCTCATCGAAATGTTTATTACCATGCACCGGCTCAACATGGCGTTGCTTAAATGTCGCGTCCCGGAGAAAATGGCCAAATCAATCGCCCACATCATCTTCGTGGTCAAGTGGTTAGCGGCGTCGCCCGTCGTTCAAGCGGTTGTCATGAAGTTGGGGGTTCGATTCCCGCTCCAGCTAGTGGACCTTTTTGCAAAACGAAAATGTCCAAACTGCTCTACTTGGTGTTAGGTTAAGTTGTTCGTAATTCGCTCTACACCCAAACTAAGAAAGTAAGATTGTAATACAATTTCGTTTGATTTTGTTCCATTCTTGCTATTGATCGCAACTTGGATGAAAAATCTAACATAAGTTGTGGGCAAAAAAGCACAGCAATTCGCAATGAAAAATTGAACGTGTGCGTGAGGAGGTTGTGCACAGTGATATTTAGTTGATGAGTGTCCGACAGTCCGATGGCTCACAAAAATAAAATGTGCCCTATATGAGATCGGTCTACGAACCGTGACCAACCGTTAAGCGGCGGCTCTTGATGGCAACCATTTAGCCACTTTGACAATTAAGAGCGTTGGAATAGAAACCCTATAGATAGTTCACTTGGCGAGGAATTCAGGGTACAGCAATGAAGCAAATGGACATATTTTCCACCAAGCTGTGTGCAACCTGTCGCTATCACCAACTTGCATGGCTTTATGTATTTCATAAAACGCTTTGTCGATGATCAGTGAGAACAAAAATAGAACACTTGACGGCGGCATTACAACAGTGGCCAATAGCTTTGCGGCATTTTGTGATATGTTGGTGATGGTTGAATAAGGATCCTACAGCGATAAATTTGTTTCGAGCTATTTTTGCTTGCCAGTCGCTTGCACACACTAGCATAGCTTCATTTGTACAATAAAACGCTTTGTGAATCAAAATGGGCAAAATTGCCTTTTCTGAATCATGCGGATTTCTCAAGATATGATAGCAAAAACTGCAATTGCATTTTTTGCCACCTTATCAACTTTTGAGTGTATGTTCAATCTTCTGTCTGTACAATCTCGAGTTGAAGACGGCGTAAATGCCTATTTTTATCGTTGTATCACGTGCCGCCAAACACTCAGGCTGTCCTGCAGCTCAAGAAAACTGATAAGAACATTTCAATCGCGAACAATGTTCCCTCCGTAAACACAGGATCCATTTCACACTTACAAGCACGTTGGACATTTCAGCGCTAACATTTGATTAGGGCGAATCTGCGTTTGTAAACAAACACTTTGTCTGCTAATTTAAAGGAAGTTGAATACAATTCCTTCAAATTAAATATATCAGCGGATAGAAATAAAGCTCTTCTTCCTTAAAGAGTGCTTAATTTGTATTTGTGACCTTTTGTTCAAGAGCAAATGACTACGAAAGCCATTGTTAACAAAAGCAAATTAGGGCGAATTAATGTTGGCGCTGATTTAACAAACAAAATATCATTAAGAGTTAATTCGAGCCGAACTTCAGTTTCTGTAAATTTTCGTGGAGAACCAATAGCGGAAGAAGTATCGGAGCCTCATACACCAATAGCATAGGGTTTCATGGTTCTATAGACTGAATAAAATATAGTAGAAATGTAGAAATTCGTGACATCAATTTCTTCACATCAACAAGCAGTCCTACGTCAACTTTGCAGTTATGTCACTGACATAACTCATCCTTTCGTTTTTTTTGCTACTGAGTGTATTAGGTAAAAATTATGAAAATATTTTTATGTTAATATATAAATACATGTGTGCCGACTGCTGTTTTGTCGCAATTGTAGACAAACTTGCGCATCCATTATGAACCAGAAAATTTAGACAAAGTATGCCAGCCATGGGAAAAAAAATTAATTTTCAATTTTCAATTATTTTACAATACCTGATGACCGGGAAGACCTGAAATACATCATGCAAAAGACAGTACATCCCAAATTTTATAACCTGAAATCAATTTATCTGCAATAATATACTATCATTTCATAACAACAACAAAAAAAAAGATAAAAAATGTATTTTGCCTCTATTCCCCGTAATGCCCTTCCATGTTATTAGGATGGAGGATGATCCCTAAGCGCGCTGCAACTACGAACCTAATGTGAATAGTAAAATTTTTAATGTGACCTCCAGGCACACGATCCTCTGTAGCAGGTGGAAAAACTACTTGATGTGATATTTCAACAATGGAACTGACTCTTAGCTTCGAGAATCCCTACTGAGCCCTTGCGGCACTACAAGCTGGTCAGTTCAGCGCAAGGGCCGTAAAAATAAATTTATCTGCTAAAAAAACTGGTACTGTAGCTAGGTACTGTACAAATAAATTAATCTGCTAAAAAAACATTATGACAGCAAAAACATTATTTATTCCAGTTCGTAGAAATTAGGTTCCATCGTTGAATTTTGCTAACCCTTGTCTCACGCACATGTTTTGCTTGTTTATACAAATGGAAGTTGGGTACTCAAGTATTTCATCACACACATCACGGCTATGACGGTGATTTAGAAATTTTAACTAGTTTAGCACGTATCTGTTAAAACAGGTTCAACAACGATCTTATCCGATTTGCGATACGTCCAGATGCACTGAAGACTTTTGTGTTCATTGTCACCTTTATGGAAAAATGAAGTATTTCACACATCAATTGAATATTCAATCTTCGTATATAAAACTCCCTTTCCCAGCGACTGGGAATTCGAGGAAGTGCTGGAATATCATAAAGAAAATTACGAAGACTATGTACAATAATTTGGAAGAACATAATAAGTATTGAGGGAAATGTCATTACTGAAGTAGGCAAATTTCATTCAATTATTCAGTACCTTATTTCAGAAACTGTACCAATGAAAAGAAGAAGGTGAACTCAAAACAATAAATTACCAGTGTGGTTCAATCCACATTTGAAACATTTAAAGAACAAAAAACAAAAACCACACAAATTATATAAAAAGCAAAACTCTAGCACAAATTTGTAAAATTATTATGACATATGCAACCAACTTATTACAGCCATTAATTCTGCAAATGAAGAATATAATCGTTAAGTCGAAACTGAAGTCAAATCATGCCCCAAGAATTTCTTGCATTAGCTAAAAACAAAATTAAAAAAATGACATTTTCCCCCACGAATGCATTTTGACGGAAATGTAGGTGATAATTCTTCTGAAATCTGCAAGCTTTTTGCAAATTGCTTCCAAGAAGTATACACTACATTCTCCGTAGAAGACCGTGATCGCGACTTCTTTGCATTCATTCCTGAATTTTCCAACAGTATATCTTTAAATCAATTACCTCCTCACGAAATTCTCGAAGCACTAAAAAACTTGGATGCTTCTAAGGGACCAGGTCCAGACGGTATTGCACCGGTATTTTTAAAGAACCTTTCAGACAAACTAGCCCTTCCTTTAGAACTTCTTTTTAATATGTCTCTGAAGAGTGGAACATTTCCCAACATTTGGAAATCCTCTTATTTGGTTTCGATTTTCCGATCAGGTACGAAATCAGACAATTATAAGCAAACAACACGGCTTTTGTAAAGGTCGCTCCACTATTTCTAATCTTCTTGAATTTGTAACTTTTATTTTGAATGCAATGGACAATGGCAAGCAAGTAGAAGCCCTTTACACTGACTTCAGTAAAGCATTTGACCGAATCGACATACCATTATTACTCTTCAAATTGCAAAAAATTTCAATGGAACCTGGACTGTTGAATTGGCTGCAGTCATATTTAACGCATCGCCAACAAATTGTTCGTTTTCAAAATCAACTTTCAGACCCCATCTCTGTCACTTCGACGCAGAAGAATTATTATTATTATTATTTATCTTTATTTTGGAGCCTTTCAGCCACAGCTGGTTCGGCTCCACTTGAAGAATAAATGAACAGGAGGGACCAGAAGGGGCCCCTCCGTGAATTTGGGGTCCTAAAGGGCCTCCCCTACGGAGTGGTTCATATCGGAGTTTTAATTAACTACAAGTTATTACAGAGTATTAAGAGTTAGCATTATTATCGACACACCGTCACGTACGATTGTTAAGAACGCGTCCGCGAAAATAAACAAGTGTTTTTCCTACGTCTTTCGCGGTTTCCGCGGTCGAAACTATCGTTGGTTGGTGCATTTAGTGGCATAGAAGGTGTTTCTATTGAAGGTTTACTGAAAATCGATCGAATTACGGGTGAAAACAGTAAATTTGTGTGTGCTCCACGTGCTGCGAAAAACAATCGATCGCCAAAACAAACGATCGTCACCCGGTTGCCCGGCCGGCTACCGGCTGTTTTCATTCAACCATTCGGCTGTGTGGGTCGCAGTGCGCTCAGCGAAAGATCTTTTGAGATAAATAAAAGTGGTGAAAAGTTTTGAATAAGGGCGAAAATTACGGAAAATTAAAAAGTGTTTGAATAATATCCGGGGAGCACTACAGTGCGTGTCGTAAGAGTGGGACCACAGTGCGGTACGAAATTCAGCGAACTTTTGCAGAATAAAGGTACACTGATAGGCAAAATAAAGTGCCCACCTAATCGTTTTTTCAATTTCTCTCATTTACTTGGTTCAAATTAAAGTAAACACACTGTATTATTTTTTATTATTTTATTTTTTATATTCTTTTTAAGTTTCACTTATGGAATACTGAAAAAAAGGAGTTTTATTTAAAGAAAAAAAATTAATTTGTGTTGAAAAAAAAAACAGTGACAAAATGCACTGTTTTTTTTCAACACAAATTGATTTTTTTTTTCTTTAAGTAAAACTCTTTTTTTTTCAGTATTCCATAAGTGAAACTTAAAAAGAATATAAAAAATAAGATAATAAAAAAAATACAGTGTGTTTACTTTAATTTGAACCAAGTAAATGAGAGAAATTGAAAAAAACGATGAGGTGGGCACTTTATTTTGCCTATCAGTGTAGGATCTCTCTTTTTTTACCTTTTTTTCGACCATTTGGGGTAGGTAACGGGTGACCGTAGCCAACTGTGTAAACCAAACGAAGAAAAACATGGCGGCCGCTAGTAGCGGCGACCCGGGAGGGTCTGTTAACCGTCTACTACCTTCGTTTATGGACCCGACCAATCAATTTGGAGAACTAACCTTCCATCAACTAACCGGAAAAGATGGAGCTCCACTTCCGATAAATCCGTATATTATCGGTAAATCGGTAGAGGACTGCGCAGGCGGATCAACTGAAAGTGCCAAATCAGAAGCCAGAGGAACTTAATATACCTTGCGAGTTCGAAAACCAGCCCAAGTCCAGAAGCTACTGAAATTGACGAAGTTAATTGACGGAACCGACGTTGAAATAGTGCCACATCCGAACTTAAACATCAGCAGATGTGTTATCTCTTGCTACGACCTCATTAACATGGAGGAGAAAGATATTCTGTTGAGAATGTGCAAGGAAAAAGTCATCCGGGTTCAGAGGATAACCAAGAGAGAAGGTGACAAAAGAGTCAATTCGCCAGCGCTAATTATTACGTTTTGTAAAACCACCTACCCGGAATATATTAAAGTTGGCCTTTTGCATATCCCCACTCGTCCATACTTTCCGAATCCCATGCTCTGCTATGGCTGTTTTCAGTATGGTCATACCCGCGCTCGATGCCCTGGACCGCAACGCTGCTTTAACTGCTCTGGTGATTTCCACGGAGAAGAAGAATGTGGTGAAGCACCCCTCTGCAGAAACTGTAAGGGTAATCACCGACCAATTAGCCGTCAATGCTCGACGTACAAAAAAGAAGTCGAAGTAATAAAAATAAAAGTCCGCGATAATCTATCTTTCCCAGAAGCGAGAAAACGAGCTGAGCTACAACCAGTAGGCAGCTACGCTCAAGTAACCGCAAGACAAAGTGCACTCGAAGGAAGGTTAAGCCAACTAGAAGCGTCCATAAAGAAAAAAGATGACGAAATAGCTAAAATGCACGAAGAAAGCAATCGGAAAGACGAGAAAATTCGGATCATGGCGAATATCAGTCAGCAACTTAAGCAGCAAACCGCCAGCAACGAACAACCGCAAGCCACCAATACCGAAAAAACGCATCACAGCAGAGAAAAACTAGCAGGCCCTCAAACCCGTTCAAGGAACAATTCGCCGGCTGTTGCCGTTCAGAAAACAAAACGTGGACGTCCTCCAAAATACAATTATGACCAATCCGTAGCTAAGAACAAATCGCCAGATATAAGCCCGTCTCCAAAGAAAACTGCCACCACAACACGCGTCCAACCTCAAATGGATTACTCTAGCGACGAGCCCGAGATATCTGAGACACCTCCAAACCAGCGTCTTCGATAGTAACACTCCTCAACGATGTTTGGACAATGATGACGACTTACGCATGAACACTGACAACGAGACAGATCGGTTCGGAAGTGGGTAAAGTGTAGTACCCCTTCTGACGCAAGTGCAGCAGGTTGAAGGAACCATCCGGGTTGCCCTACCCCAACCCGTTGATGGTGAACTCTCCTCTGTAGCCGATGGAACCACGAACGAACTTGTACCACGACCGATAACCTACGATAGACGACAGCTTAACAACGACAGCACAATAACCAACAACAACAACAACAGCACCGAGATCAATCAAACTACACAAAGTCCTTCCCCAGGGCCAGCTTTTTCCTGGTAGTTCTGGAAGAAATTGTGTAGTTTAGGCAATGGCTGGCTCTGTGGGACAAGACGTCCCACAGGTCAGTCTTGTTTATTCACATTCACCGACAGATACTGCTGCGCCCAATATTATTACAGATAATCACCACATAGCGTCTGGAGCCGAAACATCAAGAATACACCGGATAAATATTACACAAAGCGCTTCCCCAGTGCCAGCTGTTGTCGGTGTTGGCAGAACGAGTGTAATTGTTTCGACAGCAGCTGGTACTGTGGGACAAAGCGTCCCACAGGCAAGTTCCAGTTTGGTATCAACACCTGCGGAGGTTATCGCACCACCTTTCTCTCCCACAGCCGACCCGCTGATGCGAAGAACATCCACATCGTCGTCCGCCACCGTTACAGATAGTCACCCTGATGGCGTTTTTGCTCTACAGTGGAACCTGCGTGGCCTCAGGGCCAATATCAGCGAACTGAAACTCCTCATCGCCGATCTCGAGCCATGCGTCGTGGCTCTACAGGAGACGAAAGCGAACCAAACCGTCGTCCCACCAGACTTCGTCGGCAGATAGTACACGCTGCTCCTGGAGTCGAACAGCGCTCACTACTGGCAACACGGGGTTGGCCTTGCCGTTCGGAAAGGTATACCATTTGAGCGTGTACAAATCGATACCACACTGCACCTCATCGCTGTACGCATCCACGCACCGATCCAGGTAACTGTAGTGTCTGTCTACATTCCGCCGAGTTCTGCGCAGTGTCAGGCTGCATTGGGTGAGTTATTCGAGCAGCTGGAAGGTCCAGTGCTACTCCTGGGGGACTTCAACGCGCACCATCTCGCGTGGGGATCCCACCAATCGAACTCGTTTGGCCAGTTTATCGCAGAGACGACTTTGACCAAACTGTTGGTGGTGTTGAACGACGGCTCGCATACTCGCATCGACCCGGCTACGGGAAACACTTCTGCTATCGATGTGAGCATCTGTTCTGAGAGGCTTGCTCGCAGGTTTATCTGGAGAACCTTGTCAGACACGCATAACATCGACCACTTCCCGATCACAGTGTCGATTCCCAGGTGGACGAATCATCGAACGACTCGACAGAAGTGGCTTTACGACCAAGCGGATTGGTCGTTGTACGAGCGATTTACAGCGGAAACCATCACGTCAGAGGCCGAGTGGGACGTAAGCAGCTTCACGGAGAAAATTATCGCAGCAGTGGCACAGTCCATACCACAAACCAGCGGGCGAGACGGACCGAAGGCGGTACCGTGGTGCTGCCCCGAAACAAAAGCAGCAATCCGACAGCGGGGAAAGTGCCTTCGATCTCTCCGACGTCTTCAACAATCTGATCCAGATCAACCCGAAGCATTGGCGAGGTTCCAGCAAGCAAGAGCAGCGACACGGAAGGCGGTCAACAAAGCGAAGGAACAGTCGTGGCAAAACTTCGTAGGGAAGATATCACCGAGTAGCACAGCAACCGAATTATGGCGGACAGTGAACAACTTGCGTGGCAATCGGCAACAGCGCCCGGTAATCCTTAAGCGAGCGGACGGGTTCACGACCCCAAGAAGTGGCAGAAGAACTGGCGAATGTTTACTGCGAAAGGTCGGCGACTTCCAGCTACCCTCCATCATTCCAGATGGCGAAAGCGGCAGCTGAACGAGGGTCTATAGATTTCTCGCACAACAACGACGATCGACATTACCATGAACGAACTTCTGTGAGCCCACAAAGGGCGAGGTGCCTCAACAGGCCCAGATTCGATCGGGTATCCTCTGCTGCAACGTCTTCCGCTGTCTGTGAAAACCACACTCCTCAAGCTGCTGAACGATATCTGGCGCAGTGGCGAGTTTCCCGCCAGCTGGCGGAATGCCATTGTCGTTCCAATACCGAAACCGAACTGCCACGAATCCGGACCGAATGCCTTCCGACCGATATCACTCACCAGCTGCACGGCGAAGCTCCTCGAGCGCATCATCAATCGACGGCTAATGACCGAGCTAGAGTCAAGTGGACGGCTCGACAAGCGACAGCATACTTTTCGTGCAGGACGCGGCACCGACACGTACTTTGCCGAACTTGAACGATCGCTGCCTACTACCGACGAACACTGCCTGATAGCGTCCTTGGACCTGTCGAAGGCATACGACACCACCTGGCGAAACGGAATATTGCGGACGCTAAAGTCTTGGCGAATACGTGGTCGGATGCTGAATCTGCTGCAGAGTTTCCTCTCAGAACGGACGTTCCAAGTGTCCATAGGGGGACACAAGTCTCGTGAGTACCCACTGGAGAATGGAGTGCCACAAGGTTCCGTATTGTCTGTGATACTATTCCTCGTTGCGATGCAGCCGATCTTCCGTGTGATGCCCGTTGGAGTCGATATTCTTTTGTATGCGGACGACATCCTCCTCGTGGTACGACGTGCGAAAGGGGAATGCTTGCACCGAAAACTGCAGGCCGCTGTCAAAGCGGTGGACAAGTGGGCGAAAAGCGTGGGATTCGCCAAATCCGCAACGAAGTCGCAGACATTCTACTGCAGCCCAAATGCGCGTCGAGAGCCGGCGCAAGAGGTCACCATCGATCGAACCCCCATCCCGAAGACCAACCGTCTGAGGATCCTGGGTGTCACGCTGGACCGAACGTTGACGTTCAAGCCGCACTGCAAAGCGGTGAAGAAAGCATGCGAGTCTCGACTACGGATCCTGCAGATGATCGGCGCCAAACTTCCTCGTGGCAATCGAACAACTCTGCTGCAGGTTGGTTCAGCGATAGTTACCGCGAAGTTGATCTACGGTGTTGGATTAGTGAGCCGAGGAGGACCGGAGCCCCAGCGTACAACAAAATGGTACGATTCGCTTCCGGAGCGTTTGTGACCAGCCCAATCATCTCGGTTATGGCCGAAGCTGGAACACTCCCCTTTGCATTCCTTGCAGTTCGATCTGTAGCACGAACGGCTATCCGGATTCTAGCTAAAAGCCGAACGAACAGGACCCTTCCACTAATCAGGCGAGCATCTGAACGTTTACTTGATGTGACGGGTACCGAACTTCCTGCTGTAGACCATTTAACGAGAAAGAGCGATCGTGTATGGCACGCTCGTAAACCATCGATAGTATGGGATGTAAAGCGAAGTGTACGAGCCGGTGATCTGCCGGATAGAGTCCGTCCAGTCGTTCAACAGCTGCTTGCGACCAGGTTCCACAGGCCAACGGTGGTCTACACCGATGGTTCGAAAAGTGAAGACACCGTTGGAGCCGCATTTTGCACGACTGGCCTTGCAGATTTGTTCAGCCTTCCGAAAGCATGCAGCGTCTTCTCGGCAGAGGCGTACGCCATAAAGAGAGCGCTTTCGATACCGAACGTCAGTACCGAAAGGGCTATTTTCACGGATTCAGCCAGTTGTCTTCTGGCCTTAGAATCAGGAAGGTCGAAGCACCCGTGGATTCAAGAAATCGAACAGATTGTGCGAAACAAACTCGTCCGCTTCTGTTGGATTCCGGGACATTCTGGGATCACCGGAAACACCCAGGCTGATCGACTAGCAAACGAGGCTAGAGACCAACCCGCCATAGATATGCCTATTCCTGGCAAAGATGCACTACGAGCAGTGAAAGAAGCGATACGACGCCGATGGGACCATCAGTGGTACGAAGCTAGGGACGCAAAATTGAGAGAAGTGAAGTTTGACACGCGCAAGTGGATGGACCAGGCCAACCCAGCCGACCAACGTGCGCTAACACGCCTCAGGATTGGCCACACTCGACTGACGCATACTTTTCTGTTGAAAAAGGACACACCGCCTATCTGCGAGTGCTGCGGAACTGAAATCAACGTGCGACACGTTATCCTCCACTGTCGAAAGTACGAGACAGAACGCCAAGAAAACGACGTCAGCTCCACCAACCTACAAGATGCCCTGAACAATAGCGAAGGAAATACGGTGAAACTGCTGGCATTCCTACGCCAAACTGGGCTGCTTAAACAACTTTAGCGAGAACGCAAAGCACCCCACAATTTCGAAAAATTGGGAAAGACGGCAGGGGGAGGGGTAGCCCTCCTATGCCCTGGCCGCCGCCCCACCACACTACTCATCATACCAAAGCGGAGTTGTCGACAGAGCTACACAAAGCCTTTCCCCAGTGCCGGCTGTTGCCGGTAGATCTGGAAACAATGTGTAGTAGTTCCGGCACCAGCTGGCACTGTGGGACACTGGCGTCCCACAGGTTAGTACCCGGCTTTTTAAAACTTCATCAGGTACTGTCTCGGTGATCTTTCCAGGTCACTACCAAGCCGCAGCAGTTTCCCCAGACGATATGCCGACAGTTGTCAGCACGTCATACCACTTCCCCACCCAGAAGGAAAAAAACCATCCAGAACTCGCTCCGGCTACCGACACCGGATTTACGCTACATATGCACCGATGATGTAGACAAAGAAGAAGAAACGATAAGTGAATTAAGTGAAGAAGAGAAATAAGTAGAAGAAAATGAAGAATAGATAAGAAGAAATGAGAAATAATGTAACAACAACCACTCTGTTTATAAAAACTACGCCTATCCGACACGAATGCACACGACTGTGTAAAGTGTCGTTAATAAACAAACAAACAAACAAACATTAAGAGTTAGTTTTAGCGTGGTCCTTTTCGTGTATGGGTCGTCATCAGTCTGCCAGTTAGTGTTTGTGATCGGGGAAGGTCCTGTTCATTCGTGGGTCTGGTATCGTGTTTACTGTTGATTGCTGTCAGTGTTATCGTTATCAGAAAAAGAATGGTCCAGTGTGGGTAGCAAAGTTCAATAATTTGGTTGGTAGTACTTGGTGACTTCATTGATCTATATCCGGTTGTATAGATCTGCATCTTTGAGGAGGCATATTACTGTCACCTCCCTTGAGGCATCCTCACAGAGAGCGTCTCTTATACTGCCAGGGATGCCCCAAAGCTGGCGTGGGCTCTCATACTGGGGGAAGTAACAGATAAAATACTCCAAGGTGTGCTGTACGCTACATATTGGGCAGTTAATGTGGAACAGTCCGTTGCCGGACAGGTTGTGAGAGGCCTTAGGGTGCCCTGAACATAGCCGCGAAATAATACGCTGATTCCGGTGACCGCGGGGGTCCCTCCACTGGTGAGTAACCCCCTTGATTTTCCTAATAAAAGGATTGCGTGACTGGGCCCATTCCCAGGACCATACGTTGCGAAGTGTGTTCTTGATCCATTTTTTGGTATCTTCACCGGGGACACTGTGGGTGACAAGTCTACCCATCCTGCCCATGGAGGCTAGCTTATCTGCCTCAATATTACCTGGAATGCCACAGTGTCCCGGAACCCAAGAGACAGTTGTCCCTGGGGGAGCGTGTCGCATTGTTGCCTGGATCCATGGGTAGGATGGGGTCTCTGATTCGAGAGCCGCCACAACGCTGGCTGAGTCCGTGAGGATGAGAAGAGGCCAATCGGTTGGTATGGTTGTCGCGATATGTACAGCTAGGGCTTCAGCGGAAAAAATGGAGCACTGTGCTGGGAGTTTGTGGAATTGGCTGAAACTGCGGTCAGCGATTCGTATGCCGACTCTGCCTTGCTTGACCGAGCCGTCCGTGTAGCGGATACAGTGTCCACTGTATTGGTCTGCGGTGTGACATCTGACAGTCTGTATGACCAAATTGGATCCCTGGGCTCTTTTTTTAGTGTCATCGATCTTCACTGTGGTTAGGTTCCAACTTCTAGCTCCACACCAGTGGATCCTAGCCACTTGAGGGAGCTCCTGGTTGACAAGGCTGTTAACGAGTTGGTTGGCCTGCTCAAGGAGGAAGACTCTTCTGCTAAGATCAGCTGTTTTTTTTTAGAAAACCTGCAGTACGCCTGCACAACGAAGATGCGATGACATATTTGAACGGGAGTGCTCCTGCCTCGACGCAGGCGGAAATCCCAGGAGTGGATGGAAGGAGTCCACAGGTAACTCTGATGGCAGTGTGATAGACCGGGGCTAGTTGGTCTTTAAACAACTGTCTAGCGAGGCTCGTTATTTCAATTCCGTACGTGATACGGGTGTTGATGATGGCAGAGGCAACTCGTAGCCTTGTTGCACGATTGCAATCTGGGTGACGTCCTGCGATAGTTCGAAGGAGGCTGATTCGGGTACGGAAGTTGGATTTTACCTCGTCGAAGTGAGGGTGAAAGGTTTAAGAGCGGTCGATTCGGATCCCGAGGACCTTAACGGTGGAGCTTTGAGTGATGGGTCCACCCCAAGAGGGACCGGTGTAGGGAGAGGTCGATAGTTGCTGCTGCAGATGTGGATGTATGCGCTCTTCTCGGCAGACAGTTCAAATCCGATGCTTAGGGCCCAGTTTTCTACGTGCTTTACCGTCTGGATCAGCTTCTTCCGCAAGGCTAGCAGGGCGCTCTTGACAACTATTAGGACGATGTCGTCCCTATACACAAATATGCGAATATCTGCAGGCAGACCTGAGAATACTCCGTTCATCCTGATTAGGAAAAGGGTGACAGCAATCACCGATCCCTGCGGAACACCTGTTTCTTCCCTGAAAATGATAGACCGATGGTTGCCAATACTAACTTGAAAAGTCCGACGGCGAAGAAAGTTTTGTAGAAAATGCATGATGTGCCCGCTCAGTCCCCAGGTGATGAGCTGGTCCAGGACTTCGGGCATCCACGCCCGGTTGTAGGCCTTGGCAATGTCGAGTGTGGTGAGCTCGATATGTTTCCCATCTTTCATTGCATCACTCAGCGCTTGTCCCAGAGTGCCGAGGTGAGTGGTCGTGCCAAATCCTGGTCAAAATGCATGTTGCTGGTTGTCAATCAGCCCTTTCTTATATAGGAAATCGCACAGCCGACGGTTGACCATTCTCTCGATAATTTTGGACCCACAGCACGTAAGGGACATAGGTCTATAGTCCCCCGGCGAGTGACCGGATTTGCCGACTTTTTTTTATAGGGACGACGAGGCTGTGAGACCTAGAATGCGGGAGGGTGTTCTCATACCATTCTTTATTTAGCAGGTGCAGGAGTGTAACCATACCAGCGGGTGGTAAGTTCCGCAGTAGGGGGTACCCGATATCATCGGGGCCTACTGACTTTCCCTTGGCTCGGGAGAGAGCGAAGATCAATTCACTCATTTGGAATGGCTAGTTTATTTCTAGCGGTGGGACGTCGTCAGGGATAGTGATATCTGTGATAGAATTACCTGGCAAACTGATCTTCCGGAGAAATTGGTCAAAGTATCGATCTAGCGCGGATAGTCCGTAGGAATATTTCCCTAAGGAGTCAGCGACTGCCGTATGGTCAGTGGTCGTGAGTCCGTTAATCTTTAAGGCGATTCCGTGGTGCTCTCGCTTCCCACTGAGTACATTCACCCTTCTCCAAAGCTCAGCAGCGGTCTGGCTAGGGTTGATCCCGATGAGGAATTCCGTCCAGGTAGCGGATTTGGCTGATCGAATGATGTTCCGGCATTCATTTCGCTTCTCCCGGTAAATGCGGGTGGCTTCTTCCTTATCGGGGTGTCCAATTGCCAGTCGTTTTGAAGCTCGGAGGGCTTTTCTCCTGGCCTTGACGGCCTCTTTAGTCTCGGTGGACCACCAATGGAGCACTCCCTTGCCTGGTTTCGGACTGGTCTTAGGGATGCTCGCAGCAGTGGCATCACTGATCCATGCAAAGAAATCCCCGATCGAAGTAGGGTTTTCATCGCATACCTCGCCAATTGCGGCCTGGAAGTTATTTCAGTCTGCTTGGTCATAAAGCCAACGCAGTCTGCGTGAAGTACGTGTGGTTTCATTGATGTTGTGTATTAGGATTGGGTGATGATCGGCTTTCCGAGGCCTTATCCGAACCAGTTGGGTTTGGTGAATTCGTTGGGTGGTTGGTATCAGTTTCGTTGGTAGTGTTGGTGTGACCACCTTTCTTAATAATATCGCTATGTTTTATTTCGTCGCAAGTAGTGACGTTAATGGTAGCCATTAATCGGAGTGTTACTTTTTAGTAGGATGTATGAGCTGGATGGGTGGTATCACGGGGTTATTTAGGGTTGGTTAGAGGGTACCTCCTACCGGGTTTTCATCTTCGGATGAAAAGGAATCATCGATTGTGATCCGTCTAGTGGTCTCATTTGCCGTGTTCGTTGGAACATTATCTGTCATTTCAGTGACGCTGATGTCATTGGTGTCAGCAGCGAGGGCTTCGGTAGTTACCTTACTCCGTATCACTGCTTGGTTATTGGAAATGTCAGAGCTCTCGGTCTTGACGGCAATTCTACTGGATCTCCTTGGATTATCCATCGTGGTCGTTGTTAGGGGGGTGTTGGTCTGTTGGCGTTCTTCAGCGACCTCCTGCCGTGGTGGGTTCTTCCAGAACAATTCTTTAAGTTCAACGCTTATCGCTTTAGCGCTATCATAAGTGCCTTTAGTGCCTTTGGAACCTTTGACACCTTGTAGGCAGACGAGCTCCGGTCTGTTTCCAGCATTGTCCTTGCTCACCTTACCCGAACGGTGGGTTTTGGATATCTGCTGAGCGGCTTGGGGGAAGGTGGCTGAAGATTCGGTCAGTGGCTGTTTTTTCGGAGGCGCTTCAGAAGTTGTTCCTAGCTTGGTTTCAAGGGCTGTAATCCGGCGGTAGCACTCGCTGAGTTCCGTATCTTTCTTACTCATGGTGGTCTTGAGGGAGCTGATGATTTCATCTTTCTTGCCGAGCTCGGTCAAGACTCGATCGAGTTTGGCATTCAGTTCCTCGAAGCGCTTGTCTTTTCCGGCGGAGACAATGGAGGACATCGTCTGCTGCCGGCTTTTGTCCTCAAAAATACGGCGTGCTATCGGATATCGACGCGGATGTGATGAATGCTAGTTTCACGTTCGTATGTGGGGCACTTACGGCTGGAGACTGGATGATCGTTGACCTTGCAGTGTTAACAATATGTCCTCTTTTGACATGGCGTGCCTGGGAGATTCGAGTGATCCCCACAGCAGTTACCGCAGGTTGGGATCGTTTTCTGACATCTAGCGCGTGTGTGTCCATATTCGAAGCACCCGAAGCAGAGCATCGGGGACGGGTAATATGGACGGGTGCGGCAGCGAATCCATCCGAAATTAATGTTTTCCGGGATGACAGTTCCATTAATTGTTATGATCAGCGTCGGAGTGGGGATGCGATCCTTCTCTTCACCACCGGATCGAGTGATGCGGCGGAGATCAGTTACGTATTGGTCTTTCAGATACGCTTTTATTTCATCTTCGGAGAAGTCTTTCGACTCGACGCACGAGACGACACATTTACTTGAGTTGAGAATCGGATGGTCCTCAATCCTTATTCCAAAGCCGTCGTCGAGTTTTCTCTTCGTTTTGAGTGAGTCGATCTGTCTCTGGTTCCGCACTTTTATAATGTAACTGAGGCCACGCTTCTCAGGGAATGCCTCGTCGATTTTCAGGCCCAAGAAACTTTCGATGGACTTCCTGATCAGGAAGCGGTTCATCGGGAGATCTCAATCGATTGCTTCAAGCCTAAGGATGGTCAAGCTAAGGATGATTGTCCTGCATATCGTCCATCCCTCCTGTTAGAGGGCCCTCTTACCACTTGGGGGAGGAATGGGGGGGGGGGGGGAATCCCTCGACAACATGGCGGGAGACGATCACCTGCACTATTGTTTCTTCCCCGAGATGCATCAACAAAACAACACCGTAGATGTACGGCTGTTTGTATGGAGCACTTGTATATATAAGAAAGAAAAGAAAAAAAACTGGTGGGAGGGGGGGGGGGGTGGGGGGGGGGGAAGGGGGGCGGGGAAGAAGAAGAAAATAATTTTTAAAGGGGGGGAAATTTATGAAAAAAAAAATATGAAAAAAAAAAAAGGGGAATTTTGGAAAAAAAAAAAGAAAAAAGAAAAAAAAAGGGGGGGGGGAAACTCACTTTTGTAGAACATTACAACACTATTATAAGTAAAGCAAATAGCATGCTGGGCTTCATTAAGAGGTTCAGCCACAATTTTCAAGATCCATACACCATTAAATTACTATACATTCCATACACAGAAAAATTTCTTGAAGTAAAAACTACCATTTTACCCGACTATGCCTATCTTTAAAACTACCATGAAATTTCAGTCAAATTTACTACGTTTATGGTAAAACCTTCAACATTTGTGGTATATTTGACAGACCTCAAATTGATATCAACCGCACCATGGTTGATCTAATCGCAGGCATGGTAAAATCAAACGCATTTATAGTCAGCTAAAAATTGTTGGTGCTTGCGCTTAATTTAACCCTCGAAATGGTAGTTTCTCCTGCGGTTTTTTTTTTGCGTGTATGTAAGGCCAATTTTGGAATACTGCAACCTAGTATGGAGTCCGTACTGTGCCATACATGAAGAACGCATAGAATCCGACCAAAAACAATTTCTTTTATATACCCTAAGGAAATGGAATTGGACTGTATTTCCACTGCCATCTTATGAGGCATGCTACATGCTTATCAATTTACAGACACTTAAGAAACGCCGCGAATTTGCAATGCTTTTCTGCATCAATTTTATTATTTATTTCATTATTTCACAACGTATAAAATCAAAAGTACTACTCTCGCAATTGAACTTCAATACTCCCAGCCGGCATCATAGAACACGGAAATTATTCTTAGAATCATCTTATGCAGAACAAATTATGCAAAAATGGCCCCATTTTTTGCATAATAACTAACATTGCGAAATCATTGACATCACTATGCCTAAAAATCAGGTAAAATCTCGTCTAAAAGACAACAGAAATAATGTATGGCATGTAAGTAAAACATTGTAACCATTGTATGTAGGGTATGTGTCCCTTGACTCAGCCTAATATGCAAAATTCGATTACATTTTTTATACTAACTCATAAAGTATTTGAGCTGGAAGCGATATTGAACTAGTTATACACTTCGCACTTAGATTTTTTTACAGAAATCTGTAAAAGTTTACCGAATTCTCAACAGCTGAACGTTCGGTAATCCAATTTAACGGATTTCGGTAAAATTTTACCGAAATCCGGTATTTTTTTTACAGATAACTGTAAAATTTCACCGAAATCCGTTAAATTGGATTACCGAACGTTCAGCTGTTGAGAATTCGGTAAACTTTTACAGATTTCTGTAAAAAAATCTAAGTGTGTTGCTTAAATATGTTTTATATGCCATTTGGTAGTATGTATGCAACGTAGAATTCCGTAAGGTTCTGTTCGGTACAAGAAAGTTCAGCATTGAAAGTAGTTCGGGGGCATCAGCTCCACCATTCAATAATTTAGCAATAAGCATCGACTGCTTTTTTTTCTACATCATTCCAGCGACGTCCAAACCCAGCAGTCGGCATCTATCAGGATGCCGTACACGTTATCAGGATCTCACCACGGCACAGTGGTCAAAAAGTCGATTTTAAAGCTCTCAACTGATAGCCCCCTAAATAGTGGAGCTAGAGCAATGGCGTCTTTGGCAAAGTGAATGGATATAACATGCTTCATATTTTGACGGCATGACTTTTGTGATCAATCCCCCTAAAAGTGAGATAAAAATTCAACTTTTTTAGGATTTTGAGATAGAGAGTTGTCTTTAGTAAAATTGTAGAAAAAGTTAATACAAACAACTTTGCTGAAGACATATAAATTGTATGTTTCACCCAATTGGAGATAGAAAGCGTTTTATAAGAACTAACCTCCAAAAACACATTTTTCATCGAAACATTTTGTTTTTAAATTTAAGGAGAATATAATGGTCTACAAAGTTATTTGCAATATCTAAATACAAAGCTTTCTAGAACATACTTTACCTGCATCATTTCAATGGGATGAGTTCTTGAACTTTTTTCTGTTTTTTTTGTCGTATTTTCGAAGGCTGTACCACACTTAGAAGCAAGTAAGAGCAAATTAAATTAGCTGCACCTAATAGTAAATTAAAAGAGCTTTCAAGTGGTGGTTAGTTTGTCCGTCCACGACCGTCTGCTGGGAAGTTATGTTAAAACAAATATCGATGGTTTTACTATACTTCATGATTCAAGCAGCATAAAAAATTGCGTTGTCATGGTAACCACACCTTCAAACTCATTATTTTTAGCTGAATTTTACATTTTGTTTCTGTCAATATTTTTATTCATTATATGTTACTGTACTTAAAACGATTTTTATTTCAATTATTACTAAACATTTGTTTTCAAAGCCGTTTTTAATTGCAACCGCGTCTTTTGTTAGCAGCTGCTTATCATTGCCAGACAATGGTTTCTCATGTTTTTTGGGCCAACCACGAATGCTTTTAATCAATGGATCTACAATGGATGATATAAGAAACCAGTTCAGGAGATCGAAATTTGTATCATTTTTGATAGTTTTTAATCAGTTGTATATATGCAGAGCCAAACCAACCGAAATGAATAACACCGACAAAGTGCATGAACGTGCAGTAAATGAAATTACTTACGAATTCTGATTATCTACTCTTCTTCTTCTTCTTCTTCTTCTTCTTTTTAGCGTTTCAAGCTTATTGCTTTCACAATTCGCTTATTGCTAGCTCTCAACTTAGTGTTCTAAAATGCACTTCCACAGTTATTAATTGGAAGTTTTCGATACCAAGTACCATTTTTGCTTTAGTATGGTTGTGTGGCAAGTACAAACATACCCTATGCCCAGGGAGTCGATAAATTTTCCTTAACGAAAAATTCCTAGGCCAGACCGGGAATCGAACCCAGCCACCTCCAGCATGGTGTTGCTTTGTAGCTGCGCCTTCGCCGATTGAGCTAAAGGAGCCACCCAAGGATTATCTACACGTCATGTGTGAATTCGATGTTTTGAATATTTTTTACACATCGACTTGAAATACAGAACTGGAAATCTCGCGGAGAAGACAGAATAAAGTAGCTGAACGAAAAAACAATATCCAGAACCGATTCAAAATCCTAATGGGCGTGAAAGTTGATAATCCGTGCGCTGGGAGAGCTGGTACATTCAATGATGGCAACCTAGCACACATGTTTTTTTTTTTTGTGAACGTGATTAGTTTGAATGAAACGTGTAATTTTCTGCGTTTTCTAATGCATATATATGGAATGTCACATTTGGTTTAAGCTTATGGAATATTTGATGTCAATTTAGGCCAGATGTCGACTGAATCAGGTATATTGTATGAAACATTGCAAACAAATTCTTTGTTTACGCTTGCTTTGGCTGGATGAGAGGAAATTATACGCGTCCATTAAAATTCATAATTTTTTGTCGTCATTACTGGTCTTGACCGTACTGCTCTCTATCGTTGCGGTTCAATATTGCAAGCCATGGCATCTACATGTAAGATTAACACGATCGCAAATTATCACTAAAGTTTGCATTAAAAAAAACGGACAAATTTTTTTAATGCGTTTACCTTCATCCGCACTGACAAAACTACCCATGCAGCATCAATGATAGTACCCATGAGTCAGCAGACAAAATTTGACAGCTCTATCAGTCGAACTCTAACCGCGATGGCAAAACAGTGAAGCAACTCCGTTCAGAACTGTGCACGTTCAAAGAACCGCATCCCGCCGCCTTGAAAACGCCCGTTACGGCATCTACAACATCTTTTCACTATTAGACAACAATCAGAGCATCGAAAAAAAAGTCCGGTTACGGACGGCATGTCCCAGAGCGACAAGAAGCTCCAAAGGATGCTGAAGAGGAAGACCGAGGGAGGTCGGTTCAACCGGCCAAACAGTGAAAAAGTACCTGGCGAACATGAACATACACGTCAGGAAGCGGAAGTCGCGTCCACTGGTTTCGGAGCTGAAGGCAATGAAGCAGCGGCAGTGGTTGAATAAGATGGTCAACTCGATTTTCCCGGCGAATCGCGACGTGACACAGTGGCACAATTCTGAAAAAAAGACGGTCAAAAACATGTTCACCCTTTTTTCATCATTTTATCGACTACACTCAGTAGCAAAAAAAAGCCGAGCAAAATTTTGCTTCCATAAACCGCCATATTCAACCTTCTGTAACTTTGTCAATTATCAATATTTTTGGCGGAATTTTTTACAGAACTATAATTAATGTATTGTCCTTATGTGACCAAAATTTCATGTTGATAAAATTTACAAATTTGATGTTTTGATAACATATGTCAAAAAAGTCGTTTTTGAACATACCAATTTCAAAAATACGTACTTTAGTGAAAAATTTAAGTAGCATAATAAAAATTTCACCACAGCCTAGAAAAGTATAGGAAATAATGTGGACGAAATCTGAACTGTTTCCATTACGTGGTTTGGACTACAGCTGGCATCAAATTTGACGTACCAACATGAGTATTTCTTTTTTAAACACGGTATTGACCTTGCTGAAATATCGGTACATAAAAAAGCCGAGGCGAATTCTACTAATAATACTGTGTAATACTGTAAACGTAGTTTTCACAAACCAATACACATTGTATGCCATATTTTAGAGTTCCTCATGGGATACACTTGTTATTTCATAAATATCAAGCGTAACAAACCATGTGTATTAACATGATGAATTCGCCTCGGCTTTTTTTTGCACCGATATTTCAGCAAGGTCAGTACCGTGTGAAAAAGAGAAATACTCATGTTGGTGCGTCAACTTTGACTCCAGCTGTGGTCCAAACCACTTGATGAAAACAGTTCAAATTTTGTCCACATTATTTCCTATACTTTTTTAGGCTGAGCTGAAATTTTTATTATGCTACTTAAATTTTTCACAAAACTACGTATTTTTGAAATTGGTATGTCCAAAGACACATACCAACATAACACACACATTTGACATATGTTCTGAAAACTTCAAATTTATAAATTTTATCAACATAAAATTTTGGTCACATAAGGTCGATACATTAATTATAGTTCTGTCAAAAATTCAATCAAAAATATTGATAATTGACAAAGTTACATAAGGTTTAAAATGACGGTTTATGGAAGCAAAATTTTGCTCGGCGTTTTTTTTTGCTACTGAGTGTAGGTGTCTTCAGAAAAGTTGCTCAAAATGTTATTTCGCATCTTTTGAAAAAAAAACACGCCTAACCTTTCATAAGGGCTTAACTACACTTTAAAATTCTAACCTTTTCCAGCTACGAGATAACGGGTTATTGTCTTCGACAAAGTTGTAGAGCAAGTAATTTTAAGAAAAGTTGCTGAAGACATTAAGTTTCCAGAGCCTAAAGTTAAAGAGATATAATTGGTTTACTTTCAGCACTACCTTAAAACCGTTTTTTTAGATAATTAGTACTTTGTTCAAATTTGACGATTTCAATATGTTCTAAAAAATTGTAGAAATTATTAAAATACACATTTTTGCTGAACACACCAATGCTCTCTGGTAACCACATTTTGATGTATGGTGATTCAAGTGTCTGTATGACGTCAAAATCAACCGCCTTAAAAAGGGTGGGCGGGTCTTGGCGGGGTCTAAAACATATTGTATTTAAAAGATTACCTTATGAACTAGTATTCCTGAAATTTTCAGCGTTGGGTACTGAAGGGTACTTAGTAAAACCTCAGTTTGAAATGGTACAGGTTATAAGCCAATTTATATGTGGCATGTGACGTAATGTTCAACAAACTAAAAAAATTATATGCGGGTCCTGGCGGCGTCTCAAACTGATTGCATTTGTAAGATTATCTTATGAACTAGTAATCCTGAAATTTTCAGCGTTGGGTATCAAAGGGTACCTGGTTAATTCTTAATACAAAATAGTTTAGAAGTTGAAGAAAAATATGCTGAGAACTGTAATATTATCTGTTTGTCAAATGAGCGTTATTGAATCCATCTGCCAAGTTTCATAGTTATACATTCAGTAGTTCCAGTCATGTCGTCGAAACAAGAAATTGTCCGTGAGAAAATTTTGTGCACTCACAATCAAAATCCAGGGGCGTCCCACCGGTGGATTGCTAAAAGGCTTGGAATTGCAAATACAACTGTGTCTCGTGTAATAAGAACCTTCAAGGAGCGTCTGAGTGTCCAAAGGAAGGAAGGGAGTGGTCGTAAAAGTGGTCCAATGGACAGTAAAATGGCCAGGAAAGTCGTACAACAATTCAAGAACCGGCCAAACATGTCAATTCGAGATGTCGCTAAAAAGTCTAAGGTGTCAGTCGGTTTTGTGCAGAAAACCATGAAGCGTGCTGGGTTACATGTTTACAAAGTGCAAAAAGCCCCAAACCGGAATGAAAAACAAAACATCACTGCGAAAACCCGCGCCCGGAAACTTTACACGAAGCTGCTCACCAAATCAGGTTGCATCGTGATGGATGACGAAACATACGTCAAGGCCGACTTCCGTCAACTTGCTGGGCAAGAATATTTCTTTGCCAAGTCGAAGTTCGATGTTCCGGAGGATGTTCGAAAGAAGAAACTATCGAAATTTGCAAAGAAGTTTCTAATCTGGCAGGCGATTTGCGGATGTGGTGAAATAAGTGCTCCCTTCATCACTTCCGGAACAATAAACGGTGCGATTTACACGGAAGAGTGCCTTAAGAAGCGTCTCTTGCCATTCATTAAGAAGCACAAAGGATCAACTCTGTTTTGGCCTGATCTAGCATCCTGCCACTACGCTCGTATTGGAGTGGTACCGTGCCAACGGAGTCAATTTTGTGCCAAAGGATATGAACCCACCAAATTCACCGGAACTTCGTCCAATTGAAAAATTCTGGGCAATTATGAAAACGGAACTTCGCAAACATCCCAAAACTATAAACACAGAGCTAGAATTGAAGAAAATTTGGGTAAAAACAACAAAAACACTGGGAAAATCGGTTGTACAAAATTTGATGGGTGGAGTGAAAAGGAAGGTGCGGGCATTCGGGATGGTAGACGAAATTGAATAAAACAAATGTTGTAAATCAAAACTCATTAGTAGTTCTTCATTCCCTGAAAATTTCAAGAAAATCCGATAATCAGTTTAATTTTGATGAGTATATATGTGTGTGCCATTTTTATCGAATACACCCTTTATCAAAATGTGGTCACCAGAGAGCATTGGTGAGTTCAGCAAAAACGTGTATTTTAATAATTGCTACAATTTTTTAGAACATATTGAAATCGTCAAATTTGAACAAAGCACTAATTATCTAAAAAAACGGTTTTAAGGTAGTGCTGAAAGTAAACCAATTATATCTCTTTAACTTTAGGCTCTGGAAACTTAATGTCTTCAGCAACTTTTCTTAAAATTACTTGCTCTACAACTTTGTCGAAGACAATAACCCGTTATCTCGTAGCTGGAAAAGGTTAGAATTTTAAAGTGTAGTTAAGCCCTTATGAAAGGTTAGGCGTGTTTTTTTTTCAAAAGATGCGAAATAACATTTTGAGCAACTCTTCTGAAGACACCTAGTCGATAAAATGATGACAAAAGGGTGAAAATGTTTTTGATCGTCTTTTTTCAGAATTGTGCCACTGTGCGTGGTGGTGGTGATAGACGACGAGACCTATCTCACTCTGGATGGCAACGACTGGCAGGGGAGTTCGTATTTTACTTCTCCAACGAAGGAAGTGACCTCCGAGGTGAAGTTCATTTCACACACCAAGTTCCCCAAGAAAGTGCTGCTGTGGCTGACAATCAGCGAGAAGGGGATGTCAAAGCCGCTCTTCTTTCGCTCCGGACTGGCCGTGAACCGAGAAATTTATAGTACGAAATGCCTGCCGGAAGTTGCGTCGTTCATCAATAAATACCATAAGGGCAAAGACGCGGTGTTCTGACCGGATCTGGCATCGGCCCACTACTCGTTGGATCGTTGGAGGAGATGGAGCGGCTGAATATCGATGTGGTACCCAAGTCGGCGAACCCGCCCAACGTCCCCCAGCTGCGTTCCATCGAAAATTTCTGGGCCAACCTGAAGCGTAAGATCTACTCCAACAATTTTGTCACGAAAACTGAGGAGGAATTGATAAATAAAATGAAGAAAGAACTCAAAAACATGCCTACATGCATGTTTTCGTCCGCCATGGCGAATGTTCTTGTTAACTGCCGGAAGGCCGCTCGCAAGGGCGTAGAATTTTTTTGCAAGTAAGCTTAAATAATTACCTTCCATGGAAAATTTATCAAAAGCAATTATCTGTCTTAGCTTTTTTTTCACCATCCGAAAAAAAGTCCATTTATTTTAATGCAAACGATATTGCTATGAAAATGCTCGTTTGTTAGTCAATTCATACCCTTGGTATACCAGCTATCGTTCATAAATTATTGAAACATGGATCGGCCGTGATTTATCATTTCTTTGTTCAAATCGGTCAGCTATCTGAAGAAGCTCAAGAGGCAAGAAGGTTGGAAGAGGTTTATGCATTTTATACTGATACCAACGAATAAATTTATGAAACTTTATTTTTTCAACAGACATCGAAAGTTCAATACCCGTTTCTAGTAACATCAGATCCATTGATTAAAAGCATTCGTGGTTGGCCCAAAAAACATGAGAAACCATTGGCAATGATAAACAGCTGCTAACAAAAGACGTGGTTGCAATTAAAAACGGCTGTGAAACCAAATGTTTAATAATAATTGAAATAAAAATCGTTTTAAGTACAGTAACATATAATGAATAAAAATATTGACAGAAACAAAATGTAAAATTCAGCTAAAAAAAATGAGTTTGAAGGTGTGATTACCATGACAACGCATTTTTTTATACTGTTTGAATCATGAAGTAAAACCATCGATATTTGTTTTGAGCATAACTTCCCAGCAGACGGTCGTGGATGGACAAACCAACCACCACTTGAAAGCTCTTTTAATTTACTATTAGATGCAGAGAATTTAATTTGCTTCTACTTGCTCCTAAGTGTGGTACAGCCTTCGAAAATTCGACAAAAAAAAACAGAAAAAAGTTCAAGAACTCATCCCACTGAAATGATGCAGGTATAGTATGTTCTAGAAAGCTTTGTATTTAGATATTGCAAATAACTTTGTAGACCATTATATTCTCCAAAAATTTAAAAACAAAATGTTTCGATGAAAAATGTGTTTTTGGAGGTTAGTTCTTATAAAACGCTTTCTATCTCCAATTGGGTGAAACATACAATTTATATGTCTTCAGCAAAGTTGTTTGTATTAATTTTTTCTACAATTTTACTGAAGACATCAACTCTCTATCTCAAAATCCTAAAAAAGTTGAATTTTTATCTCACTTTTAGGGGGATTGATCACAAAAGTCATGCCGTCAAAATATGGAGCTTGTCATATCCATTAACTTTGCCAAAGACGTAATCGCTCTAGCTCAACTAATTAGGGAGCTATCAGTTGAGAGCGTTAAAATCAACTTTTTGACCACTGTTCAGAGCTAAACAAATAAACCGCATCTGTACTCATTCAATTCTGATGCATCGTGTGGACTGGTAAGGATGCCATATCACAGACGAGTTTCCAAAATTGGACGGACAAGTGCACAGTACAATGACTTCCAGCAGTGTGGGTCCGAAAATCTCTTCGCCACCTTGGAAATAAATTGTCGAGTTGCTTTTGGTATGATCGCAGAACGGTGTAGTTCAACAGTCGTTTTTGAATCTATGTAGCTGAATACCCAGATCAGTCAGAATGGTAATTTTACTAAGAGTATTGTCATCAATATAATAGTCAAACAGAATTGAATTCTCCATCTGGTAAAACCGGATTAGCTGGCATTTCTTCACGCTAAGAATCAGTTTGTTTCTCTGACACCACTCAGAAAACAGACTCAACGTTTTTTTGCAGAAGTGAACAATCTTCTTGCGTGCGCAACACGATGTACAACTTTAAATCATCTGCATAGACCAACTTGTACCAGCAATTTGTGACCAATTATCTGTATAGACCAATAAACATCCAGTAAAGAATGATGAAGATCATCATGAAACATCAGAGATATGGATATATACGAACTTTTCTCAAGTCCAGAGGAAAATCGAACTACTATATATTGAGTGCTATTCTTAGATTTTATTTTATTCTTTATTTAGGTGACTTTCAGCCATCTGGAATGGATCGTCATAAATTCTTCAATAATGATAATAATGAGAAATATGTTGTGTTAAGTTAGGGAAATCAGTATTAGCAACTGAAAGAGAGAGGTACTGTGGTACTTAAGTCCATCTTCTCCATACGGCAAGGAAAACTGAGGCTGGTTGTAACATATGCAATGTTTCATGCAAGCAATCTTAATCATTTGTATGCGCAGTGCAATACAAGGATGGGATAAATTAACTATTACCTTAAAGCATATTACGAACAGCAATTCATTACTTTTCTCTATGAGGGATCAATCATCTTTTCCCCGTGTACCTAGTTCATCTTTCACGAAAAAAGAAGCCTGAGTTGGATTGCCTCAACGTTATGCACACTAAACTTGCCTAAGACAACTGATAGAAATATGAAGATATATCTGAAGAACATTATCTTCGTAATTAATCATATTGACGTTCAATAAAAAAGTTGCCTCATGCAGAATTGTGGTTGGGAATATTAGTTCATTGCCTGTCAAACTTTTCCATGAACCATTGCACACTAGTCTAGAATGTGAAATTAGGCGGATAAAATACTTTTTAAACCTGATCTTGAAGAGGAAAGTTCTTTTCAAGGGTGAGGTTCTTCTTTTCGTATAAATTAACAATATAACTTTTTTCCGATCATTTTCATTTTCGCAAATTTAAAACAACTTTGGTCTTTTTTTTTGTAAAATAGAGCTTTTTTAAAAAGCTAAGTTAGGGAGCTTCTAAAAAAAATCCGTTATGTTGCTGTAACTTTTTTGATCCCAATTTCTTAGCATAGTAGTCATCCCACGTTTTCTAGAGCTTCAAGATATACAACTTTAAATGCGCTGAACATGTCTCTATGAGTTTCCAAACAAAAGTTATGACTGTTGCTCTAAAAAAAAACCTTTTCAGATGCTGATTCCTTTGTTTGGGGCAAATAATTAAATATTTATGAACGACATTCGATAGTGTTCCTGATAATTAACGCCCCAAAAGTAATTTTAAGGTGAACCGGGAGGGAGTCCTTTTTCCATATTAACTATAGTTTAGATAATTATCACTTCACGTTTTTGAGACTAAAATCACAAACAAAACAAAACAAAACAACGCTAAAATTGCTAACTAATGGATGCTCCAGTGGAGCAAACGATTCTTGAAAATTTCACGCCTAAAGTCCTAATAGTATTTGAGGTTTGTGCTCAGAAAATTTCGAAGTGATAGGGACTTGATTCCATATGTTTTAATGCAGCACCAATTTTAGCAACAACATATGGTTGTGGAATGACGGCGCAAAAAGGACTCATGACAAATTGCTAAATGCCAACGCTATTTGTGATCTCAATGCAGCTTCATCTCTTATTGATCTTGTGAGCAGAAAATCGATACACACGCATGTGTGCGTAATGATGATGCTTGTCAATTGGGGAGAAAAAGGTTTTTACTAATACATATTTCTATACATGGAGCTCTGGCATTTATTCTCATTGTAATTTCACGAACACTAAATGAAAAATGAATTCTTCAGCTTAATTTATTGAACAAATACGAGTTTTACGATATGCCGGGAAAATTTTCCAAATTTTGATTTACTTGAAATGAAAAATGCCAAAGTGGGTTTTCTGTATCAGACTCAGTTTTTTTTTATTTAGATGAAATAATCGTTCACGAATGATTTTGTTACAATTTTTGTATTAAAAATCTGTTAAGCAATGCTCAAAAAGTAATTTAATAGAGCTATAGCAACTATAGCAACAGCATTTCAAGTGTATTATCAACGCCATCTCACTACACTGCATACAAAAATAAATATTGCATATGCATGTGTGGTGATGTTGTTGCATAAGAAATTTTTAAAAGAGCTGTTTTTACGAATACAAAATTCACAATTATGTGTTTATTTTTTAATTATTTTCACTGTTTTTCCTATCCAAATCAAAAATAAGTCTTCTATTTAATGTTTCTTAATTTTCCTTTGTTCGGGAAAATAATGTTCCAAATATTACACGAAAGTTTTCCATTTTCTAAATTTTACAACTTTTATGATCAAAGTAAAACAAAAATGATAAATAAAATTTCTTATAAAAAATGGGAAACCCAATTATTCCGAATTTTTCGGTTTTCCTTCAATTCTTTTCAAATTTCTTCCTGTAAACAGTTACCTAAAGGGAGAGACAAACACAGCAGGTTTAAGTCGGATGATCGGCTTTCTGTTTGCAACGAGAAATTCAGAAATGTTATTACAAATTTCGTAAAAGCTTCTTAAGTAAGACAACATTTTATTACAATTTCTTTCGCAACAAGATTAATTTCCAGAAATATTTGAAGGATCGAAGTGTGCTTTGGCCACGAGATGATGTGTTTTTTTCTATTGTCGTTTTTTCGCTCGTTTTAGTTATTTTTAAAGTGATAATTTTTGTAGTTCCCATATTATAATCCAGTGCCTAGTTAATACGTTGTGAACATTTTCATCGCGATCAATCAGTGATATCAACGGCAACTTTATAGATGACGAAAAATGTTCACGTGTTTTGCGAATTTCTGGAAAATGAACCTCCAGGAGCTGGCGCTGACAGCACAACCACTTCAGAACTGTGCCAAGGCGATTTTAGGCTACGAAAATGTGTGAATTCTGCAGCAAGAAGGAGGCAAATATTTGATTCGTTGGATGATGCAGAGTGAAACAAACTATTACCTGAAGTTCCAGGCTGCAATAAACTTCTTGGTGAGCTCGTGTCATTGTGTTTAGTAGAATATTGTTCGTAGCTTGAGTAGGGAACCAATCGCAATTATCAGACATTTTGTCGTTCGATACCACATTGAGATGGGAACTCAATTGTGTTCTTGTTCAGTGCGATTTGGTTGAAACAAGTTTTCTCGCACCTTTTCTGTAGAATAATACTAAACTTTGTAGCGATAGAAACAAATAATTCCATGATGAAGGAGGAGTTCCGAGCCGCCCAGTTTTGTGAATGCGTAAGTTAATGCGTGTGTATGAAAGAACGTATGAGTTTTTGTCGGTCTTACAGTGGTGGTCTTGTAGTTAGCACATCCCACTGGTTGCGTATGAAAAAGCTGGCATTTCATTTCCATTTTATCTCAGTTTAAAACAACGTGTGATTTACATCGTATTAACGGGTTTGGGAAAAATAAAATTACTTTTTGAAAATATTATTTCATTTCTTAATGAAATTTTTTTAATTTATTTCCTTATTGAATATTTAATTTTATGTTATTTTAACATACATGTTAATTTCTACTTGGTCATATAATTAGCACATGTTACTTTTTGAAAAGAAAAATAAACGAAAATTCCATCATCTTTTCCAGATAATGATCGATACTTAGTGGGCAACCCTTTCAAAGCAAAACCTTCTTCCAATCTCCGCGGTAGACATTGAACGAAACGTTGGCTCTTTTGGATAGAAATACTCTACCATCCTTCTTGAGCGGTCGCCCAAAGCTCGGTCAAATTCTTGGGTTTTTATTTTGATATGCTGTTTCATGTCGTTCAACAAATTCTCAATGAGGTTGAGATCAAGACTTTGTGCTGATCAGTCAATATACTGTTCAACGAATACGTTTATGTTGGTCCATTCTGATATCGATCTTTGCAATAGGTTCAACGCCATGCTATGAAAGAGCCGCCCATACCATTATGCTGCCTCCACCGTGCTTTACTGTCTATGCTGTATACTTCAGAATTATCTGTTGCTTAGGTGAACAGCAAACGTGCCATATCATCGGATCCAAAAATATTAAATTTCGATAACATATTAAATACATTTCGTCATCAGGTGTTCAGTTTGTTTCTAACCTTTTTTTTTTTGCGAAAAGAAGTCGAGCCGTCAGATTCTTTTTCAATACCAGTGGTGTTTGGTGTTGAGCCACGCAACCGCTAGATCGCTTTCATTTAGTCTTCTTGTGATTGTTCGGCTACTCAATGCAACATCATATTCCTTTGCGAACCTGTCACAAATTTCCGCGGAATTAATTATCAGATTTTTCTGAGTCATCTAGTTAAGCGAGTTAGCAAAAAATAAATCATTAAGCATTTTTGAGGGGTAAAACAATCACAAAAAAATAAGAGCCCTTCAATTGAGGTATTCGAATCACATCTTAAGAATGGATGATGCACACCTACTAAAACTATCAGCATAATTTAAGAAGAAAAAAAAGAAAAAGAGGTTGATCAACCTTTACATGGAGAGACATTATACAACAAAACACGAATACAATTACATTATACAACAAAATTTGAAGATATAAGCTTTGAAGAATGGGAATGGCTAGCAATAAAAAAGGAAAAAGGCAAGTTAAAAATAAAAGAAATTTACAAAACAGCTTAATCTATTGATTCAGATCGCGAAAGCTATTTACAAGTTATCATAAATAAAGTTGTATATTTGTATATTAAAATAATGCAATGTTATTGCTGCAATTCAAGATATCAATTTACGCGTGGTGAGACCCGTTTTCATATTCTCAAACATTCTTCATTTTTCAGTGAGCGAGTAGTGGCGCTAAAACCAGAAGTCATATTGGGCTAGGACTATAGGTAATGCGCTAACCAACCATTTGAAGAGAAATGGAGCATCACTTTACCTTCCTAGAATAGATGCTCCCAACGACCGTTTTAAATAAATTTTTGTTCCGTACACCAAACAGGGCATTCTGTTTAACTATTCGCTCCAACTATTCATTTCACTTTTCCTTTGACATCTACTGGAGGCTACGTGGGTTCCCCGTGTCTTCTTACGGTAGATACCAAATCCTCCCTATTTTCAATGGTTGCATGGACGTGGCCAGGTGAGCGGTTGAGTAGTCTCTTTCGTGGAGATTTTTGCGTGAAGAAACGACCAGTAACTGGTTCCGTTTCATGCTGACATGCAATGTTTTCAACGAATTATTCCTCATTGTAGTTCCATCCACGAGGTGTACAAACGTCAATGCTAATGCTAATGCTAACATGATATATTTCCCGAAATAAATCGATTATTTGAAACAAGTTGCAGCTAGGGCTATACCTATTGTATTCTTGTATATTCTTTAGCGATGTACGTTTAAAATTTCATAAAAACTGTTTTGTTTTGTTCAAACTATTGGTGCTCATTGTGTCACGTATGCTCATTATGCCCATAATTTGTAATAATCTCTATGCTACCGAATTTTTAAACGAAATAAAAAAAAAAAAAACAACAAATCGATTTAATTTTAGATTACCCGAAATTGTCTTCCTGATCGAGTGTGTTTTTGTTTCAAATGGTATCGAAAAATTCCAAATGATTCGTTACTATTGAAACGTTTACTTTAATCAACAATAATAGCAGCCAAACAATTTTTTTTCTGCTCCTCGAAAAGTGTACTATTGCGATTTGTTTGTTATTATTATTTTTATTACATTATTCTTATTGATTGCAAGACTAGAAGCTGTACATACAGGAAGAATTTTCTCTATTGCTGTAAAGCACTAATGATATTTTTGATAAATATTCATGCATACACTCCCCACCATTAGTGTAGATAAACATGTGCATATCATCGTGAATGTATCGAATTTCATCATCATTTTACTTAATTTTTATCTCTTTCTTATTCAATGCGTTTCTTTGGGGTAGGTGGTTAAAATGATGATGGTCGTGGTCGTTATATTTGCGGTGTGCTGGTTGCCGTTCCAAATATATTTCATAGCTACGTCATACTACCCGGAGCTGACCGACAAACCCTACATTCAGGAGGTGTATCTCGGCATCTACTGGCTGGCGATGAGTAATTCAATGTACAATCCTATTATTTACTGCTGGATGAACTCAAGGTGAGCATTTAGGTGGTTGTGAAAGGTTTCGGAAAATGCGAAATAACCGAGACAGGGATGACAGACTGTACTGGAATGATAATGTAAACAGCTTCGACTTGGTTGATTTTTGTTGGAAAAGCAGTTCATATACGATTGCAAAGTCGATAGCGGTTCGATAGTTGGTGACGCGTGAGTGACATTCAGCGAATCATAGTTCGCTTTGAATTCTTGTACATTTGGTCGTGAAATTTGTTGAATTGAAGGATCAATAAACATTCATATGCATCAAGCTTTAATACTTTAATCGGGTAATTCCTAATATACCATCACATTTAATTATTACAGATTATTATTTTCACTTTTGAGGGCCGAAGTTTGTTTGTTTGTTTGATTGTTTGATAATAGTGAAATAGGATAGTTCAGCAATTTTCCCGGGAAAGTTTAAATTCAACCTTAATAAGTAAGGAAGGCTAAAACATGCCCTTAATATGATAAAGAAGAAACGATCAGAATCCAATATCCTACAACACCAACTCGCGATTTCAAAAGCAAAATCTTATCGTGAAAACATCAAACAACCGAGATTTTACTTTAGCTGTACACAAGTTAACTTAACATATAAAAGGCAGAATCAATAGTTCAAGAGTTATTGATAATAGTAGACTTTGCGCTGTTTAACCTATATAGACATTCTAAACACAGCGTTTTTTTAATGTTAGCAAGGTTCTTCAAGATCTGGAATTATCTAGAATATTTAGATGATAGGTAAATATCTATCGAGGGGATTTAACAACCTTTAACAGTTAATAATCGGAGAACTAGGTTTTTTAAGAGTTTTTTTTAAGTGAAGAGATAATAATCTGCAATTGCCATATAACCTTCAGCCACCACACGACAAGTTCGCAGGTCATAGCCAGCCAGAAGAGTCAGGACGTAATTTGGAAATCGATCTAGTGGGTTGGAGCTGCAGTACCCACATTCGAATTTAATTTGAAACGTGTTTGTCATACAAAAATACAAGCTTAAAGTAAAGAAAAAAAAACTATGGTTGAAACGTAAATGAGAATAAGGGCGATAATAGCATTACGTTACAGCACATCATCAAAAAAAAAAAAAATTCAAAACCACTTTCGTTAAAGTTTGCTTTACACTGAATGTACACGATTTTATTCAAGATCTTTCTGTTTTTTTTATTATAATTTTTCTTCAAAGGTTCCGGAGAGGTTTTCAGCAGTTTTTTAGATGGTGTCCTTTCATTAGGATAAGTCCAGATGTGTTAACACGACGAGGCGCCGTCAATTCAAGGTACTCATGCTCAGGCTCTCCGGATCACCACCGTATTGTACGAAATGGTATTGCTTCTACACATCGCTAATCAGAATGAACAAGATTGAAATCTCCTTTGCATTTGATTGATGTTGCAGATACGGAAAGGTCCTTCCTGTACACTTGCCCGGGTTCGCCTAAGACACAACGAAGATCTCAAGGTGAGAAGCTTTATAATAAGCTAACATTTTATGCGGTAAGGTATATGCACGTAATGGACTTGTCAGCTGATGGATATGTCGAACGTGTTTCTTATTTTCTTATCATTGAAGTCTGCAATGTTGTTGAATGCTATGATTATATCGAAGATTAATTGTTAACCCATTTGGCCATTCAAATCCATCCAATGGACAACAAACAAACTAATACTGTTTATGGTGCTAAGATAGTGTAAGATTTAGTTTCTGTAATTAGAACCACTCTTGGTTTAATACTTCTCTAATCAAATAAATAAAATATAAAAAATATTATACTTATCTGCAAGAAGATTTTGGCCAAGCAATATATTTAATTTTTTTGTGATTTCGCTTAAACACAAATAAATTTTGAGCATAAAAGTTGCAACAAAATGAAACTTTTTAGGTTTTCGGACGAAGTTGAGGTTGAAGTTTGTGATAAACATACATTTTTACGCAGAAACAAAGAATGTGCCATGGTGGAAATTTTACAATGTTCAGATGAGCCATCTTCTCGAAACAATCAAATACAATCAAATTTCGCTCGTTTAGCAACCTTTAAGTGGACTATGTTTTAGTAGGACTGCCTTAAATTTTGTTGTTAAGTGCTATTGAGGTTATTGTATATTCGTGAGCTTCATTATGGTAAGATTATCAGTCTGAAATTCTATCATCTTTCGTGCACTGCAACTATTTTAAATAAGTCCGATTATATTTGTAAAAACCTCCATCCTTGTACCTCCCAATGGTTCATTATAGGACTGAAATTCTTTCAATTATTTCAATATATTTAAAAATCAAGATCAGTATTAATATCTTTGTATACAAGAAACAAATTTGTTTCAGATTTTTTTTTCATACTAAACAACCCATTTGGACATCAAAATCAACGCTTTTCGCTAAGTACAACGAAAGAAACTGTAAACTAATATATTAAAGAAAAAAAAAAAATTTTTTAAAAAAAAATCTTTTTTTTTTTTTTTGGTGGGAAAAATTTTTTTTTTTTTCTCCGGAAAAAAAAAAAACCAAAAACCCACCCATTTACCAAAATATACTAATTTTTTCCCTTTTTTGGGGGGAAGAGGAAAAAAAATTTTTTTTTTTGTGGGGGGGGGGGGAGGAGGAGTGTGTTTTAATGATTTGGAAACTGTCCCCCGTGAGGGGCGGTGCCGCTTTGGTACTTTTAATCCCTTTGTTTTTTGTTTTTTTTTTTTTTCTTTTTTTTTTTTTTTTTTGTGTTGTGTGTTTTGTGTTTTGTTTGTTGGTTGGTTGTTTTTGTGGGGGTGTTACTAGGGGGTCAGACGGACCCTCCTTCAATGCCCTCGATCCCTGGTCTAAGCCACGGGGACCATTGAGGGTGGGCTCTCAAGGCCTCTTTTGTTTCGACTGGCTAGCTCGAGCTTGAGGCCTTTTTACACTCAGGGTCGGCTTTTTTTTTCAAGTATTGCTATTCAAGGGACCAAATAAATACAACTCAGCCCGATTCCTTTTAAATTTATTTTAACCAACTTACAATTTTGGGGTGTGGGTGTGTGTGTAGGGGTGTCGATGTGCCGGCCGGCTGCTGCTGGATCTGGGCGCGCGTGGTTTACGTCCGATGATGGGTCGGGAAGGGCTTTCGTCCGACTTTGGAGGGTTTTCCGAATACCGTTAACTTCTCGGGGTATGTCTTGGGTGTCGTTCCGTTGGTCGATTCCCTGGGACATGTGGGTCGGGTTGCTTTAACTAAGCGCTATTGGGTCCTATTCATACAGTGTAGAACGTTTTATAGGTTAGGAGTAATTAGTTTAAGGAGCTACTGGGTCGGTTTTATCCAATTGAAGGCTATTAATGCCTAAAAGTATACCTGATTGTTTAAATCTCCACGTACACAGTTTGGTATCACTTCCCTAGATTTCTTAATAAAGCTTTAGCTCTAATGGCTCAAATGGTCTGTTCCTTATGGCGTTCGATATCTTAAAGAGACCAAGCCTTGTGATCGATGTACCCAGTAGCTTGCCCTTTTCATTATTTTCTCCTTCACTCTTTATGCTTCCTTTCCACAACTCGCGACAATCCTTTTGATGGCTCCCATGCAGCAGATTTTAGTGTGTTTTGTGTTGTGTGTACTAAAATCGTGCTATTACAAATTTTGTTCTTGTTCACGATTATTTAAATGTTTTATTCAACGTGTGCATGCTTTTCAATATCATTAATAACTCCTACTTATTTAAATAGACATTAATAATTTTAATAAATAACAAAAACCTAATTCTAGAACACTAAAAACATAATTATAAACTATTTTCACTCGGCAAACTTCTAAAGATTTTATTTCCAACGGTAACAAAGTAGACTTCAAGCAGCTTCCTGGTCTTGAGTTTTATACCGCATTACAACGTGGCCAACTTGACGATCATTTCAAGGCCAAAAAAAAGTTCTCTAAAAAATACATTGTTTGGCAGGCTATTTGTATTTGTGATTTGAAGAGCAAAATCTTAATAACTACAGGTACGATTAACCAACAAATTTACGCAAATGAGTGTCTGCAATAACGGCTACTGATATTCATCCAAAAGCACATGACTTCTGTGTTGTTTTGCCTTGATTTGGCGTCTTGCCATTATGGTACAGCGGCTCAGGAGTGGTATGCAGGAAACAATGTCAACATTGTACCAAAGGACTGTGATCCTCCGAACAACCCAAAACTTCATCCAATTGAAAGATATTGGGCCATTGTGAAGCGAAACTTTGAGAAATCGGAAGGAGGGGCATATAATGAGATAGATTTTGCTAAAAGTAAAATTTTGCTAAAAAGTCCAGGAAGGTGACTGAGGACACTGTGCAGAACTTATGGATGGTATCAAACGAAACGTTAAAGCATACGGATATAACAAGTCCGAATAATGATATTTTGATGTAAATGAGTTATATATTAACCCTTTGTTACGATGATTTTTTTTTCGGATTTAGAAACAAATAGAAATAAAATAGAAATAATGTTATACTGAGAGCTTTTCTCTGGCTAGATTTTGCTGTGCGCATTCTTTAGTATACGAAAAAGAAACATATTCTCAAGGCGTCATATGAATTGGAAAATAATTTATTGTGCTTTACTTTGCCACCGAAAAGTGAATCTTATAGTTAACCAAGACTCAAATGATTCTTGTAAGGCTGCACATGCATATATAACTTTGAAGCGATTAAACAACTTAGAGATTAGGTTTAGATAAATAACAAGGAGACATTGAACGGACAAGTAAACGTAAACTTTTCTTCAATAGAACTATAGAATTTAACTGAATAACGAAGAAGACAACAACTAACTGAGGCGAACAAAGTAATAGGTAAATTAAACGAGCTAAGACGAGGTATGACTTTCAGAGCACATAAGAACTAGACATCCATTAACTAAATTATAAACGATTGAAGAAATAACAAAATGCCCTCTTGAACTTTTAAACGTACTGTTAAGTGAATGACTACTGAGAATTGTAACATCAGACATTACTAAAATGAATTCAAATATCTCGACGACATAATGACAACTTATTTTTGATTCGAGAAAACTGCTCAAAAGACTTTCGCAGCACATAAATGAACTAAACTACAAAACAATTAAAAAACACACTGACAAACTAAATAACAAAAAGACGAAACGACACCATACAAAACAGTGGACATGGACATGACTGAAAGAAAGGGGAAGCAAACTTTAAAATGTAGCACCTTTTGAGGCAGTGTCAACCGCGTCTCTATGGACGACATGATCCTTGCACGGCTGGTGAAATGCTTCAAAAGGAGTTAAGTTAAATAATTTTGACGCACAAGGAACAATACAATAGCTTCTTATTTTTGGTTCGAGAAAACTGCTTCGGAAGACTCTCATAAAGAATCTCATAGCACATAAATGACACATTTCACGGGCTGAACTACAAAAACTGAAGAAATTACGAAACGTCGTTTCAAACTTGCAAACGTAACACTGACTAACAAATAGACAATTGAAAAAAAAAACAGTCGAAAGGACTCAAAATTCTTTAACGTGGCTCCTTCCGAGTCATTTGCAACAGTGTCTTCTTGGACGACACTGGCAAAATGATTCGAAAGGATTTACGCAACGATATCATCAAAGGCTTGGCGCAGAGGTTTCTACTCTATTAAGAGTCCGCCAGTAAACCCTCATAACAAACTTTAAGTATTGGTATTTCATGTTGAATGAAATTTTTCTCCCTGGCGAAATTTTTCTTCCCCGGCGAATCACATTTTTCGTTTTAGGCAAAAAGTAATCATATCTGCCATGTGATATTCAAAATATTCTGACTATTACATGAAAATGTACCACATGCAAAAAAAACGAAGCAACTTATCATGTTTACACATGTGAGTTGATCAACTCTATTTAGTCTTCGCGGTTTCATAGTAAAAGTGGAACGTATCCCCCATGAACAAAAAGACCATAGTGTATAATATTTTCACCTTGGTCTGAATTTCAGTAAAATAGTATGTATGATGACGACCACTTCATTGAGTAGTCAACTCTCAGCAAGCCGAGTACGCTAAACTGCGAAAATATAAATATTTGGTAGCGCTGTTTTTTGATTTGAAAGATCATTTTGCTCCAAAGATCATCGAGCAATACAGATAAAAAAATAAATTCAATGATGCTTAGTTATAATTAAAGTAGAGGTCATTCGGCTCTTGAAAAGAGCCTACACAAGTTGAGTTACAAAAGATTGTAAGCTTTTTTGACATATTGCTTAGCAATTATAAACGCATTTTGAACACAACCCGTCGAACTGTCCGCGGGCTCAAATCAATTTGAATCCGTGACATGCAGTCTCCGATCCCTCACCGTTGTTTTATATAGGGATGTCGGCAACCTGGAAATTAATCTTGGGTTGTATAGAATTGGTTGCCAAAATTGGGCAGAACAAGCTAATCGAAGTTGCTGGGAGAACCTCCCATCGTACTCATCGCAAAAATCGGTCGACCACGATGGGCTGGGCGTGTCGCAAAAATGTCGGACGACAGCCCTTTGAAAATGGTTCTCGAAAACGATCCGACAGGTATAAGAAGAAGAGGCGCGCAACGAGCAAGGTGGATCGATCAAGTAGAAGGCGACCTGCGGACCCTCCGCAGACAGCGAGGCTGGCGAGGTACAGCCATGGACCCAGTACAATGGAAACAACTTCTGTCTACAGCAGAGGCCACGCCGGCCTTAGTCTGATTGATACGATGTAAGCTACACACTTAGAAAATTTTACAGTATTCGGTAATTTTTTACCGAGCTGTACAGCTGTACGTTCGGTAATCCAATTTAACGGATTTCGGTAAAGTTTGACAAGTTCCGGTAATTTATTTACCGTAATACTGTAAAATTTCACCGAAATCCGGTAAATCGGATTACCGAACGTTCAGCTGTTGAAAGTTCGGTGAAAAATTACCGAATACTGTAAAATTTTCTAAGTGTGTAATCGAATTCTCTCAAAAAAAAAAAGTGCTTTTGTGAAATTATAATTCATAAACTTGTGTATCGCAATTGAACATGCCTGAAAAAAAATTAATGTGACACATGAATTCAAACATGGTCTATTCAAAGTTTGCTATGTAAACCAAACTTCGATGGAAGCTCTTAGCTTAGTGAATTCACAAGAGACGTGGAATGGGTAACGAAGTGAATGATATTGTATATAAACTGCTACTTTAGGTTGATACATTTCTGTGAACAAAAATAAATCATGTTGCCTCTCCTACGGAAGAAACCAGATTTGGAGAACCTGTTTCACTCATCAGTTTCACCGAAGGAACCTTTTTCTGGGGGAATTGTTGGTTCTTTGAAGAATGAATATAAAATTCAAGTGTTCAAGAGTAGGAAAAATCAATCGATGAAAAGCAAGGATGGTTTTTCGAGAGTTAGCGCTCCCTTCTTATTATGTTGCCTATTACCTGTTCGTTATACCTACCTAGTAGCACCCAAATCAACCGTAATAAAGGACTGCACCAACTTTGTTGTGCTTAAAATGAGTTAAATAAAAACTCCAACAACTGATTTTAAAACAGATATTTGCATGCCTTGATGCACTTTGGGGCAGAATTTTTATATTTAGACTTGTAGAAAAATACCAAAAAACAATAATTTTAAGCTATCCTTAACTCTACCAATTTGATAAGCCTCAAAGTAGGCATATAAAATAATATTGACTGACATTTAATGTGAGCAGTACAATGAACGATATTTTTTTTTACTGATTTTTTCATTTTAAATACCGTTAAAAAATATACAATATCACATGTTGATTATTTTTAATTAATGTCGCGCCCCATATGTGGCATTGATGCACTGATTTAAAGATATGATCCGACGTCCTGTCTTGCAGCCTTGAATGCTGGTGCAGTCTAGTGGGGCTCTTTCTTCAGTGCTAATGATGTAGGATTTCTTCTTGGCTGCAACGCCTTTCTTATGCGTTCCCTGAAATGATGAGCTGTAGTCACGCTTAAATCTAAATCTAGCTAGACAGGTGTATATTAATAGACAAATTGTCCAAGATTATCGACATTCGTAGGGAATCGACTGTTCGATTCACTGAGTAGGAATTTTATTAAATCTAGGAATGTAGGGCCAGTTTTATTTTGTTATGTCTTCTTTCAATGATCCATAATAAAAATATCACACACATTATAAGGCTTGTATACAAACAATCTTAAAACGGCTTCATTCTCGATTATTTTACAATAATAGAGAGGGAATAAACGTGATGAAGTTTTAGTTTGTCACCGGAAAGTGAATCTTATAGCTGACCACGACTCGAATAACTATTGTTAGGCTGCACCTGCATGTAAGACTTTGAAGCGATTAAACGACTTAGAATTTAGTATTAGACAAATAAAAAGGAGGCAATGAACGGACAAGCAAACGTAAAGTTTTCACAATGACTATAGAATTTAACTGAATATCGCAGAAGACAAGAACTAACTACGGCGAACAAATAGATGGGCAAATTAAACGAGCTAAGACGAAGTATGCATCGATGGTTTTAATTGCACATAAGAACTAGACATCAATTAACTGAATTGTAAACGACTGAAGAAGTTACGACATGCCCTCTTGAACTTATAAACGTAATACTGACTGACTAATTAAATAACTTAAAAAGACGCAACGACCTCCCAAATTCCTTTAAAGGAAACTTGTCTCTCATGAGTCCCATCAGTAAACCATAAGAATTATATAGCTGGGACTACCAAGACTTGTAACATCAGATATTACTACAAGCGGTAGAATTCAAATATCTCGACGACATAATAAGGAATTTATTTTTGATTCCAGAAAACTGCTACAAAAGACTGAAGAAATTACGAAATGCATTATTAATCTTGTAAACGTAACACTGACAAACAAAATAACAAAATGATAATTGAAGAAACAGACGATAGGATTCAAAATTCTCAAACGTGGCTCGTCCGGTGAACGACTGGCAAAATGATTCGAAAGGATTTACGCAACTATAATATCAAAAGCCTGGTGTAGATGTTCTACTTTATTCAAGGTCCCGCCAGTAACGCTCCAAAAAAAACTCAATTACTATGAATCATTGTTCTATTGAAGACTTAGTATATTCTTTAGGCTACAGAAAAAAGTAGCTCAGGTTTGAAAAAAAGAGCCCTGAGTAATCAGAAAAGCTCTTCGTGCATTTTTTTTCCGAAGCACAGAGCTACATCAAGTTAACACTACATCAGTGAAACACGGAGCTTTTGATTACTTGGGTCTTATACGCAATTTATATGGTTTATGTACCTAATCTTTATTTAATATTATAGAAATGAGAAACTGAGGAACGCCAGAAAACGTTAGGTAAATGATTATAATAATCCAAGTTTTTCCTTTGTATTACATAGTAAAGGGTGATACGGTCAAAATTTGGTCAAGGGAAAACACGTGTAAATCGGTGAAATCGTTTATTTAAAAAATCAAATTAAATTTCTTTTTCAAGTTCAATTAGTATAAAATTCAGGAAAAATATTCAGTTAGGCTTCCGCTTTTCCAAATCCGAATTGCCGGGCCTTACGCTTGACCCCTGCCATCAGATTTTGTACAGCCACCTTGTCCACCTTCTTCGCCGCAGAAAGCCAGTTTGCCTTGAACTGCTGCTCGTCCTTAGCAGTTTTTTTGGTCTTCTTTAGGTTCCGCTTGATAATAGCCCAGTATTTCTCAATTGGGCGGAGCTCTGGGAGGGTTCTTGTCCTTGGGAACCACCTGCACGTTGTTGGCGGCGTACCACTCCATGGCCTTTTTACCGTAATGGCAAGATGCCAAATCCGGTCAAAACAGTACGGAACAACCGTGTTTCTTCAGGAAAGGCAGCAGACGTTTATTCAAACACTCTTTCACGTAAATTTCTTGGTTGACAGTCCCGGAAGCTATGAAAATGCTGCTTTTCAAGCCACAGGTACAAATGGCTTGCCAAACCAGATATTTCTTTGCGAACTTTGACAGTTTCGTGTGCTTGAAAATATCTGCTACCTTTCCCCTTCCTTTTGCCGTATAAAACTCCTGTCCCGGAAGCTGCTTGTAGTCGGCTTTGACGTAGGTTTCGTCGTCCATTACCACGCAGTCAAACTTCGTCAGCATCGTCGTGTACAGCCTCCGGGATCGCGCTTTGGCCGTCGTATTTTGTTTATCATCGCGATTTGGAGTCACTACCTTCTTGTAAGTCGATAGTCCGGCTCGTTTTTTGGCTCGATGCACGGTTGTAGACGATACACCCAGCTTATTTGCGGCATCTCGGAGAGATAGGTTAGGGTTTCGCTTGAAACTACCGGCAACTCTCTTTGTCGTCTCAGCGGCTTCCGGTTTTCGATTTCCCCCGGATCCCGACTTCCTGGCTGTCGACAAACGTTCCCCAAACACTTTCATTACATTTGTAACGGTTGATTTGACAACTTTTAGCGATTTTGCCAACTTTGCGTGCGAGTAGCTCGGATTTTCGCGATGCGCGAGCAAAATTTTGATACGCTGCTCTTCTTGCTTGGACGGCATTTTGACAACTGAAGAGTGAATTCCAAAATCAAAATAGGAGCAACATTCTACACACACACATCTTTAAAATGAGGGGTGTTCAGGTTTTTTAAATGCAAAATTGAAAGAAATACGTCAAGTTGATATTGACCAAATTTTGACCGTATCGCCCTTTATACAATTTGTTATGGCTCCATTCATCGCACTAGACACATTAATGTTGCATTCTGATGAGCTGTTCATGGAGTATACCCAAGTAACAATTTTAGTTTTATTCCAGCCGTATAGCACTCCTCCCGGCTTTGATGATAAAACTACATTCAAAACCTATTTAGTCTACCCTACCAACACTTCCTCTATGCTTCTTTAAAGCCGCAATTTGACAAAGCGGCCCATTCTATAGACGGTTGTGAAAACAGCTGTCAAACTTCACAGTGATATCGGGGTTGGTTATTGTTGTTCTGCTTTGTTCGATTCTCTGCTCTTCTGATTTATTTAGCAGTAAATAATACCTAAGAAAAAAGTTCTAGTGTTGCGGGAATTTTATTTGATAGCAAAATATCCTCAACAAATTGTGTTTTTTACAGCGTATCATGATCCAAATCATATGGGCATTTAACTTTATGGTGAATATTGGCACGCTAAGAGCTAAAAATTAATGCGGCTCGGAAATTATGCGAGTTTACAACAACAAAAACTAAATTAAAACAAATATATCCGATAAACTCATCACGAACTACCTGAAAATTGTTGGAATTCAATAAGGTTATCTAAAAGAATGCCGAAATTGATCTCCGAGCTATAGTTCATTTGCATTACATTTAAAATATTCTCTCCACATATCAATTGTTTCTTATATTTCATTATGCCGGTTGAAAAAAATGACAGTTTTGCCAAAAAGCCAATTTACCTTCGCAATGACTACTATAAAACTATTTGGTCATGGTTCTTGCCGTTTTAACACCACATTGAATGTATTTACTGGGGTAAAAATTGTTTTAAAATGCTTTATCAACTGACCATAATAAGATAATATGAATGAGTCCTAAAAAGGCATTTCAAAACAGCATTTTATGAGTTCATAAAGTTGAAATAACCTCTAAGAGAAGTAAAAAGAATTTCAGAATACAAGGTTTTAAGATCACTGTTAATAAACTGTGTAAGTTTTCATGAACCTGACTAAAATATGAAACCTATTGGCACCTCTTGGTGCCATAATAAAAAAGAAAAAAACAAAAAAAAAGTGGCTTTCATAAAACTTTAATAAAACTCAATAAAGCTGGATGGTTTTGGCAATGTAACTTGGGGAGGGTGTTCCAGTAAGTCTAAGCATGATTTGCAAATAACAATACGAGCTTGGTTTTTAAGTAAATTGAGTTTTTATTGCACTTGGGCTTCAAATGGTGAGTTGACAACTTCGAAGTAGGGAGCGACCGACCTCTCGTCCTCAAAAGTTCCTACCTCACGCCTCTACGAGTCATATGATCACAAAAGACTGCCAGCTGAAACATGGAGACGCTGGTTGGCGCAGCCTGGGCAATGTTGTCAATCTGACAATAGCGACTGAAGATCTTATACCTTTAAATCATATTGTATATTTTCCATTCTTGCATTCCAAAACCTTGTAAGAGCCTGGAGCAACATGGCAGGCATAAAAGGCTGAATTTGTATTTCAGCATTTCAGTATAAAATTTAATTTAAAATTGCACTTCTGAACTTCAACTACTATATTCATAAAAGACTGGCATGTGCTCATAAGCAATGTAGGATTATATTTTAATATTGTATTTAGTGGTACTATGGTAAGACAAACCAGAAATTATCCAACCGGACTCTTCGTTCACTCCAATTGCTATTTTTGAAATGTTGTTAGAACATTATAAAGAAAAAATATTACAAATATTACAGTGTCTTATAAAATAATATCTTTTATTGAAATTCTATCTTTGATATTTGGAATGATCTATTCCGTTTTCAGCTTTCTCAGGACTAGAAGGATATTAAGACATATCTAACCTTTATTTATTTTTCAATAACAATCCATTCAAGTTTGAAATTTGAATAAATTAGCATTTTTGTCTATAATGATATCTTAATTTGTTGTGTACAAAATATATTAAATATTAAATAACATATAACGGGGAAATCAGGGCACCCAAGTAAAACGATTTGGAAAGGGAACATGGGACTGCCTCCTCCCTATTGTTAACATTATGTGGAACGAGGACGGGCTGTTTGACCCCATCTATTGGGTTCATTCTGTCAATCGAGGGCTCGATTCTAGTGCTGTGAGTGTGAACTTGCTTTTGGAAGGAGAATCTCGCTATATTCGCGGGTTTCACGTCAGTGTCTCTCCTTACGGGCCCACCCAAACGATTTTGGCCCTTCATACAGGAGCTTGATGATCACAAACAATAATAGAATACTGATCAAATAGTTTTTCAGATTATTCCACTGCTATGGAAAGTTACCTTGCTGCAATAGATGGTAGTATTACATAATCATAACCATCAAATCAAATATTTCCGATTTCATACCATTTAATCGTACGCCAAAGAGCGGACTTTTGATCTAACACTGCTCGTTATCTTCAGCACAGCCTTTTTTTCCAAAGACTTTTGGCACTCTTTTTCCAGTCTCTTTCAAAAGTTTGGATGGAATCCGCTGCCTTAATATGTTTGCGCAAATATGCCTTTGTCATCGTATTGTTACAAACTGATTTGAAAGCATTCCACACTAACAAATTGCTTGCCAAACCATTACTTTTTTACCGAATTTTTCACTTCGTTTTGGCTTCTTCTGCTTCTTGAAAGTCTCTAGTCCATTTCGTGTCTTTGCTCGGTCGATGTTACTCTTCGAAGTTCCCAGCTTTTTGGCCACATCTCGAACCGAAGTAACATTTTTATGGGCGAAAGCTTGCGTGATTTTCCGGTCTAGGTTTAGGTCCACAGGGCCCGGTTTACGTCTTGTCCTAAAAGGAAGACTCCTCACCATATTTCCAAATTGTGTTAAAAACTGATCCGATGCTCACACCTTCCATTTTCGCCAACTGACTCAGCGATACGTTGGGAAAAGTGCACCATTTGTACACTATCTGTTTGTGCGTATATCATCAAACCCAAACGCTAGGAGCATAAAAACAAAAAGTCTGGTTTTCTCATTCCTAGGAATTCTTAGAGTTAGAAATAAACTGGGACGAACCAGCCGCCAAATAGAAATACAAAACATAGAAAGATATCCGGAAACTCAATCTGATGATTTAGGCACGGTGTCCGATTTGTTTATAGAGCCTCAGATTTTGATACCTTTCGCTGCATAATTGGCTCAAGATGGCTGCTTTCGTTTATCTCTTACTATAATAGATTCTAGAAACTAGAAAATTCCATACGAACTTCACAGGACCAGTAAATAAAGAAATTGCACCAGAAGACCTAAATCTTTTATATAAAAATAACCAGAAGGGACTTCAACCTGAATAAATGTTTTGAATTACCTGGATGTACAAAAAAAAAAGTCAGCAATATAAGGACTACTTTGATGTATGAAATCATTATTCACTTAGAATTTTTTTTTAGTATTGTGTATTTAAATAACATTAACTTGCTTCGTTATGACGTTAAAAAGTTTTGGCAGAATTAATATATTTCAAACTTGCAGGATAGATAAACTTTCCAGTCATCCACAAACTTTTCTACCATATTGAAAGTAAATGTTCAAGTCACAACACTTGACATGTTTAAGGTTTAAAGTACTTGAAAAGTCCATAAAATTTCTTGATTGTTCTATAACGCCGACTATGGCTGAAAAGTTTGTTTATATTTTTTAGAGAAATTTCAAATTGTAACCCATAGTACGGTGGAGATTTTTCAAAAACAATATTTGTCCAAAAACCAGCATCTCAATTTAAAGGATTAAGCAGTCTTTTTACAAATAATTAGTTAGTAATGAATATTTTCTTTTGTAATTCATCATCAAAAATCAGGATGCATAAAATATGACAGAAAATAAATCATCGCTGTACCAAGCACAGTTATACAAAACATTGATGTTTGAGATTATGCAGCAAATTTCACGCGTAAAAAATAATTTATTTTGTTACAGTACATTTGTACGAAAAAGATCAAATTAAATATTGTTTTTGGAAAATTCCTCTTCAGTATGGTTGAAAACGGGAAATTTCTCTACTCAAATCGATAACTTGCGACCAACCACTTTTGGGTCACAATAATATATTTGGTGGAAAGGCCAGCTAGTGGTTTAGCCCCGATAAATTGTTATGTATGTTTTGTACAGTCAAGAATAATCAAATGTAATAAATGTCTGTCACCGCTTCCTTAGTGTGTGAGTGATGATTATTTTGTATTTAGTAGTCTTATGGTTGATGTCTTTATTGTATAGAATTATTTTATTTTGTTTGTGTTTACTCCAACCGTAGTTTATTAGATTTTTATTTTATTTATTGTTCAGATTATTTATTCACCTTCCATATTTATCTTATAGTTTATTTATTTATTTTGCACTTCACATGGAAACAAGTGTTAGGGTCTTTTAATTTGTAAGGCTAAGCATGCAGTCAATTTTGTCGGAGTAAACGGTTAAAGTAGAGTATAGGGCATCAACCATGATTGTTTTAGTGTAAGTCTTCGTCTGTCACCTGTCATCCTTCGTCGATCATCGTGCCTCCACGTCATTGTCATCGTCGTCATCTTCGTCACCCACCGTGATGGAAAATATGCGAAGTCATGAGAAGGAAGCTATAAAAAGGCTCCACTGAATAGAGGAATCCAACTTGAAAAAAGAAGAATCCACCGAGTGTTTTTTAGACAGCTCCTATGTTAAAGTATAGGACGAAAATTTTAAAATGCTTCTAAAAAATTAAAATGAAATTTTAATTAAAAGCGGTTTGTTCTACGATGTAAGAAAAATCCAAAACTGCACAATAGGGGCATTAATTTAATTTAGCATGAGCATGAGCATGATTGACCGCCCGAGGTTGCTACTCCGTTGTTGCCAGATCAGCTGTTATTGCACAGAGAACCAACAGATGATGCTTGGGACTAACATACATCTTCAATGTGTAAAAACTGGTGATCCCAAACTAAAGCAATACCGGCGCCGGCCTCGCCCGAATGCAGGTCAAGTAGGGAATGGGTAGAAATATGTTGACGTGATACTCGCTTTATTGGAAGCCGCGGAATCCACTGCACTTCCACGAGAAATCACTGGGATTTTGGATAACAGGATTGGGTGGCAGCAGGGTTCGTTTTGGTTAACGACAAGCTGTAGTACCGATCTCCGATTTGAACCGATTTAAACCAACAGTAAGGATGCTATTGGGGCCACCCACAAAGTGTGATTGTGGTTTTTCATTGGGAAAACAAAGTGATTTTTAATAATGCTGAAAAGCCGATTTTGACCGATTTAAACCAACAGTAAGGATGCTATTGGGGCCACTCACAAAGTGTGATTGTGTTTTTTCATTGGGAAAACAAAGTGATTTTTGATTATGCTGAAAAGCCGATTTGGAACGGTTTAAACCAACAGTAAGGATGCTATTGAGGCCACTCACAGAGTGTGATAGTGGTATTTCATTAGTATTTCATCTCAACGCTGAAGAGCCAACTTGAACCGATCTACACCAACAGTACGGATGCCGCTGGAGTCAAAAGACAAAATGGGACAGTGATTTATTTGCTCCAAGATAGGGTGGCCCGACGAGCATGACGAACGAATGATTTGGATCACAATTAATAATGTACCTCACCACCGACCGATCTTACCCGGCGAACCACGACTTCCGATGCTCACTCGATCACTCGCGCAACAAACAATAGGCAACCGAAACAATAGGCAAAACGCTAACAAAATATTGCGGAACAAAGTATCGACACAACCGATTCAACCGATGGTCGACGCAAACCTATTAAAAGTCAATTTTATTAATATAGATACATAATGGGTAACAATTACCTGTCCTGCTCCTCGTCCTTGAGAGCACTTACTTCCTCACTACCGAGTATTAGATATTGTGTTCAAAATTTGGTAGAAATAAATTATTTGTTGCAACATTTTTCCTTCATTTTTCTCCGACGAGTTTCAACAGGATGATTATTTCTTTCACTATCAACGATCACATTTTCGTCAAGACCGAATAATTATCGCCGAACAATCTATTTCACTTATTTCTACTCGGGATCATCCAGACACTATACAACTGTCAGCACTTTTTAGTCGGGCTAAAGTGAAAAAGGAAAACAATTTTCCCACCGCCGTCGTCGCACTTACACACACACACACACACACACACACACACACACACACACACACACACACACACACACACACACACACACACACACACACGACGCACTCCCGACAAGCACACGACAGACACACGTATATAGGGAAACCCATAGAACATGGGACAACTATGCGTAGAACGGCAGCGCACGCCAAAACTACGGGGGGACGCCAGCGACGCGGTTTTCCCCGGCACACTGCTGTTGTCAAAAATTCGAAGGGAAAAACTTCCCTTCAGCAGCAGTTTCATCGAACCACTCGATTTCTGAATCCAGCTCGAGACGTCACCACACTGTCCTTTTACTTTTCACTTCATACGATCGAAAAAAAAAACACACACACACACACTTAGCGATAAGAACACTGCCGATTAGACCTCTGCACTTTTTCCCCCTAATTACATGTTTACAAAACACCTGAAAGAAACTCCTGTTTATCAATGTGGGAGAGGTCATCCGTTTTCACAACAAAACACCCGGCCAGTGTGTTGGTGCCATCACCAATCGACCCCACGGCGATAGTATTGGTGCCGACAAGCCGCTAATCGTTGGTCGCGCAAAAAAGGCAACATCAACAGGAAAACGACAGCAAAGAAGCCTTCCAAGAGAAGTGAGCTCCCCGAAATGATTCAATCATCATTTTCGTCCCTGGATCGGGCACTTTTCAGGACAATTTCAACACTCTCCACTGTACCGGATATAGCACTTCACTTTACCGCCGCTGCCGAAATGGTTCAGTCCCGGTTGATACGTTTTTTCCCGCGATTAATCGGACCGTCCGCAAACACGCGCCATTTTCCTTCTCCGTCACTCTGTCTCGCTCCCCCAACTGCTTAATTATAACCTCTTCTGCGTAAAGTAATTCTTGTTTCCGCCATTTTGTGTTGTCTTGTCGCGTAGACAAATAGAAGAAAAAGGTGATATATTCGGGAGAGAGTGTTAAGCGGTGAATGGGTGTGTGGCGGTCCGAGTAAAGAAAAAGGAAAAAAGAACGAGTGTTGGGGGAGAGGGGTTATAATTTTTTATATTAATTTATTTAGTTGGTTTTTTTGATTCGTTTTGTCTTGGTATCTTGCGGTTCAACGCTACAGGAATATAAGTAAATAAAATTAAAAATATAATTATTTAAGTAAAATAAAATAAACATACACGCAACGAACAGGCGACAGAACAATTAAAAACGTTAGATCAACGGCATCACTTTTTCTAAACAAAAGAACGAAGTCACCTATATTTTACTTTTTTGTTTACCAAATTTGCTTGAAATAGGATTACCACCATTTCTGTAGAAGCATGCGTGAATGAATATCATTGAAATGTTTGAATATCATTGAAACATGAGAGTTCTTTGTACCTATTCTGGCCTAATAACCGGACACTGCCCGTGTAGATATCATTTGAAAAACATTGGCCAGGTTGAGAATAATATCTGTCGTTTCTGTAACATGGAACGTAAAACCTCGGAACATCTGCTCTACATTTGTGATGTTTTGTATAAGCGTAGATTTAAATTTCTGTATAGTGGTTGCGTATCCTGGAAAGGTGGTGGGTTTTATAAACTTAATGTTGCCTTACTGGGAGAAGACGCATCGAAAGCTGTCCACTTGGCAAATGGCGTTCAACCTATAAGATACGAATATTAAACAGGCGTATACCACAAAAACTTAACTCAGTGGACGCAGTGGTTCTACGCCAAAAAAATAAATAACTAAAATTCAGCTCATTAAAAATTAAACATGGAAGAATGCCTCACATATTCTTTGACATCGCACACATCGGAAAATGAAGTACGCGAAAATGCGGTTTTTCAAACAATAATATTTTTTGAAGGCATAGCAAAGCCTCCTTAAATTTTCCTTAAAATTCAAGAGTAAAGTTTTTTTTTCTTGAAACTTTTTGTCGAAATAATGCTTGGATAGGGTTCAGAAGATTCCAAACAATGAAAAGTTAAACAGCTCACTTTTTAAATATATGGATGTAATGTCGATCTAAAAGCACCATATTGGGTCTATTCGTGGATGCAACTTCGTCGTATCTTCTTGACTCATTGTTAAATGCAGTTGTCGTCAAGTTTATTTATATCACTTCATTAAATATTTCTTTGTTTGTGTTATTCACCGTTCTCAATACCAAACTTCACAGAATGAACGTTTTTTTAAAATTAATCTTTTTTTAGGGCTTTTATATTTTTTTTAGTTTTTCTTTTGGGGCTTTTTTAAAATGAAAATTTTAAATTTTATAAAAAAAATTTTTTTTGTTTGGGTTTTTTTTTTGAGAATAAAATAAGAAAAAACAACCAGATTTTTATATATTTTTATGATATTTTGTATTAATATTTTTTTTTTTTTGTATGTTTTGGTAGGGGAGGAGGAAAAAGAATATATTGGGGGGGGTTGTTTGACGTAGGACTACGTCTGTGTTTTCAATACTGGGGTACACGTTCGAATTGCGAAAATTTGGAGCGTCACGAAAAATATATAGGTTTTGAACGTTAATAACTAAGTCATTCCACGATTGATTTTCAAAATGTTTGCACCAATCGATCGGAACATTTTCTACGCTTCGATTTAAATATTAAAAACTATTGATTTTTAACATTCAACTATTGAAATTAACGCAAATATGAGGTGATGTCTTATAATGCCGATTTTTCAGAGTAAATTTACCAAATACACAGTACTTTGCTAGCACAGACTTCATATTTAAGTAACGAACGTCTCCTATGCATCAGGAAAAGATATTTAACGGGGACACGTTGAAATTTTCCTTCAGTCTTTCAGCGATCTCAAAGATGTTGAGTAGGTGCTCGGCTACGAACCGTCACCGGATTGCAGCTCCCACTCGTTCGCATTCACTGTCTGCTATGGAAGGGCTCTACACCGAGTGCGTTGGTGCTGGAGCCCCCGTCTATTTCGCTGCGGTGGTGAAATACCTGGCCGATGAAGTGCTCGAGATGGCAGGAAATACCAACCCGTGACAACGCGTCGACCAAAATCATACCACGTCACATGCAGCTGGCCATCCGCAACGACGCAGAGCTGATGAAACTTTTCCGGTGTGAACATTTCACAGAGTGATGTATTTTTCAGGCTGTCCTGCTGTACAAGACCGAGTGAAAAGCCCAAGTTCAATTGGAACCATGTTCTCCCCGTCAACTAAAATCCGTCCTTTTCAGGACGAACAACATAATTTGCTTATCTAAAGAGTTTGTTAATTTGAAGTTTCTCTTGCGTTCATCAACATTTACATTCCCACGCACTGGCTCAACATGGCATAGCTTTAAAAGTCGCGTCTCGGAGTAAATGGCTAAACATGTTTAATAACCAACAAACGAAATATATGTCCATATCTCGACTCTCTTTGGTTGGGGGTTTTGTCCCTGAAAAGGGCATTTTTCTTTTACATAAGGTGATGTGAATTTAACATCCGAAACCATACAGCGTGATGATTTCATTTCCTCGCTGTTGTCTGCCGCAACTAGTGAGGCCCGTCCCCTTTTGTAAAATTTGTTTCGCATTGCCTTTGTGTTACCGCCTTCCTTCCATTCAATGGTACCCGATGCCATTATATAAAAAAGGCCCTTGCATGGCTAGCAGTCATTTGTGATACGTAGCAGCTCGAGGAAACTTCAAGAGCAAGCCAAAGTCCCGCACGAATCGCACCGGTTTGCTGTTACCAGTCGCATTCACCGTCTGCTCGGGAACGATAACTGCGCCACACCGAGTGCGTTGCTGCTGGAGCCCCCGTCTATTTCGCTGCGGTGGTGAAATACCTGGCCGATTAAGTGCTCGAGATGGCAGGAAATACCATCCCGTGACAACGCGTCGACCAAAATCATACCACGTCACATGCAGCTGGCCATCCGCAACGACGCAGAGCTGATGAAACTTTTCCGGTGTGAACATTTCACAGAGTGATGTATTTTTCAGGCTGTCCTGCTGTACAAGAAGACCGAGTAAAAAGCCCAAGTTCAATTGGAACCATGTTCTCCCCGTCAACTAAAATCCGTCCTTTTCAGGACGAACAACATAATTTGCCTATATAAAGAGTTTGTTAATTTGAAGTTTCTCTTGCGTTCATCAACATTTACATTCCCACGCACTGGCTCAAAATGGCATAGCTTTAAAGGTCGCGTCTCGGAGTAAATGGCTAAACATGTTTAATAACCAACAAACGAAATATATGTCCATATCTCGACTCTCTTTGGTTGGGGGTTTTGTCCCTGAAAAGGTTGAAATTAGTTTGCCAACTAATGAGTTTATTTGGTTGAAATTTTCTCTTGTGATGTTTGAAATTAATTTCAATTACCGCGCCCCGGCTGAACATAGCATTCATAATAATTAAAACTAATTATTGTGGCGCAATAATTGAAGTTCGTCCCCTTTGATGCTATTTGTAACACATTGCCTTCGTTGGTACCGCCTTCTTTTGTGCACTAGCATCCGATACTTTTACCTAACAGCTTTTAGCAGAACATTTTGATTCAGTCTTACGACAGTCGTTAAGCTGTGCAGTGGCTGTTGAATCGCAGTAGGCGGCGGCGAGCAGTCGTTGCCCAGAGAGACGTTGGTGCGATTGGCTATTGTTGCCGATGCTCCCGTCAACCTTGCTGCGAGAAACATGGCTGCTGAAGCCTACGAGTTGGCGGGAAAAAGCCGCCCGTGACAACGAGTCAAGAATCAATCATCCCGTGAGATGAACCAAGAGAGAAAGCCCAAGTTCAATCGCGAACTGTTTCTCCCCCGTCAACTAAATCCGTCCTTTTCAGGACGACCAAATTAGTTTGCCAACTGGAGAGTTCGTTTGGATGAATTTTTCTCTTGTGCTGTTTGAAATTTCCATTAACGCGCCCCGGCTGAACATGGCATTGCTTTAAAAGCCGCGTCCCGGAGTAAATAGCAAAGCGTGTTGAACAACCAATGAACCAACAGATCCATAACTATCTTCTACGCGTTAGAGATAGTGGCCCTCTCAACCATCGTAGAAAATACAACCGGGGCCGTATCATAATTAAGAGCCACCAAATGCTTTCTAGAGAGTGTACAATAGAATTGACTTGGCCCTTTTCAGGACTGACTTAAATCAATTAGCTGATGGCCCTGACGTGTATGGGAATTCGATTGCTGCGTAGTCCTACGTCAACTTTGCGTACAACCCCATTGGGCTGTCCCTTATAGTTTTTTACCTTGTCGACGGTGAGAGGGCTTATATCATGCTATAAACGTGCATGCGAGACCAAGAGTTTGACCAGTAGTGAAAGTATCACATATTCTGCACATTTATTTCACTGCCTCGTCGTAGAAAGTTTGTATAAAGGCACTAACATCAGGTGTGATACTGGCGGGTTATGCCGCAATTCATTCTTAGACTTCTTACTTTCTATCAAAAGGAAACGACTAAAAGTACACTTTTCATTTTTGTGGCAACTTAAGTTGTTGTTTATCCATTTGTTTTATGGAATGAATAACCAAAATACCTGGTTTGCACATGGTATAATAAGTGAAAGTAATTGCAAATTTTCAAAAAGGGTGAATGTTCTGATCATGGTAAATATCTGATGGTCCGAAATGAAGCACATAGCCACCGAAAAGTGTTACTTTAGACTGACGATGACAAGCATGTATATTAGAGATAGGACGCGGAGGGCTCGCTTAGGAAGCACGAGCGGTAGAATAAACCTTCCCAAGTATTTATATAATTAATTACGTGCTTCGTGCAACAACAAAACAACATGATTAGTTTAAATGTCTTTCCAAGAAGTTTATTTCAGCAACAGTGCTGAGGGTCCATTCAGTGAGGGTTTAATTTTTGACTTACTTTAGAAGGAGGGGGGGGGGGGTATGTTTTAATCACGGTAGTTCCATTTCAATTCCGGTTTCGGTTCTATTTCGGTTCCGTTCCGAATCCGTTTTGCATTCATTTCAATTGCATTTCGATTCCGTTTCGGTTCCATTCCAAACTAAATAGCTCAGGGCTGTAAAATGAACGCCATTAGCATAAGATAACCTGATGTAGAAGGAGATGTTTCGCTCATCGCCATAAGGCACCAAGAGTAGACAGTCATGTTTGCTAGAATGAAAGATATGAAGAGAAAGTGTTGAAAGTTTCGTCAGTGTACGGTAGGTTGGAAATGGAATAAGGAGTGTATCGAAAAGTAGTTATAAACTTCCAAATAATAAAATAGGCATGAAAACATGGTTAAAATTAACATACTATTTCAGTTTATTATAGCTTAACATGTTTACAAAAGATCCAAACGGAAAAACTAGTCATCATGTTCATTTCTGTAGAATGCCCGTACCTTTGATTTGACACCTGCCATCAAATTCTGCACAGTGACCTTTGTGCACTTCCTGGATGCCGCTGCCCAATTTTTCTTAAAATCGGTCATGTTTTGGGACACTGTACCATCCTTCTTAAATATACGCTTGACTATTGCCCAATAGCGTTCGATCGGTCGCAACTGGGGACAGTTTGGTGGGTTGATGTCTTTTTCTACGAACTTGATGTTATTCTCCGTCAGCCACTGTAGAGTGGATTTGGCGTAATGTGCCGATGCCAAATCTGGCCAGAAGAGAGGAGGGGACTGGTGCTTTCTATACAATGGTAGCAACCTGTTCTTCAAACATTCCTTTTGATAAATCTCAGAATTTATAGTTCCTTTTGTATAGAAAATTGAAGAACGCAAGCCACATGTGCAAATAGCTTGCCAAATGAGCACCTTCTGACCGAATTTCTCCATCGCAACAGTCGTATCTGCGGTTGGCACACGTTCCCCAACAGATTTAGTATAAAACTGCGGCCCCGGTAGCGTTCTTGAATCTTCTTTAACGTATGTTTCGTCATCCATCAAAATGCACTGGTCGACATTGTCCAAAATGCAGCTGTACAGCTTTCGAGCCCTGGTTTTGGCACGAGACTTTTGTTCCGGAGTTTGTTTGGGCACTTTCTGCTTTTTGTACGTCTTCAAGTCATTCCTGCGCTTGATTCGTTGAATCATTCCGATGCTGGTCCTGAACTTCTTGGCTAGATCGCAAGTAGAGGCAGATTTGTTCCGTTGAATATAATCCACAACTTTTTGGTCCAAATCGGGGTTGCTGGAGCCGGGTTTCTGGCCACTTCTTGGTAAATCCTTGAGGGAGCACTCCTTACCAAACTTTTCGATGATGCGTTTTACACTTGCCGGGTGAACATTTACTCTTTTCGCAATCTGGTTGTAAGTAACACCCTTTTCGGTGCACCAAGTGTGCAGAATTTTCTTTTTAGTCTCAAATTCAATTCGCGACATTTTGAATACAACTTTATCAACGGAAATGAATGAACCGAATAATCATTTTTGACATGTAAACAAAGCAAATGGTGCTTACACGCTAAAAATATATACAGTAGTTTATGCGTAATAACGCATCGAATGTTTATAACTACTTTTCGATACACTCCTTAGAAGTATTGAAAATTGAGCGAAAGGGCATGGGTAAAGTAGTACTCGAACCAAGGACGTTATCATTGCCAAACAACCCACTGGGGGGGGGGTGACGCAAAGATATATCAGCTACATAAGCAGGGAATAATAACGTCGTTCGTTTGGTCTTTCCCCACAATTTTCAATACTTCTATTCCATTTCCAACCTACCGTACACTGACGGAACTGTCAACACTTTCTCTTCATATCTTTCATTCTAGCAAACATGACTGTCTACTCTTGGTGCCTTATGGCGATGAGCGAAACATCTCCTTCTACATCATAATCGTTACTTCACGTTCGGAAAAATACAAATATAACAATTAGAGTACAAGACAACCTAATTGACTGACCCTTATAAAACACTTTAAAATGAATCTCATTACATACTTATTCAAACTTTTAGGGTTTTCATTAGAAGATACCACAGTTCTGTAAATAGCCAACATAGGCTCACAATTAAAATTGAGGGTTGTCTAGAAATATCATTCGCTGCATGAATAATAAATATTATGCATACTTTTGTTGCAATACTTCTTGGGGTTGACTTCAGTACTACTAGTTGTCAACATAGACTACATCAATAGCCTGAATGTCGTCCCTAAGAATTGGCAATTTACATGTCTTTTTGAAATCTAGTTACTACTGCATACGGCCTGGAGATGGCTTCAGGACTGGGGGCTATTAACTTAGACGGCACTTTGCCCCGGATTATCATCTCTAGGAAACATTAGAAATCATGAAACAAAGCTCGTGACATCTAGGATAGGGTATTAATTTGAGCTTCCATTTAACGACTGCATAACAAAACATCATTGAAACTGAAATTTAGAAAAATACTACGGTCCAATACTAATTACTTCAACTAGTGCTCAAACGGCCAACATAGGCTATTGCTTCTAAGGTATTGGCCGTAGTAGAGGTGACGTTGGGAAAGGGTTTAGTCTTGACAGCCAAGCTGTCACGCAGCTCTAGCTAGATAGCCCCCAAAAAAAAAATTGGGTCTACGGTTTTGTTGTAAAATTATTGTTCATGATTCTATGTGAATAGTTAACTTATAGCGTGCGACTCTTATCTGTACATCGAAGATGCAATACTAGGTATATTGTTCCAATTTAATCAAATTTAGGTTACATGAAGACCGTGATAATAATTTGTTCTGCTTAACCAATTTTAATTAACTATTATATCGTTGCAGGTAATTTTCAGAATAACTTTGCTGGTATTCCTCAGAGTACAGCGAAAAAAAAAATACTTTAAGATGAAGGTTGCTAGAATCCAAAATAGGCCACCTTCATGACTGATTTGTATTGCCACTTAAAATTTTGGAAGGAACAAATCAAAGAAACTGCAAAGATTTCCCATGTATACACTTGTACGCTACAGTGCAGCATAATTGTAGCCCATTTTGTATTCTGATGACCTTCCCCTTAAAATTTAACTTCTTGTTATTTGCTGCAAACTAACTTATTTCACCCAGCGCGTGCATACATGTATTTAGAAACAACATCCAATGATCTTATGTAAACGAAAAATACTACTGGGTCATTAAAATAATAAAAATCTTTAAAATGACTCCTAAAGATACTTCCATGCAGCCATGCTGCCATGTTCGGAACATGTACGTATAATAACATTTAATTTGTATAACAAGCCAAGTTACTCTGAAAATAACAACTGACTATAAAAATGCGTTACAGGGATTTGCAATTTTTTAACTTTCAAGATTCTTTCTAAATCCTTTTCCTAGCATTTTTCACCTAGAAATGCTTTTCCACTGTACCATATTGCGGTGATAAGCTCACACAAACAATTTCAACGTAAATGAAAATTGCTCTCTTTCCCCACTGTTAATTTGACTGCGAAGTTCATGCGATCCAAAAACATTTTAATTCCATTAAATTTATGCTTCGTTAGAAGCAGCAAAACGGTCGATTTTTTTTCAGAGAAGAAGAAACCTCCACTCGAGAGAATTTGACGTAAAAGCATTCCAAAACGAAAACTAGTTCAAAGCGATGGAAATTCCTTCCATGGACTAAAACCATTGTCATGACGACACGTGCATACCATACATGATTGACACCTGCATCAGTTCTTCTCTAGCATAAAGGCCATTCTAATGCTTATGATTTCCGCTCTTCCTTTTCGTCTTCTCATTTTTTTTCTGATGCTGTAGGATCCGTTCACATTCCAATGCACTTGTCTACGTGTCAACATCACCCAGCAGCTAGTTCAACTTCCTTTTCGCAAAAACTTTCGCCAAGGAATGAAAGCCTTCCTACCAGATCAAACACGATGACATCTAGCAATGGACATCATATCCAGCAGCGGTATCACAATCAACATCTTTGTCAGGATCAGCCACTCTCACGGCGGAACAGCAAGAACGTCTGTAACAAATTCAATCACAGCCCCGCTCTCATATCAGGCAATCTCAATAGCTTTAAAAACAATAGTGCCCTCACAACATTCAATAACGATGACGTTTCCAATAAGGCTGAAAACCGATTGCTGTGCTGACTTGATAGGTATCAATAAAGGAATCAGTCGAGGTTATAAGCATATTTCACATGGTACAGTATTGGGCATAAAACCATGAAACCATATACCATCAAATGGATTAAATAGTTTGAAAAGATAAAATGAAAGAATTTAAAGTATTCATGAGAATGTTGAAGAAACACTAGAACAAATGTGGACACTCAATTCCAAAAACAGCCTTTTCAAGAATTGGGTCTTATGTTAGTAAGTGGCAAAAATAGTTTTTTTTTATCAATTATATGATTATTTTTTTCTCGACGCATTCTAGACTTGTATTGTATTTTCATCGATATATGACCTCTCGCATCGAGCCTCCAAAGCTGCCAAATCTTGACAACTGAAGTGGCTAATCGTCAAATCCAGCCAAAATTTGACGGAATGTTTTAATGATGATCGGTAATAAACTTTTTTTTCATGCACTCGTTGACGTTCACGCTGTTGGTTGTGAAGAAAATCGAAGTCTACTGCCACACTGGCAAATTCCCTACCTGATCACCATCTTACCGGCAAACTTGTCCGAAAAAAACAAATTTAGATTTCTTGGGAACATCTGCGCGATCTTTGGCAACATTAACGTTCTCTCAAAGAAGCTGTTCGAAGTTGAATTTGAGAAACGATTCATCGTCTATAAGGTTGCATTCCTTGAATTTGGCCAGCACCTGGCCATGCAGTTTTCAGGCCTTCTCTTTGGCAATAATATTACGCTTTATGGTCCGGTCCGATTGCTTGTTAACCTGAAGAAACCTTACCCAATACGTATATTTCAAACTGTACTGCGAACATCACCGAATTTGTTGGCCATATCCATGCCCGAGAGTTCTGAATTCTCTTCGAAAACCTTCATGGCGTGTTGACGCATTTTCCGGTCCATTGTACTGCTTCGATACCTTGTTCGCTCCTTTTTCAGCATTGAATAGACGACCCGAAGTTCCCTACCATGTCAGGTAGTCAAATCATTTGTGCAGAATTAATACTTTTCTGTTTCTTCCATCGCGTGGTAATTTGCGAAAGCATAAACATTGTTAAAAAATTGCCCAGGATTTCAATTTTTTTCCACAGAGAGATTTTGTTAACAAATTGCTGTTGGAAGATTCCTGAAACGAACGCTGAGAGCACTGTACTAGCCAAAGAAGGCGTTTTGATTCTTAATTGACAAAGTTTTAGCAACAAATACGATAACGAAGGTGACTCCACATAACAGACTCGTATGGATTTAACCTATTTAATATAGCGTACGCAAAACATACTGCGAGTATCGATCAGATCTAACATTTTCTGGAAAGGTCTAGTTATGCAAAATTGTTAGATGTTCCAGAGAACCTTCGGAAACAGAAATTGTGGAAGTTTGCGACGAAATTCATTATATGGGAAAGGATTTGATCGGGTAGAAGACGGAGCACATCTTTCGTGACAACGACTACCATTAATGGACTGGTGTATTTAGAAGAATGACTCCAGAACCGACTTCTTTCATTTCTGAAGGCACACAATGGTCCTACGGTATTCTGGTTGGTATGGCTTCATGCCATTACGCAGAAGGCATACTGGAGTAGTGAGAGCCAAATTATGTCAATTTCGTGCCGGACGATCTTGATACCCCAAGAACACCGGAATTGGGCAAATCGTGAAGAACTGGGCCATTATGCAGCTTAACTTCGCAAACATCCTAAAGCAGTACAGTTGAAAAAAATATGCCAACGTGGGTATATACGCAAAAAATCCGACACTGATGCTGTACAAAATGTCATGAGCGGTGATAATGCTAAATTACGGGCATTCGGATTCGGTGGCGAAATTGAATGGAATATCGATGCTTAAACTTAGTTTACTTTTTTCCTACAATACCCTGAAAATTTTATGACAATCGGATGAAAAACTGATGTAAGAAAAGAAAAGATTCGATTTAATTTTATCGTGGACACGAATTTTATCTGAGAAAGAAATTTACCTGAAATATTTCTAAGCTCGGCAAATATTAAACGAAACTCATTTTAAAAAATGTAAAAAAAAAACTGATTGCGTTGTAGTAAACGTTACGTATGAAATAGACTTTCTTGTCAATCCCTGCAAAAGACTAATGGAGTTGCGAATGTTTTGTCTCATGCTGTACTAAATCACTAAACGAAACAGTGACATGGCTATCAACGTTATTTGTACGTACTTACCCCCGCAGAACAAGGTTAGTATAGGTTTCCTCATCCACGTGAATCATGGCAGGCTACACGTAGTAATCGCTAAATGGACCAACTATATTAGATGTTTATATTGTTCTCTTAGGTCAAGCTCTTCCGTTCTCCTATCACGGTATTACTGTTGAACTGTTGAAATGTGATTTGAAGAATAAACGAACTGGTACAACGTAATTTTATCAGTGTTAGGCACCTACTAAAATATGTAAATTATTTTTAGCTGACATTATTGTATAAATTAGAAGAACAGTCATGCATATTAAATAAATTTATAAACATGATGTTAAACACGATGCTTTTAATTTAGGTTTTATTATTGAATCTCCTGAATGCTTTATTATTCCTGCGAGGATAATATTCAATAATAATTCTCAATTATACACATCCGTGAGATCCGAAAACTGAAAACTTCTGTATTAATAAAATTCGTGGTGAAAGTAATACAATTAGTTTGAAGACGTTCTTTTAAGTTTTTAATTTTTTGCAACTAGATACAACATAAACTCTATCATATATTAGTTAATGAGTTTATGTATTTTGTATTCCATTTTTTGTCTTTATTCTCACATTCTGAGTACTGTCTACTTCACCCCTATTACTTAATTTTATCAATCTTTGAATATACTCTGATTACAACATATTTTGCTCAGATTCTGTCTCACATCGTTTTTTTTTTTTGTGTGACCTTTTTCTATGAGATATTCAAATTTATATCCCCCGGTTACAATATTGAACATTGAATATTGTCCAGGAAATGCTTGAATATCGCCAATGATCAGGAAGCATGATGGTCCAGTCCAGTCAAAATCAGGATTTGGCATCTTTGCATTATGCGAAAGCCGCTGTTGCCACAAGGGCATCTAGTGAACTAGCAACGTGGTCGACAGAACATCACGCGGCAAGCGGCCAGTCTATGCGCCACGATCTCTATCTGAGATACGTCAGTCAACCAGAACGGCGACGTTATAAATAGACAGGACAATTCACATCAAAAGAAAGTACAGTAAAGGTAAATTATCATATAATTAATGAAATGCGAATCATAAATAACATTATCTGTTGTGTGCTGAATTGAAAGGCCAAAACGCACAATAGAGCCACTGATTTGTGAGTTTTCTAAAATAATCTTAAATATCCTTAAAAACTAAGTCTTATAATCTAACTAACAGATTTGAAGCATACACAATTTACAATAAATTCACTGTTCAGATATCAGTGCTGCGCCTTTCATTGTTTGGTGATCCAACATTCATCAAATAAATCACCGCGCAAATGTCGATCCAATTCACAAGTAACCATTTTTGTTTAAAAATATCCCAAACGAACTGAGTTTTTTACGGCGCATCATGCTCCAAAGCATATGCGCATTTAATTTTATGGTGAATATAGGCACAATACGTGCCGAAAATGTATGCGCCTTGGAAATTATGCGAGCTTACAACAGCAAAAACTAAATTAAAACAAACATATTCGATAAATTAATCATGAATTTCCTGGAAATGGCTGGAAGTCAATAAGGTTATCTAAAAGTCTTCGATCTACAGTTCATTTGCATTACACTTGAAATTTGGTGCATTTTTTTTCCACATTTCAATTATTTCTTATATTTCATTATGGCGATTGTAAAAAATCACAGTTTTGTCAAAAAGCCAATTTATCTTCGCAATGACTACTATAAAACTATTTGGTCATTTGGTGACTTCCCTCAATGCCATTTTGCCGTTTAATGCATTTACTGAAGGCAAGATGGTTTTAAAATGCTTTTTCAACTGCCCATAATAAGATAATATGAATGAGTCCTAAAATGGCATTTCAAAACAGCATTTTACGAGTTCATAAGGCCGAAATAAAACCTTTGATAGGAGTAAAAGAAATTCGAGAAAACAAGGTTTTAAGATCGTTGTTAACAAGCTGTGTAAGTTTTCATAAACCTGACTAAAATATGAAACCTAGTGGCACCTCTTGGTGCCATAATAAAATAAAATTGATTTCTAGCGGCTTTCATACACTTTTAATAAAACTTAATAAAGCTTGATAGTTTTGGCAATGTTACTTGAGATTACGAGATCCAGAGATACAGCATGGCAAAATACCTCGGAGCTGGGCAAGCAATCGCGAACGTGGAGTAGCTGATTGGATCGATAATAATCCGGTGCAAGATGATTGCGCAGTGGGTGTTCAACCAATTCCCAGCTGCTCAGCCCGTGGACGTAAACAGTCGCGACGTAGTAGAACCGGTGCGCGATGTGGAAGAGCAGATGGAACGATGCCAGCTACAGTCTGTTCGAACTAGTCACCAACTGGAAGAGCTACGGCGTCAGTTGCAGCAGTGTAAAAGGCAGCTCGGTTTGGATCCAAGCTACTGGAATATCAGTCCGACGGTCGTGTAACATCGGTACAACTTCCTGAGTTTATCTGGCGACAAGCGTCAAGATATTCAGCAGACAAGAAACCTGGGTGCCTGCAAGAGATCACATGCCATTGAGATTGGTGGTGCAGGTAAGAGCAGTGTTAAAGAAGGTGGTTTTCTCAGTAAAATTTACGATGGTAATGCCCCTCATAAGTCCTGCATGATCCTCCACGATACGGTTCCCTTTGCTACCATGGATCAGCAGTCTGATTTTCACGATTTCGTACAAGTACCTTTCGATAGTCGCCAGCAGCAACCAGTCCCCTTCGCCAACAACGAGAAGCAGCGAGAACCCTCCGCGCCCTCCACGATTAGCAATGTACAGCCTACGCCGTGGGATATCTCCAGCAGCAACAACGTCAGCAACAACAACAGCAACAACAGCAGCAGCAGCAACAGCAGCAGCAACAGCAACAGCAGCAGCAGCAGCAGCAGCAACAGCAGCAGCAACAGCAGCAGCAACAGCAGCAGCAACAGCAGCAGCAACAGCAGCAGCAACAGAAGCAGCAACAGCAACAGCTAGGATGCAATCCTCATCAGAATGGTCCATCGCAGTGACCGCTAGCATCACGTTAATCATTGGCTCGTGATCTCCTATCGTTTTCGGGTGATCCCGCAGATTGGCCAATTTCCATCTCGAACTACGACGGCGTCGTGTGGATACACGGATGGAAAGAACATGCTCTGACTACAACGATGCCTCAAGAGACAGGCCCTGGAGATGGTGCGGAGTCGATTGGTATTGCCTGCTGCGGTACCGCAATTCATCGAGACACTTCGTAGGCGGTACGGACGTCCGGAGCTATTAATTAACGCGATGCTGGAAAAGGAAGATTCCTGCTGTAAAGCCGGATAGGTTAAAAGGTCTGATCGAAAATGGCATGGCAGTGCAAGCCCCCCCGAAAACTTTCAGTAGCTACATGGAAAACGTCATCAGCGACGCATCCAGTGTGGTGCTTTTTGAACCGGAGTCTGGTAGGGGCAAGGACAAACCGAAGCCAAGAGCGTATGTTAACTCCCACACCGAGAACACCGTCGCTCCTGACCGGTTAAGCAAGCCAATCGAATGCATATTTTGCAGTATGGTGGGTCATCTTTTGTGAGAGTGTTTGGGGTTCAGGAATTTGAGTATAGACGATCGTTGGTGAAAAGTTAGAGCTCTGCCGCTATGTCAGATTTGCCTATTCAGTCACGGTAGGCAATCGTGTCGGAGCAACAACCGTTGCAATATCGATGAAAGTCAATATCGTCATCATCCGCTGTTGCATTGAACTAGGTGGACTACAGAAGCTGCTAAGCCAACTCAACAGGTGAAGAGCCACATTCATCAGTATTTCGGATCGAGCTTGTTGTTTCAGATCGTGGCTGTTACACTCTATGGGCAATCTGGTGAGGTGGACACGTATGCTTTCTTGGACGAGGAATCGTCGCTGACTCTGATGTAAAGCGGAATTGCAGAGCAACTTGCTAGACGGAACTACTCAGCCACTGTGCTTACGGTGAACGGGGAATACGTCAAGAGTCGAGGAGAAGTCAAAGGTTGTCACCATCACCGTCGGTGGTACTGGCTCGCAGAAGCGGTTTAGGATGTCAAAAGTTCGTACCGTGTCGAACTTGAACCTGCCTAGCCAGACCTTCCAAATGGACGAAGCTGTAAAGCAGTTCGACTACATCAAGCAGCTACAGAGCTACAAAAACGCCGTACCGATGCTGCTTATAGGACTTGACAACCTATCATTAGCCGTTCCGTGCAAGTCGAGGGGAGGTAACGGCAACGTACCAGTTTCGGTGAAGACCAGGCTCGGGTGGTGCGTCTATGGGAACAACGGCCTGGAGCGAAAAGTGAATACAGTTATCATATCTGCGAATGTACGACGAATAAGGATCTGCACGAGGCCATCAGGCAGTTCTACGATGTCAAGAAGTTGCCCTGGAAGGTCACCCTGCTATCTAAAGAGGAACAGCGAGCGCTGGATCTGCTGGAGCAGACGACGGTTCGTGTCGGAAACAAATATGAAACTGCATTGCTGTGGAAGGAGGACGAGGTAGAGTTGCCGGATAGCTACACTATGGTGCTTCGCAGGCTGGAATGCCTCGAAAGAAGAATGCTACGGGACCCTACGTTGGAGCAGAACGTGTTCAAACAGATGCACGAGTTCGTTAACAAGGGCTACATCCATAAAACCACAAAAAACGAACTAGAAGCAGCGAATCCTCGCAAAATCTGGTACCTCCCTGTTGTGGCGGTGATCAATCCTAAAAAGCCAGGCAAGACACACATTGTTTGGAATGCTGCTGCCAAGTTGGATGGCGTTTCACTGAACAGTATGCTGCTGAAGGGCCCAGACCAGTTGGTGTCGCTGTTAGGAGTGCTGTTCCGCTTTCCGCAGTTCTCGATTGCGGTGTGCTCCGATGTAAAGGAAATGTTCCTGCAAATTCTGATGCGCCCAGCCCACAAAAACTCACAACAAATCCTGTGGCGTGTTTATCCGGCTCATGACCCGGATATCTTCTTGGTTGATGTTGTGACGTTCGGATCGACATGCTCGTCAGCTTCAGCACAATTCGTGAAGAACAAGAACGCCCAGGAAAACAGTGATGAATTTCTCAGAGCAGCAGCAGGAATACTACAGTGTACGTACGAAGATGACAACCTCGACAGCTCCGGGTCGGAAGCGGAAGCTTGCCGTATTTCTGAAGAAGATTTTCCGAAACAGGGGGTTTGAATTACGATACTGGATTTCAAACAATGAGGGTAAACTGCAGTACCTAGGAGAAATGCAAGTTGCTGCCAGTAAATGCTTGATAACTACGAGTACCAATACGGAACGAGTGCTCAGGATGTTATGAGACCCACTAACGGACGAACTATCGTTCAGCACTCGAATGAGCGATGAAGTTTGGAAAGTAGCAGGATTCCAACGAAGAGGCAAGTGTTACGCTGTGTCATGACCCTGTTCGACCTACTGGGGTTATTGGCTACCTTTTTGATCCATGGAAAGATTCTTGTGGCGCGCTGGAACCGGGTGGTATGAAGACGTCGGTGACAAGCAATATGCGGACTGGTGTAGGTGGATCCGGATGATTTCTTACATAACGAATATTCGAATTCCTCGTTGCTATTTCCTTGAGACGGCAGCACGTACGTACGAAGATACCGAACTTCACGTCTTCGTATATGCCAGTTGGCTTGCGCATTTCTGACATCTGTACCGGGAGGCATGCCTCAGTGTATGCTGATCACTGCGAAGGCAAAAGTAGCCCCGTTAAAGCCGATGACTATTCCGAAGCTGGAACTGGTTGTCTCCTTGGAACAATAATGGCTAAGTTCATGCAACCTAACCACTCCATTCCTGTCAGAAGACGAATCCTATGGGCAGATAGTTCGGTCGTGCAAACTCGAGAAATTAACAATTATTTGTGGCCAACCGAGTTGGAGAAATCCTCGAAACAACTACTGCTGACGAGTGGAGATGGGTGCCGTCGGAGTGAAATCCGGCGGATAAAGCAACAAAGTGGGAGAGTGGACCCTACTTCAGCAAAGGCAAAGTTATTGCGCTTCCCGGAGGAAAAATGGCATGATCCCGTCCCAACAAAAACAAATCCCTCCAAGCAATATTATGCCCATAGCTAAAGAGATACCTCGTACGTCTTTCCCACAGCCGAATATCGCTCCGCCATTCGGTAAAGTGCCAACTTCTATACCAAACTTGGGAGTTAATGAATATGTCCCCACTCCCCCGCAGTTAGCCGCTCGGCATGTAATGCCTCGAGATCCGCCCGTGTTCTCGGACAATCCAGTGGACTGGCCTGTGTTCCTAAGCAGCTTTAAAAACACTACGCTAGTGCTGAAAATGTATGTCGGCTGCAGTTCAAAGCCGTCTTCTTCTCCCCTAGTCTGTGCCCCACGTCATGGACACACTATACTTGCTCTATGCAAGTAACCGAGTTGCTTATTCACGCACTACTCCAGAAAGTTCGTGGTTGGTAAATGACTGGACAATGCGTACGATTGGTACTTCGCGTACCTGCACGTATAAAATAGATCCTACTGCGATCCTTAGCCTCTTGTCCAGTAACTCCTACCCCTACCTCCCGTGGTGCCGACTGGGGTATGAGTAACCATAGGAAAGATCGGGTAACCAACCCTGGTGGGACCTTGGTCATATGCTGACAGGGAAGGGGGGACTGCCTCAAAGGGCGCAGTCTATCTGAGCGTCTGTTCTCCATGTTAGGGGCGGCTCAAAACAGCGTCTGTTCTATATGTTAGGAGCGGCTGATCATCGTCCTCGTGCCAGCGTGCGACTCTAAACAGTGCTGTGCATGATGGTCCTCCGGCGAGACAGGGGGTTGGGGAAGGCCCAACAAGCCGCCCTCAAAAAATCAATGTTACGAATAATACAGAAGTTAATACGGACCGGAACAATCGGCAAAGACCTAGGCGACGAATTAAGGACTACGATTGGAAACTCGGAACATGGAACTGCAAATCGCTCTGCTTCCCTGGCTGCGATAGGATAATCTACGACGAACTTCAACCTCGTAACTTCGAAGTCGTAGCACTGCAGGAGGTTTGCTGGACAGGACAGAAGGTATGGAAAAGCGGGCATCGAGCGGCTACTTTTTACCAGAGCTGTGGTACCACAAACGAGCTGGGCACCGGCTTTGTAGTGCTGGGCAAAATGCGTCAACGCGTGATTGGATGGTTTCCGATCAACGCTAGAATGTGCAATCTGAGGATCAAGGGTCGATTCTTCAACTACAGCATCATCAACGTACACTGTCCACACGACGAGAGACCCGATGACGAAAAAGAAGCTTTCTACGTGCAGGTGTATGATGGCTGCCCGCAGCGGGACGTAAAAGTCGTCATTAGTGACATGAACGCTCAGGTAGGACGGGAGGCAATGTACAGACCGGTAATAGGGCCAAACAGCCTGCATACCGTATCGAACGATAATGGCCAACGATGCGTGAACTTTGCGGCCTCCCGTGGTTTAGTAGTCCGAAGTACCTTCTTCCCCCGTAAAGACATCCACAAAGCCACTTGGAGATCACCTGACCAACGAACAGAGAATCAAATCGATCATGTTCTAATCGACGGGAAATTCTTCTCCGATATCATCAACGTTCGCACTTACCGCAGCGCGAATATAGACTCGGACCACTACCTAGTTGCAGTATGTATGCGCTCATAACTCTCGACGGTGTACAACACGCGTCGATTTCGGACGCCACGACCTAACATTGAGCTACTACGGGAAACCGAAGTTGCCCAGGAATACGCGCAACAGCTAGAAGTAGCCCTACCAACGGAAGGGCGGCCACGACCTAACATTGAGCTACTACGGGAAACCGAAGTTGCCCAGGAATACGCGCAACAGCTACAAGTAGCCCTACCAACGGAAGTGCAGCTTGGCGCAGCTACTCTTGAGGATGGCTGGAGAAATATTCGAACCGCCATTGGTAGCACTGCATTAGTGACTAGGTACTTCTGCACCGAATCTAAAAAAATACTGGTTTGATGGCGAATGCAAGCAGTTAGTAAAGGAGAAGAATGCAGCACGGGCGAGAATGCTGCAACACCGTACGAGAGCGAATGTGGATCGGTATAGACAGGCACGGAACAGACAAAATTCTATTCTTCGAAGGAAAAAGCGCCAGAGGGAAGATCGAGACCGCGAAGAAATGGAAGCACTGTACCGTGCTAACGACACACGCAAATTCTACGAGAAGTTAAACAGCTCGCTCAAAGGCTACGTACCACAAGCTGATATTTGCAGAGACCTAGATGGCAACCTTCTCACAGGAGAATGTGAGGTGATTGAAAGGTGGAAGCAGTACTTCGACGAGCACTTGAACGGTAATGTTACAGCGAACGAAAGTGGCACGGTAATAAATCTAGGAACACGCACAGAAGATGACAGGACCCCCAGCCCAACCCTTCAGGAAGTTGAGGAGGAAATTGGTCTGTTGAAAAACAACAAAGCCGCTGGTGTTGACCAACTCCCAAGCGAGCTATTAAAATACGGTGGTGAAGCACTGGCCAGAGCGCTGCACTGGGTAATTACCAAGATTTGGGAGGAGGAATGTTTACCGCAGAATTGGATGGAAGGAATAGTGTGTCCCATCTATAAAAAGGGCGACAATCTGGATTGCTGCAATTATCGTGCGATCACGCTACTGAGCGCCGCCTACAAGTTGCTCTCCCAAATGTTATGCCGCCACCTGTCACCAATCGCAAAGGAGTTCGTGGGGCAATACCAAGCGGGATTCATGGGTGCCCGCGCTACTACGGACCAGATTTTCGCGATTTGGCAAGTACTGCAGAAATGTCGCGAATACAACGTGCCCACACATCATCTTTTCATCGACTTCAAATCAGCGTATGATACAATCGATCGAGACCAGCTATGGCAAATCATGCACGAATATGGATTTCCGGAAAAACTGACGCGGTTGATCAAAGCAACGATGGATCGAGTGATGTGTGTCGTCCGAGTATCAGGGACGCTCTCGAGTCCCTTCGAATCTCGGAGAGGGTTACGGCAAGGTGGTGGATTGTCGTGTTTGTTGTTTAACATTGCATTGGAGGGTGTGATTCGAAGAGCTGGGATAGACACGAGTGGCACGATCTTCAGGAAGTCTGTCCAACTATTTGGCTTCGCCGACGACGTTGATATCGTAGCACGTAACTTTGAGACGATGGCGGAAACGTACATCAGACTTAAGGCTGAAGCTGGTAGGATTGGGCTTGTGATTAATGCGTTAAAAACAAAATACATGAAGGGAAGAGGCACACGAGAAGACAATGTTAGCCTCCTAGCACGAGTTCAGATCGACGGTGATGAAATCGAGGTAGTAGACGAATTTGTGTGTCCGGGCTCATTGGTGACCGCCGATAACGACACCAGAAGAGAAATACAAAGGCGCATTATGGCTGGCAATCGTGCCTGCTTTGGACTCCGAAGGACGCTAAGATAGAACAAACTTCGCCGAACCACAAAGTTGACCATCTACAAGACATTAATTAGACCGGTAATTCTCTACGGCCACGAAACATGGACATTGCCAACGCGCCCTTGGAGTGCCAAGGACCAACGCGCCCTTGGAGTCTTCGAACGGAAGGTGCTGCGTACGATCTACGGTGGAGTGCAGATGGAAGACGGAACGTGGAGGAGGCGAATGAACCACGAATTGCACCAGTTGCTGGGAGAACCTCCCATCGTACACATCGCAAAAATCGGTCGACTACGATGGGCTGGGCATGTCGTAAGAATGTCGGACGACAGCCCTGTGAAAATGGTTCTCGAAAACGAACCGACAGGTACAAGAAGAAGAGGCGCGCAACGAGTAAGGTGCATCGATCAAGTAGAAGGCGACCTGCGGACCCTCCGCAGACAGCGAGGCTGGCGAGGAACAGCCATGGACCGATTACAATGGAAACAACTTCTGTGTATAGCAGTTTGTGTTTGTGAACCTATTCAAAATCTGATTGACGAGGAAGAACGACCAACCAAAAGACAAGTTTTGAAATGCTTGATGGGATTTTTCGATCCGTTAGGTCTGTGGAGCGTGTTCCTCGTGCACGGGAAAATTTTGCTACTACAAGATGTGTGGCGAAACGAAACTCAGTGGGGATGTGAAAATCGATGACGCAGCATTCGAACGCTGGAGAAAATGAACAAGCTTGTTCCGGGCTATCGGTGAGGTCCAGATCCCCAGGTGTTAATTCAAGAACGCAAACATCCAGCACTATCAGAGCCTCCAACTGCAAATTTTCGTTGACACCAGTGAAGCAGCTTATTCAGCAGTGCCGTACTTCAGAATCACCAATCCGAACGGAGTGGTTGAGTGTAACCTGGTCACAGCAAAGGCAAAGGTGGCCCCACTGAAACCATTATCAATATCTCGATTGGAGCTCCAAGCAGCCGTGTTGAGAGTCCGGTCGATGCAGTTCGTCGAAGAAATCCACACCGTTAAGATCCAACAGCGTTTCTTGTGGAGTGATTCAGCAACGGTTCTGGCTTGGTTGCGTGCTGATCATCGAAGATATAAGCAGTTCGTCGCGTGTCGGGTAGGAGAGTAACTGACGGCATCTGACGTTCGAGAATGGCAGTGGGTACCATCCAAACTCAACCCAGCAGATTTGGCAACCAAGTGGTGAAAGGGTCCTTGCCAAGAAGTAGCTGATTTCTGGTTCAAAGGGCCAGAATTCCGGAAGCATCCGGAGAGCGAACATCCACGCCAAAAGTTTGTAACGCTGTCTACCGAAGAAGAGTTGCGCCCGTGTCATGCACATCACTACGTATCTGTACCCGATATGATCTTCGATTTGGAAAGATTCTCTAGTCTGCCCCGGCTTATTAGGTCAGCCGCATATATTCATCGCTGCATCGACAACCGAACCTGCAAGACTAAAGCGAACGGCCGATTGTTGGTCACCTGGAAGCGAATGGATTGCAAAAAGGACTACGTACGCTCATTTGCTTGATGCAATGGCAGGCCTACCCAGACGAAATGACGCTGCTCACGCGCAATCAACCGAGGTCAGCAGAGCAGCACACATCACTAGAAAAATCAAGCAGCTTGTATAAGTTGTCCCCCATGCTGGATGAATTCGGCATACTAAGAATGGATGAGCATATCGGAGCAGCGCCAAACGTAACGGAAAGTACAAAATTTCCAATCATTCTCTGGAGAATACACGTATTTACCTGCCGCACAATACGTGCTGTCCACGTCAAGGTGGTACACAGTCTTAGCACTGCATCCTGCATTAAGACCATCCGTAGGTTTGTTGTGCTTCATGGACGCATCAGCGACCAGCGACGATCTACTCTGATAATGGAACCAATGTTCGAGACGCGAACCGACTGTTGCAGGAGTAGATTGAGCAGCTAGCATCCACCTTTACCAGCACTACAACAAAGTGGAGTTTCATTCCTCGCGGCACACCCCACATGGGTGGAGCCTGGGTGCGCATCGTGCGCTCAACCAAGCTATGGACGTTGCGTACAGCAGTCATGGGAAATTGGCGACGAGATATTAGTAACGCTAGTAGTAGAAGCAGAAGGAATCGTGAACAGTCGGCCGCTGACCTACCTACCGATCGTTTCTAAAGAAAGCGAAGCTTTATCTCCGAATCACTTTTTATTCGGCAGTTCGAGTGGAGATCGTCAGCCCGCAAAAGCAGTAGTTGACTCAGTTACCGTGTTGCAAGCGTCTTGGGACCAAATTCAACGTCACCTGGAAACATTTTGGAGAAGATGGGTACGAGAGTACCTCCCTACCCTGCCTAAGCGTACGAATACCGGGGGGAATACCGATTCTAAGATCGACTGCTAAAATAGCCTCACCTATCGAATCAACAGGCCTTGTAACTTGCTGGGCTGTCAAGCTGACGGACAGAGCATCGAGACGTCACCGGGACAAGAAATTGCCAGAAATCGTCATTGTCAGTTCCAACCTCTGCGAACACGAGTGAAAAATAGTGCAACTTATTGAAATTTATTGAAAGTCCTTGTTAAAAGTTTAGAAAATTATTAGAAAGCCTAAATAGTTCACATATATTTTTCACAATTATTTGCTACGTTCCGTAGGTAAAGAAAATCATAGAAATTAAAAAAACGCATAATCTTAACCTACGAAACCCATTAGGATCGTGTGCAGTCTACAGTAAGAGTAACCCGGCATTGATCGTTGGGAAGAAAACCGATTTTTGGAAGTAAAGATAAGTTTTGTACCAGCATAACTAATTAAATACTAAATTTCCAGCTTAAAGCTGCACCGCAGCTAAAAACAAAACACACATTCTAGAGTTTGTGGGCTGCTAGAAAGAAGCCGGTCCCTGCACGCCGTGGGCTTGTAATAGCCATGACATGGTACGACGTCAATAAACTTAAATCCGTGCCGATACGTATGAATCCTCCGAGCCCGAGAAATCGATAGATTTTGGGCTCTGAACAAAGCATATCTAAAGAAACGTGTTAGAGCAGCAGATACCATCTGAAACTTGCACCTCTTTGAACTGGTATCCTTGGTAGCAGTACTGCCTAATGCTCTCGACACCACACGAGAAATGCTACCTAGACAAAAAGGCCTGTTTGACGGTTCCTGAGTCTTGCATGTGAGGAGACTCGTTCACTTACTTGAGCACCAGCAAACGACCTACACCGAGGTTACGAAAATTTTTCAAAAATTAGTAAAATTGTGATAAAAAATTCTATTCATGGCGATTGATAAGCCATCACACGCTCACAAAACGATTAAAAAGCTATGGATCGTACCCAAAACGATCGTATCTCCATCGATCAAAACCCACTCGATCGGTGTTAAGTGGCGGCAAAGGCGTAATCGGCAGATGCGCGGACGGCGCGAATAACCCTCACTGGACTAGCGAGGACCACCAGGACTGTAGCGCAATCTGGGCAATCGACACGATTGGAAGCAAAGGCGATCAGCGGAATTGCGCGGATGGAGCAAACATCCCTCAACGGATCGGTGTAATTGACGCATCGCAAACGGGGCAATCGGCACGATTTGTGTGGAACGGATTGGAGCAAGCAGTCAACGGAGCACAGAGACCTCGTGCGGACCTAGTTGACCAGCATTCATGGACGAGCCCAACACTGGGACCACACACCATAACCGTGAGTAGAGTGTATCGGTTGGGGCCGTTAGGACAAAAAGTTAATAAAACGCCGTAAGTCTAAATAACTCTTTGTTTTTTCTTTTAATTTGCTAACCTCAGTATTAAAGAGCCGACCCAGGCTGTGGTTAGAGTAATTTAAGGCTGAGTGGGCATAACTAAAGGCAAGTTACAGTACGCTATCCGTCACAGCTACCCTTGTGAGACACTTGCTCTTGATCTATGCATTGCTGGACCACCGGTTTTCTCTCCATTTGCGCGGTGTTGTTTTCCCTGGCTTGCTGTTGTCGGCTTTTCCATGAGCCCCTTAGGGAAGGTCCATTAATTATGTCACGCAGTAAGGGGGGGGGGGGGGGGTTGAGAAAACGTGACGATCCATGCCAAAAAATTCGAAGGTTCATACAAAAAATGTGACAAGGGGGGGGGGGGGGTTATAAAAAGTCAAGTTTTGCGTGACGTAATTAATGGACGTTCCCTTAGCTCTTACTCATTTCCTGAGCCATGTTCCTATCCTCAACACAATCGACTCGAGTAGTCCCGGTTAATCTACCCTGCGCCAACAAAGATTTCCCTGACTGTGGAAATTCTTCCGATACCGAATCGTTGAAGTCATGAAAGTGATCAATTTTATACAAATTTACGGTACCTTTCAACTAGTGTGAAATTTTGTAATGCCTCATTTTTTTTAAAATAAATCATATCCACCCAAAAACGCAGCTGATTTCGTTCTGACTACAATAGAACAGTTGTTTCACACACTAAATGGGACGATAACCGAATGAAACCTGGGCTGCCGATAATAATTTCACTCAATTGAGAAGTCCGGCGCTTTACAAAACGATTTACAAGAAGTTATTGATATTATTATATTGTCTGTCGATTGAAATAGAAAGAGGAGCCAGAAGCAAATAAATGTAAAACGTCTGATGTGTGCACGACACTGATGCAATTTTTATAAAAGGGATCCGCGTTTTCAAAACCTTTTCGCTACTTTTACCTAATTTTGACAGTATATATGTTTATAAATAAACTACTACCTTTTTTTCTGATAGATCGATAAATGATCAAATAGACAGATAAATTTTAGCAAACTCTTTTTCGAAAAAGAGCGGATCATTAGCAGAGCAATTTTCAGACATTTGATAATTTGATAATAAATGACAAGAAAGATTCTTAAAATATGCGAAAATTTCCTAAAATAAAGAAATTTGTGTATTCAAAAAACGGATATGCTTTCATTGTTCCGAAAAAGTTTAACACAGAAACGAACAATTGGGTAAAAATCAAACAAAATAAATAAAATATCCACTACTCTTCCTGGTCAATGTGACATTTATCTTTTAAAACCTCAAAAACAAGCGGTCAAATGTTCCTCCAAAGAATCGTAATATTTACAAAAAAAAAAAAAACTTTGGTCACCCATTCGATATGGCTTGAGTAATTTAAGGAACGACATGTGCCTCCATCGCTTTCACTCTCCCTCTCAGTAAATAACTAAATAAATAAATATTTAGAGATATTTGGTCAAACGGCATTTGATCGAATTGCATTTAGTCAAAATCGGTGTACCTTATTATTCGATTTTGTTCCTCCAAAGAATCGCAATGATGATGCAAATCGGCTATTTGTGGCATTTGTGAACCATCACCTAATATGAATTACGCAAAACAGATCCAAAAAGCAGATAATAAGAGCCAACATCTTCTTCATTTACTGCTTGCATAGCAAGAATATTAAACAGTATGCACAAATGTACAATTTTCAGCTGAATGAATTAATTTTACTAACGGCTGAGGAAAAGAGAAAGATTTTTTTCTAATCAATTCGACAAATATGTTTCATTACGGCCTAACGCACAAACGTAATCAATGGCTTCTTTCTTGAATTTGTCGACCCTGGAAACATGCCTCATTAATCTACTACAACTATTTCGAAGAACAAGAGTCCTTCTATTCGATAGAATTGGAAGCTTACATGGGTAGATTTTGTGTTACGAGAAATTTACGAAGGAATCCATTGATTACGTTTGTCAATTAGGCCCTAATGAAAAATCTTTATCGAATTCTTATTGATATTGTCGAAACGAAATAGTCATTGTAGTGTATGATCTCATTATTATATCTCAGCACCACTTGACAGTAACTTTCATATTGTGTCGCATAGCAAATGTATTTTCAACGATATTTTTAAATAGAAGCTTCGACAGGTATAACCCAAATAAATGTGCCTAACCCTGAATTCTGACAAAGCTGCAACCATGATTGCTCGCTAATCACAAATCAATCACAGAGCATCATCTGTCAGAAGAACAATTCCTAATTAATTTGAGAAATTTATTTTGTCGTTTACAAGATACCCAAATTAGAAGAATATGTTGTAGTATATTATCGAGGTATTCCGATTTACTAATTTATTCACACATCTAGGATTTTCTTTCTGTACAAAATGTATACAAGACAGGGAAACATTTTGATGAGTTATATTATGCCATGTCTCATAAAAATTAAAGCTCCGTAGTTTCCAGTTTTTTGGTGAGTATGTTCCCATTCGTTAGCTTATCAATTTGAGAATATAAATTGTACTGCTTCACAATATCATACCTATCTGTGTTGTACATTTTTGATACGTAATCATCAGTGTTGCTTATATTGTCTTCCATTGATTCTGGTCCCGATATGTTCTTAGTGAGATCGTCTTCGTTTTTGAACCATTCGTTTTCGTATGCTTTCATCCAAATGGGATTGCTGCCCTCGACACTATGCTTGTTGGTATTAGGAACGGAGTTCAAAGCACCTCGCGCGACTAAATCTGAATGAGCTGCTGCTAAAAATAGGAATAAGAATTATTTGAAGCTACTGCTTTAATCATATACGCGTCATTTTACCATAATTGGCAACACGAGCAGCTCTCAACTGCCGCCTATAGCTGACACGTTGCGATGCACACAATCCTAAAACAACCGTCAAAAGCGCTCCGATGAACAAATTGGACACGAATAACCATATTACCATCGGTGTGCCTGATAGCTCTGCTACGAAAAATGAAGCCTCTGATGCCTGAGTATCTAGAACGTTAAATTCCTAGAATGTAACATTGGCACATCATTAAACCGATAAAGATATAATTCAAACGAAATAGAGTCATTACTTTGAACAGCTCGTCCAACTTTTCGATATTTTGGTCTACTATTTTTAATACATCCGAAACTTCCAAAATTGAATTGTCTTGCCGGTTAACCAAATGAAGGTACAAGTCAGTCTTAGTTTTATCCACGGATCCGTCACGATTTTCATGTATCCTAAAGTCATCAATGTTTACAATACTGCTACTCACGGCACTCAGCACGCTGAAAAGCCAGCGAAAGGTGGAAAAGTTATTTCATTGTTAAATTTGATGCACTAATTACTTACTCTCGAAAAGTGAAAATTTTCTCCCGCACTTCTGTTGGTTGCAAACGAAGGACAAACTTTACTCTTTGATCCTCTCTTAGTAGATAGATGAATACGTGTGCCTCATCTGTGTGTCCGACGCTGTCGTTGGAAATAACTTTAAAGTCGAAGTAGCCTTTCATGCCTTTTTGCGGGTCGAAGTTTAATTGAACAGCTCCAGTTCGGCGGTCGACCAGAAACGGTGGTTTTCGCACATTTTCCAACCCTTCAGTTAGTGTTTTTTTAATTTCTCCAATTTGATAGTAGCTTACCTGGCCATGAACACCATCATCTCGGTCGATAGCCTAAAAAATTAGTTAATTTATCAATTAATAATATATTTTAGACAAACTTTTTTTGAACTATTTTTTAACAAGGGACATTTACTCTGAAAATAATGTATATGTAGACTGCATGATCATTTAGCGTGGTTCATAATATCGATTAAGCTCCACTCCACTTATTCGATTCCTAATCTCGTCCTGATCATCCTAAAAAAAATTGAACTCTTTTGATTGTAAACTCGGACTGCTCCTTTGAAGCTTCTTTGCCCTATTACTATGGCAATTACGATTGAACATCGACATAACTAGTTAACAAATATTTAGCAGGCAACAGTAGTAAATTTGCTTCAAAGAATGCAGCTTGAACTAAGGCTAGTACGTTGGTGGAAATTATTATAAGGGCAGCTGAAAAAGCTTCCCACAGAACTGCAGAATTGTAATCAAAACTACCTATTTTTGAAAGGTTTGATACAAAATTTACACAAATACAAAATTTACACAAATACGCTAGCAACACCACGTAGCAGAAAACAATTAACAAAATCAAAAAAAATCGGCCACTAAAACATCTTTGTTGAGATGCCATCATGGAAAAAATTCATACATCATCATCATACATACTACCGCTGCATTATTGAATAAGCTCTCAAATTATTATGCACCATCCTGCTTAAATTACGGGCCTTGAAGAAAAGCTCGTGTATCAGCAGGACAGCGACCCGAAGCAAACTGCCGAGAAGACTCAGTCCGGTCTTGTCAGATCAAACCGCTGGAATGGACTCTACAAAGCCTGGACCACAATCCCATCGATGATTTGTGGGTGATTCTCAATGCCACGGTTGACAAAACCGATATCATCAATAAAAATAACTATTTTGAAGCCCTGGAGCGCGCCTGGGAAGAACTAGATCCACAACACCTAAAGAACCTGGTAGAGAGCATGACGAACCACCTGCAACAGGTTCTGAAGGCCAAAGAAGGCCACATTAATTATTGAATACTTTTCTTTTACTATAACTTATCTTTTCTGGGCCCAAAATTTGTTGTGCACTTTTTTTTTATCATTGCTGGACATAACATATCCAACTTTTATCTTACATTACTTAAAAGCGTAACTAAACTTTGAAATTCCATTAACGAAAAGAAGTAACAATTGATGGCTCAAGAGTCTAGCATAATTCTACATGGTTGATGGAGCCCAGCAAGAAAAATGTTAGAGTTAGACGTAGTTAGAACTTTGTTCGACGTTACCAACATAAAGATTTAAGCACCAGTTGCATGCTGTCGTTCTCTTTTCAGCGTGCTTAAGTCTAGATTCCTAGTGATGAGGCGGAAGTGTGACATCACATATCATTTCAAAACATCGAGTCGAAGTCTTACGGCGTGAGGAAAATGCCGACAAGATTTTTTGGAATACAAACAGATATTTCACCTCCGTCAATTCAGAGAGCGCCCGGCCTAAAGCTTCATGATCTGACCTGGTGGATTTCAGCATTGCCAGAGCATCTGTTGATGTGTTATTTAATTGAATTTCAATAGTAATTAATTTACGGTAGTAAAAATACTAATTTTGTCATATAAACACTCCTAAGGGACCTTTAATGGCTTTCAGGTCTGATACATTCGGTTGTTTCATTTTAAATTTTTTCAGAACTAGATTTTTATAGAAATTTTTACCAAGACGAATGTTTTAAGATATGCTTTATGAATAGCAATTTGCATGAATTGATTAATTGCCCCAGAACTAAAGAGAAGGATAAACAGGTTACTTAAAAAAAACTAATCCAGTGCAATATTTCCAGTGAAAATGATCAATCCTTTTATTTTTTTTTCAAAAAAAAATCTGAATTTCAACAAACCTATCAGTATTGCCAATTAGGTTATTCGACTTGTTGGATCGTTTTGTTGGAAGGAGATTCTTATGTTTTCGCTAGTTTCGTGAATGTGTTTCTGCTTACGGGTCCACTTCTCCGTTTTTGGCCCTTCACAGAGCGTTAATGTGAACTCAGACCGATAATTCAAATTGATTTTGCTGTTAAGTGAGGCTGCATGCAAGACAAGGTCTTAGAAAGGATGGTGGCTCAAAAATATGATTTTCGATGAATTTCTATTGATATAGTAACTGAATTAAGTTTTAGTGACTTTTGCTGTTAATTTAGTGATGGGTCATTAGGCCGATTGCCATTAGATCGAACGCCAATAGGCCGCGCATTATTCAGTCAAAAGGCCAAATAGATTGCTAAGCTGAAAGAGAGTAAAATACAGTCATACCTCACATAAAGTAAAACGTACAACGTTACTAGAATCAACATAACGTTGACCTTGATATAAGGATAATTATAAACATAATCTTTCACATCAGAAAGTAATCTTATATCAAATTATTTTAGACCGAATCTGTACGACTACGAACACCCCAGAGCACTACAACCCTGGCAGTCTAATACCGTCCAGGCAACAGCTGATCGCCAGACAACAAAGGCTGTCGATCCAAAGCGAACCCATGACAATGGCTATTGTCTACGTTCCAACCTTTGCTATCGAGCGCTGCTGCAACCTTCAACAACATCACCAAGGCAGCAGATGAGAGCAGCAAATGTAGCCGATGGCCGGTTTTCGTCATCGAGAGTGAACTGCTCGAATCACCGATGGACTACCGATCACCCCTTTCGTGAATTCGAGAGGGAGATTTGAGCGACCACGGGTCATGTGATGACCAGCAGATTAGCCTGTGATTCTTTTCCTAGTTAGTTTGGTTTCGGTTACCGTAGAGGACGGATGGAAGGAATTTTAATTTGTTAGTTTTAAGTAGTTTGTTTTATCGATGTTTATACGGAAATAAATTTAGTGTTTGTAATTAGTAAAATTTGTGTGATGTGTTATTTGAGTGTCACCGGATAAACCCCAGGAATCCACATTCACCACGGCGCGTGGTCAATCCGTTCCCCCACCGCTACCAGCAGATACACCGGCGATATCTGATAACCCAATCCCCATCAGTGTTGGAGTCGGGCGGTCCACTGCCACAAATTCAAAGGTGGTTAGCCGGCTATACAACATTTTGGTCCTTCGAGCCAGATGCAAACCCCGGGGACTTGGAAGGAACAGCTCCCACCGAAACCAACAGTGCCAATCATGCGCCATAAGGATTACGTGAAATCATCATCATAAAACTAACGATTGCCATCGCCATCGCCATCGGAAAACAAAGTGTTCTTTGGATCCTAGTATCGCCATAGTTAGGCGGTCAATAAACGAACAATTTAATTGCGATAAGGAACAAATGTGTTAATGGAATTGTGCCATCACCGCTTAGGATAGTGGATGGAAAAGGACCTACCTACACTGCATACATGACTAGAACAGCTTTCAATCAACTGTTACTACGCTGAAGCACCGAATGAGTAGAAATATCTGCTTCCTCAGGTAATTATTTTAAGTTCGGTGTATGTGCGGTGTATGTGTTCAACAAATGGATCAGCAAGGCAACGGTTGTGCATCCCGCATAAATCATTAAGCCTGGTTTTGCCTTGAAGGACGATTGCTGTGGACGGTTGTAGAAGAGGGAGCGACCGATTATTCTTTTCCGGGTGAGTGAACATTACTGTATACGTCACAGCCGAGCTAGGCTATACAGAAATACACCATTTTAAACGAAAGTTCCGTACATCCTCTTCAACTAACGCTACGCAAGCCCTACAATTGAACTGCTCCTTAGAGCAAGTCTTCTGCTTCTCCCAATTTGCATCCTCGACTGGTTTTTTTAAATTATTATTGGTTGGTGAAGCTGTTAGTCCGCCAGGTTAGTCACACGGTATATGTCCTACCGACGCTAGCTATCCGGATATTACACAGCTTTTATTCTTCTTCACACTGTTTCCTGAACACGCACACATTTCTGAGATCGCATTGTCCTCGATCAAGCCAACTTTTACCTCAATTTGGATCGAATTTCGGTCATTTGGAGTTGAACTACTATTGTTAGGATTCTTTGGAAAGTACATCGCTTTTTTTCCTCTTCAATTCATACATTGCATTGCATTGCTGTTGAGTTGTCGTCATCTGGGAGATCTACACGTGACGTCGACTTTCATCATTCACGTGTCAACGGGTCTATCGTTTGCAGTTTGGAGTGCCACTTCTCGTCTCTCCGGGTAATTTACATCAGTATATGCTTCCGAAGCTAGGCTTTGCAGGATTCTACATCGCACTTTTTTTTTAACTCTTTATTTATTCCAAATTTTACATTATTTTACATTCATATGTTAACCTAGGTGCTCCTGCTAAGTAATTAACATGTCAACCTTCTATGCTATCATTTATATCTAATTGTGTTAATATTATTTTTACTTTGTCTATTCAGTATTTTGAACAGGGTTTTTTTTTGCCTGCGTGTAAGAATAATTGTTGATTTCTTAAAACTAGTTCTTATCTACAGCGAGAGATGATCCTTGCAATTGAAAACTGATTGTTCGGTAGCTAGAAGCTTCAGTCGGATTTTTGTCTGGCTTCAAAATAAGTACGACTTTTGTATTTTTCCATTTATCTAGAAAGTATACCAGATGAAAACATCTGTTAAATAGTTTTACCAAGAAATAGAAAGTACTCTCAGGGAGTTTTTTGATGAGGATATAGAAAATTCCTTCATCACCGGGTGCTTTCATATTTTGAAATTTTTTAGTTATAGTTTTTACTTCATCCAAATCAGTTCCCCAATAATCATCAAAAATATTTTCTTGTGAAAAATATTCAGATTCTCCCTGGATACTTGATCCTCAATAGGACTTGTAAGACCCAAACTGAAATTATGGGAGCTCTCAAACTGCTTAACAAGTTTTTGAGCTTTTTCCGCATTTGTGAGCAAAATTGTATCATCTTCCTTATCCGCTGGTATAGGCTTTTGAGTTTTTTTTCAATATTTTCGAAAGTTTCCAGAAAGGTTTGGAACTCGGATCTAATGTTGACACATTATTTTCAAAATGTTTGTTCTTCAGGGCAGAGAAGCGTTTTTTAATTTGTTTTTGTAAGTCTCGCCATGTGACTTCCATAGCGGGATTACGTGTTCTTTGATATTGACGCCTACGTACATTTTTCAGACGAATCAAGAGCTGAAGATCGTCATCAATTATAACTGATTCGAATTTAACCTCGCATTTTGGCACTGAAGCAGCGCTTGCTCTATTTATTGAGAAAGCCAGAGATTCAAGATCATTATTAATCTCATTTCTTGTTTGCAATGGAACATAATGATCAAAGTTATATTCCATAAATGTTCGATATTGATCCCAATTAGCTCTATGGTAGTTGAAAGTAGAACTGATGGAATTAGAAATGATTTCTTGAGATATTTCAAAAGTAACTGGAAGGTGATCAGAACCAAAGTCAGCATGGGTAATCAATTGACTACAACGTTGACATGAATCAATTAGGACCAAATCAATAGTTGAGGGATTTCTGGCTGAAGAAAAGCATGTTGGGCTGTTTGGATATTGAATAAATAGTGTAGTAGCCTGCAGAACAATGATCAAAAAGTATATTACCATTGACATTGATTTGCGAATTATTCCATGAGCGGTGTTTTGCATTGAATCACCAATAACGAAGAATTTAGACCTATGACGGGTAAGTTTCTGAAGGTCACCTGTTGACGATAATTGCCTTGCCGTACTAGAAGGACTTTTTTCGCTAGTGAACTACTAGCCCCGAGAATTAGCACTCTTACTAAATTACACTGGATTGCACTGAGGGACTAAAACAGCTCTTGTACCATATTGTCATCGACTGACCAACGAGAATGAGGAGAAATGAAACGACCGCACTGTGTTGTTCAACGTGTATTTTTGGACTGATGTACTAATGTACCCATCTCCTTATTACCTACTGCGATAGTGACCATCGGCTATTTGTCGGTCAGTATCGTATGCAAATGTCTCTCATACTCTCTCTGCTCCAGTTGGTTTCATTTGAAACGGGTATTGTAAACAACTTCAGTTATACATTCATCATCACCCTTGAGCCAGTTCTTTTGCTGGTCAGTGCATTGGAGAGGCAAATAGGCAGCTGTAAAAGTAAATTGGCCAAATTTTGTTTCAACTGAAACCCCCAAAGTTTCAAAAACTTTGGTTTCAAATGAAGAAAGAATGTGATGTTTGATACGCCTATGGACAATGATGGCAACGCCACCACCCGCTCTATTAAAAGGCGATCATTGCGGTAGAAGAAATAATTTGGATCTCTTTTGACCTTATGGGCAGGTTTGCAACGAGAGCGTAGGTAGGTCCATTTACATGTTGAACATTGTTAACAACACGGTTAGGTAAGAATGTAGGGTTTGCAGATTGAACCCTGTTGGTGCCTGCAGGTATCGAAGTAGTATTTGCTCCTCGTTGAGCGTTTGAAGTTACAGTTGCGGATGGGAAAACCTGTCCGCTGTTTCTACCGACGTTTTGGTAGGAATTTGTTCTTTGCTGATCGTTGTTAACAGCTGCAAAATGGGTAGTAGCTGGTCGGGAACGTGTATTGTTTCCTACCTGGCGTTTAGATCGCGACTGCAAAACTGCTTTGCGAGTCTTGCACTCCCAAAAAATTGATTTATGGTTTTCACCACAATTTGAGCATTTGAATTTTTTAGGATCTTCCTTCACAGGACAGTCGTCCTTAGTGTGCGAGGAATCACCACAATTCATGCATTTACCAATCATATGGCAATGCTTTGTTCCGTGACCCCATCCCTGGCACTTACGGCACTGGGTGAGGCTTTGGAAATTTTCTCCAGTCTTCCTGAAATGTTCCTACTTCACTCGGACATGGAGCAAAAGGCTTGCTTTTTCTAAAGCCTTAAGGTTATTAAGTTCACTTGACTTGAAGTGAACTAAGTAGAAATCGTTTAAAATACCTTTGCGAGAATCGCCAAGCCGGGATTTCATTTTCATTTTAATTACTTGGACTGGGCTAATTCCATGTAATTTTATCAACTCGTTTTTTATTTCTTCCAGAGATTCACCACTAAGCAGGCCTTTCAAGACAACCTTGAAAAGACGCTCAGCTTTGGTGTCGTATGTGAAAAATTGTGGTTCTTCTGAGTAAGATACTCAAGAAGACGTTTGAATCCGTCCAAGGTCTCTGCATTCAAACGGCATTCACCTCGTCTGGAAATCTGAAGGGAATATTTCACCCCTTGAACAAATGTTAAGATTTCCTTGCGAAAAGCATGGAAATCCGAAATTGTCACCACAATAGGGGGAACTTTTTCTTTCCCAATCCAGAAAGTTTTTTTCAAATTTTGATTAGATGACTCTCATCATCTGTGAGCATATCAAATTGATTACTCACATTAATTTGATTTGCAGGCGAATCAATAAATTGCCCTTTTCGTTTGCTCTTATTTGCCATAGTGGCAGAATAAATTGCTCCTAATTGACGTCCAAGCAGATAACTGTAAGAATCCGAGGGACCGAAGAGGAATTTTCCAATGCGATATCCAAGCCGGATTACCCGAAGGGCCTAACAAGGATCGAAAAGGAATAAGAGGAAATCTAAAAATTGTAGGTATTATTTAGTACTGAAAAGTGCTGTTTAAGATTTGTTGTAGCGTTAGGTAGCAATAGCACTTCCTTCAGCAAATAGAAAATAGAACCGCACGGCATGGGAGAACAATGCAGACTGGTACATCGCACTTTTCTTTTCTGCTTGTTACCGTTATGAAAACACCATGAAACCAGCTGTACCATCGAGCACGGCGCTGACAATTTGGGCTTTGACGGCAAGGTTGAAGGATGTTCAACTGTCCTTCGACGACATTCACCGGTTCACGAAGTCGTTTTCCGAATCCAACAAGGCTACTGATGTGGAGGTACGTTTGGAGAAATTGGACGAACTGTGGGAGGCTTACAGTGCAGAACGGATGAGTCAGCGTTTACATGTTCATCGGGATCGGGTGGACATTTCGGTAGCAGGGATTGGTCAATCTACTACCAAGGTTCAGCAAAGGATTCGAGCGGTACTACGGTCACGAGTTTCCGACTTCTCTCGTGAATTAGGACTTCTAGTTCTCCCAAAGGTCACCTTCAATCTCCCAACAACCACGATCAACAGGAATACGTGGACTCTACCAAGCGAGATTCAGTTGGCTGATCCCACATAATTTGAGCCATATGCGGTGGACATTGTGCTCGGTATTGCTCTAAATGAGTGAAGGAATACTTGAAGCTAGGTCACATGCGGGAGGAAGAGGAGACTGATGCGCAATGGGTTAACCAGTGCTACCTTCCACACCACCCTGTCATCAAGGAATCAAGCACCACCAAGAAGGTACGTGTGGTGTATGACGCGTCGTGCAAGACTTCAAGTGGCGTATCGCTCAATGACGTGCTGATGACTGGGGCAGTTCTTCAGGAAGAGCTTCGATCTATAATCCTGCGCAGTCGAACGAAGTAAATCATGGTCGTGTCGGACGTAGAAAAAATGTTCCACTAAATCCTCGTCCACTTTCTGGAGCGTTCCTTGCAATAAAAATCATACTTATGAAAAATCATGAAGATTGAGCTGCTGCACGGCATGCTTTCGATTAAAATCGTAATTGGCCTCTACTACAGGTTCCCCCGAGGACGTTCCGGTGGTTCCGGGAGGGGCCAATGTAGCCAATATCCTTCTCAAGTGTATAAAAATCATATTTATGAAAAATCATGAAGATAAAGCTGCTGCACGGCATGCTTTCTAGTAAAACCGTAATTGGCCCCTACTACAGGTTCCCCCGGGGACGTTCCGGTGGTTCCAGGAGGGGCCAATGTAGCCAATGTCCTTCTCAAGTGTATAAAAATCATATTTATGAAAAATCATGAAGATAGAGCTGCTGCACGGCATGCTTTCGAGTAAAATCGTAATTGGCCCCTACTACAGGTTCCCCCGAGGTCGTTCCGGTGGTTCCGGGAGGGGCCAATATTGCCAAAGATTCCACTGAGAAATGTTTCGTTTTTTGTGTGTTAAATGAAAAAAAAATGTTTGACAACGTCATCTTGTACAAAAATTCATCGCATATGTATATATATATATATATTTTTTTTTTTTTTTTTTTTTTGTCGAGAAAAAACTTAACCCCTTTCTAAATGTTTCCTAAGAATGCTTAATTCAATTCTGAGATGATGTTGATAGGTCGTGGTCGAGTTTGGGCGAATTACGAATTACGTCCTGTTTCTTCTCATGCATAGTTTTCAAATGCCTCTTTCAGCATAATTTCGAGAGAACTTTGATGCAAAGTCCACTGCTACCCAACATATACTACTATGAGTTTTGAATATGGAATAGTCCTCAAACAGTCACGTCTTCTATATTTCGATGGGTGGTACTGGGCACCCACCCTGATTTTTCGGCTATCCTGCCACCAATTTAGCTGATTTAATGGTCTTGATAAACTTGTTACATATAAAAAATCTGCGTTATTGGCTGCAATACAGCCGAGAAATAAGGGTGGTTAGATAGTACCACACGTTTCAAATCCGTTGGTATTTGTACATGAACTGATGTTTTTCTATAGGAAAAAACGCCAATAAACCGATTGCCACTAATTTAATCCTGTGCAGAGCATTGGAAGTGGCTTATTTTGCCCCATATCACCCTAATTTGGAGTGTTCGTTCAGTTTTTACTCCGATAACTACAATTGCCGCTGTAGTTTTTGCTTGAAAAGGGACATATCTTATGTGAAAAACTCTCAAAAATCGAATGGTGTCGGTTTCATGCTGTGCCGGGGTCGAGAAATGGTCTATTTTGCCGCATTTCACCCTAAACATGTGTTTTTCATCAGTTTTCACTACGATAACTACAACTGCCGCTATATTTTTTGCTTGAAAAGGGACATATCTTATGTGAAAAACTTTCAGAAATCGAATGGTGCCGGTTTCATGCTGTGCCGGGTTCGAGAAATCGTCTATTTCGCCCCATTTCACCCTAAACATGTGTTTTTCATCAGTTTTCACTACGATAACTACAATTGTCGCTATATTTTTTGCTTGAAAAGGAACAAATCTTATATGAAAAACTCTCAGAAATCGAATGGTGCCGGTTTCATGCTGTGCCGGGGTCGATAAATGGTCTATTTTGCCCCATTTTACCCTAAACATGTGTTTTCCATCAGTTTTCACTACGATAACTACAATTGCCGCTATATTTTTTGCTCGAAAAGGAACATATCTTATGTGAAAAACTCTGAGGAATCGAATGGTGCCAGTTTCATGGTGTACCGGGGTCGATAAATGGTCTATTTCGCCCCATTTTACCCTAAACATGTGTTTTTTCTGCCACTATTTTTATTTTTGTTACCAGTTTCATGGTGTGCCATCTAGTAGGTTTAATTTTCAACCAGTTTAATTTCACAGATAAAGAGGTCTACATATATTTTGATTATACATTTGCAAATATACATTTTATAGAGCAATTTACAATAAATAAACAGATTCAGTTGAAGTTACAATTGTAGTTATCGGAGTAAAAACTGAAAAAACACAATTTTAGGGTAAAATGAGGCGAAATAAACTATTTTTCGACCTCTGCACAGCATGAAACTGGCACCATTCGATTCCTCAGAGTTTTTCACATAAGATTTGTTCCTTTTCAAGCAAAAAATATAGCGGCAATTGTAGTAATCGGAGTAAAAACTGAACGAACACACTTTTAGGGTGAAATGGGGCGAAATAAACTATTTTTCGACCTCTGCACAGCATAAAACCAATTGTAGTTATCGGAGTAAAAAATGAAACAAAAAAAACCCTTAAAGTTAAAATGGGGCGAAACAAACTATTTCTCGACCTCTGCACAGCATGAAATTGGCACCATTCGATTTCTGAGAGTTTTTCACATAAGATATGTCCCTTTTCAAGCAAAAACTACAGCGGCAATTGTAGTTATCGGAGTAAAAACTGAACGAACACACCGAATTAGGGTGAAATGGGGCAAAATGAGCCACTTCCAATGCTCTGCACAGGATGAAATTAGTGGCAATCGGTTTATTGGCGTTTTTTCCTATAGAAAAACATCAGTTCATGTACAAATACCAGCGGATTTGAAATAAGTCCGATTACAGCTTCGATTATGCCCACTGTGCGTTGTATTACAGGAGACCCGGCTGTAGTTTTGGATTGATCATAATGAGCCTGTGCACGCTGCTATAAATCTTTAATCTTTTTGACTTTTACTGTGAGCCGTGTTTTGGTGTTGTCTCACTCACTCTCACAGGACGCTTCAAGACATGGTTCACAGTAAAAGTCAATTTTTTTTTATAGCGTGCACGGGCTCGTATCACTTCAGTTTTGTTTAGAGCACACTTATTTTTATCAATTTAAACGAATGCATCTTGATAACTAGCTCAATGTGAACTATAAATGATTGTTTTTCGAAGGGTTTAAAATATAAAACCAGCAATATTCATTTCTAGGGGCCTCAAATAACCAAGTCGATATAGGCACTGCATAAAAAAATTTCAGGCGGCGGGTACGATTTGCGGTCCGTTCGAAGGAATCTTTCTTGACTTCCGTCGGGCAAATAGTATCATTTTTGCTCAAATTTCTGGGCATATAGTTTCGTTTTGCCTTACACACAATATATTTTTTCATGCATTGTTATTGGTATCGAAAGCTCTTAATTGTTAACTGTGTGCAATAAGAACTCTGAGTTGACAGCAAGAAATAAGCTAATTGTAGAAGGAACTTAAAATGCTGTGAAAGGTAAAGAAGGAGTTAGAAACCGCGAGTATGTCTTATTAATGTTTAAAAATGGTAACCCTACCTAAGAAATCATCACATTCAGCAGACAAACAGTAAAATGTGGATGTCTTTTCTTATCTATTACACCACGATATTTTGAAGACGCAAATCTCGCTATTTAAGGAACGAATTTCCAATAGTGAATTGAAATAAATTTCAATGCCAAAACAAGTGAAGAAGCTGGTATTTTCTTTCTCAAAGTAGCAAAATACTGTACAGTATTCCCTTAAACTGATAACTTCAGACGTACACTTCTAGATTCACGTTTTAGAACAACGACAAGATTTTTCCCTCTCTCGTTCTTTTCCGTTAAGAAAAGTGCCTTCATAAAACTTTCGTAGTGTTCCTTAGTATACTGACAAGCACATTATGTAAGTAATACATCTTAAAATGTAAAGAAAACTAAGCTTAACGAAAAATAAAATAAACAACATTGTTTCTATCGTCGTACTGGAATGCAAGCCAAGATTAAACATCATAGATCAAAATTGATGTCAAAGTCAATAGCTCATTGATGTTTACCTGGAAGGTTTTCATAATTGAAAGCTACAAGCACATCCATCCATGAAGTCAGTATACCCCTAGAACGAACCATTTATGTTTAAGGGCTATTACCATCGATTTCATAAAGCCATTAATGAAAAATGTGGACTTGCTGCGTATCATTAAATAGGGTAGACTAAACCAGAAATATGTTTCACTTCAAATGCTGATAGCATGGTGATTGAAAATCGTGGTTCTGTCTGTGTTGAAATGTAGAGTTCATCCTGTGAAGTCAAGTTAATTCAATATACAGCAGTACAAACTAAGTACAAATCAAACAAACGATCAAAAACAAATGCACCTACCGTAAGCTTCATAAATTGAGTTCCGAACACCGTCGATGTGGTGACACCCCCGGTGAAAATCTTTTGTGTAAACACCGGTGGATTATCGTTGATGTCTTGTACGTTTACAAGAATCCGTACCAGCGTGTTGTCATTGTGGTAAAATAACTCCCCCGTAAATTTTTCCAAATATGGTGCGAGAAGAGATGTTGATTCTCCTCCTCCTACCTCCACAAAACGATAATTATTGCTGCGTGGATGAGCATCAAGACTGCGGGACTTCTTATATCGTTCATAAATATTGACATATTGGTTCGCCACCGTCGTTGGTCTAGTTGTCCTTTGATGATTGTTGAATGGTATCCTCTGAAGGGCGGCAGCTTCCGGCCGGCTAAGACTTATACTCGCTGGCGTATTGATGCAGTCCTCAGTCGCCTTCACAATAAGCGTATGATTGGATTTGGCTTCTCTATCAAGCTCTTTTGTCACCTAAGGAAAGATGAAATCGTCATGGCTTGGAAATATAATGCTCGAACGCCTTAAATGGAGTGATGTATAAATATCGATCGATTTAGTTCATTTTGAACTGATAACTTCAGAGTTTTGATGTAAGTATTGAAAAATGTATGTATTGTACAAAAAATCACATCGATTAATGTCACAATGTAAACTTGGCTATATTTTTTAAATCAAATTTAGGCATTGTTTGTAAGCCGATGATCTCTTGTACCCCACTATAAGTATTTTGTGTCACTTGTGTCAGTCCAGCGGAGTGATCGCATTTTGTTATGTTTTTTTTATTCCTTTACTATCGAGATTTTCTGCCCTGAGCTGGTTCATCTCCCGTCTTAGTTACTCAAATACCTTTTGGGTATTTTCGTAGCTTGTCCGGGGTTGAGATTCGAACTCGTGACTTTGGCATGAGATGTATGGATGCTAACCACTACGCCAGGGTTGCCTCGCATTTTATTATGTGATTAAATTGAATTGAATTTGAAATATTATTAGTTCATGAAAGAGGATATTTATAATTTTATATGTTAGATATCCCAAGCATGTTAACACAACATATAATAATAGTTTGAGCATTTATACAGCATTTATTTTGAGCAGTTGAAAATGCCGGCTGACTATTACATTTTTAAGCATGTCAAGTAAAGCCATTGCTCAAATCAGCAAGCTAATGAAAAAGCATTTTTAAGGGTGTCTACGGTCAAGAGCGTAGTCAGGATTTACATGGACTGGGGGTTGGGGCTTGAGGAGCGAAATTATGAAAAAATAATTTCAGTTGGAAAAAAAATTGGTAGCAATTCCGACAATTTTTTTTAAAAAATCCAGAAAATTATGATTTTGGCCAAGGAAACGTAAAGTAAACAAACATTATGTACTTATTTGTACCCAGGTAATTAAAAAATTAACGTTACTTTCTTTAAAAGTAAGCAAAAATTCCGCGAGTTAAAAGGTTTATGTAATAAGATTTGAAAACTCAATCTTCTTCATTCCAAAGCCTAATAATGAAAGTTTGTTAGTTCATTACTAGTTATAATTTATATAGTTTTAAATGACTGATATTCCCGAAATCAAAAACATTCAATCCTGGATTGATAAATAAAATATTGAAGATTTGATCACACAATCAAACCATTGTGGCTTTGAACTGTTTTATGTTTTCATATCGTCCAAATAAAACATGTCAGTAAAGAATTGTAAAAACAAATGTTCTGATTTGATTTGACCATTATATGTCTTATCAAATCAAACAATAGAACTGATCGAATCAAACAATAGAACTGATCGATGAATCACTCTTATGATTTTTAGGAATTGTTTAAACTCCATAAACTAACGCAATATTTCTTAGATACTGAGCTAATTCATTCCGTGTTTTTTTTTTTAAGAGTGATCGTGCTATGATTTTTTGCTAATCCTCTTATTTTTATTACGGGATTTCCATGAATTCATGTCTAGAATTTTCAGCAAATGCTATCATTGAGAAATTGTTGAGCAACATTTTGCGCCTTGTATTCATAGTATTCAGAACGAATCTTTACAAATCGTGAGATTTGGATCAAATTTGTATTTATTTCAAATTTATTATTGATAACATTCTGATGAAAATTCTGAATGCAATTTACCGAGAATTATAGATGAGCCTTGCTCATGTACTGAGAGTTGTTCGGTATTTTGGAGAAAAAAAATGCTCAGTATTTTTAAAGGATTTGATTTGAGATTCGGACTGAATTGAGGCCAGAATCTACATTAAATTCTTCTCAATCTTTCTCGGTATTTTGATACAATCTCTATCAAAACTATGTGCAAATTATTCATAAGAGTTTTAAAAAATATCCTAGTATCTATTAAAAATCTTATCAAGGTCTCAGCCGACCATCTTGCGAAAGGCTTTCTCATTACTCTTAGATAATCGTAATAAAAGTGTCCGTTGAATTAAACTCAACATTTCCAGCGAATCTTACTCTGGACTTAAAAAAAAAAGTTTGTAAGGTGTCATCGTGAATTTTTTGAAGTATTTTAGCACAGGATTTAGTTTGCATCCTGTAGAGAAATCTGAGTGGTTATAAGCATGCTTACTGGAGGACAAGTTAATTTTACTCAAGTTTTAAAAGTGTATTGTGTCTTAAAGGCACGAAATTTGGTCAAAATTTGAAGTATATGTCACGCGAGATTTTCATTACCATTGTTAAAAATATTTTTCAATAATATACGAATTTTCTGCTGGATTTAGCGCAAGTTTGCAAGTTACGCTTAGTTTCTATAGAAATTTATCCTTATGTTGCGCTTTGATTAGAAATAGCTCCCATATATAAGGTATCAATTAAAAAATATTTTTTAAATGTTCAACATATGCATGATGCATAGGAATAAAAAAAATGAATAACGATTATTAAACCTCAAAGTAATCAAATCAATACGAACTACGGAATGATCTCACCAATCTCCTGTAAGTTGCTTGGTTCTATTTGAACCTTTATTTGAAGATGTAACGATAACCTCATCGCTACCATACAAATATAATTTTTAGTATGACGTATCTGACGTATAAAAAAATGTTGGGAAAAACCAGGAATTTAAAATTAAAGAAGAGGAGTCACCCGGTTTTTGTAAAATCAACATATAATATTACATTTTTGTAAATCTGTCTCTAACACGTTAAAAGAAGACAGGGAAATGAAAAAACGAAGGATAAGTGCTTGTTTACAATTGATTGTCAAAAATTTTGTCGAAAAAGGAATCATGCAAAAAAAAGTTTGAATCGTATCTTCAAATAACATAGGTTTTTAAACTTTCAACATTGAACGCATAATGTTTCAAAAGATTCAAATGAAACTTGAAACAACTTTAAGGTAATTCACATAGAACTACTAAGGGAAACATTTTGATCAAAAAGGATAAAAGTTCAACTAGTAATCTTAGAGAGTTTTGATAAGGAAAAAAATCACAACCCTGATTTAATTTGTGAGCGAGTTGCATGAAATAGTTTATTATTGCAGTAAGAATATATGATTACAAATGTAATGAAATTTAGAGAGAAGTTTTACACTAAGCTCGGAAAAGCTGGTAATGACAACTGTTTGTGAAAATGTAGTTTATTTATATAATTTGTTATTTAATTTTTTTTGAACAATATTTTTCACACTTGGCATTTATGGCGGATCTAGGTTCGACTTCAATTCTCTGCCTTGCACTCAAAACTCCTCTTATTTCTACAACTTCTTGATTTCCTTTGTCTACTGCTCTGCACTGCGCTTGCTCTAGGGACCATTTAATACGGATCATAATGAAATTTAAAAATAAATCAAACAATTCCATAGTGATCTTATGGAGCATAATATCCTTGTGGATACTTTCTTTGGCCAAATCCAGAAGCATTACTGACTAACTATCTAGAGAACATAACAGCAATACTTTGTTTTTGATTTGCCAAATGCTGAGATAATTAAAATACGCGCTAAGTTTAAAGTTACACAATAGACTTAGGGAAGGTCCATTATTTATGTGAATTCTGATGTGGTTTCGCATAAAAGTCACTTTTATGCGAGACATAATTAATGGACGTTCCCTTATGCAAATTTTAGAAACCTAACTCTACAATGCTTGTTTTGCATAACAGTGCCATTCAGCTGAAACGCCTGAACTGTATATATGGTAGGAATCAAAAATCCATTGGGTAGAATTTCACCCATTTTCACAAAAAGGTAGTCAATCCATTAAACGGGTAAACTCGATTCACCCATTAATAAGTTTACCACGAACATGTCGAATACCCATTTTGGCCCATTTTGAACAAGTGGTTTTTCAAGAAATGAGTAAAAATATTGATGACGGGGCATTGTTGCTTACAATATTAAATAAAATCATCAAATGATAATGACATTTTATTGAATAAAACCCTATTGTTCAACAAAATATAAATAAAATGTATTGCCATGTTTTGTCGTTTTTGAAATCCCTATTTCATGTAAAATTGATTCTGGAAATGGCAAATTTGGCTATTTTTTGCTACCGAGTATGCTTTAACGGGAGGTTCATTGTATTTGTAATATTTTATAAACTTTCCATTTAGGTGTAGCCGTGCTGATATTTATGTCGATTGAAACTAATCTTCTATATTGTATGTACTAGACAGTTATTCAAATTAGCTAACTTTATCGAGAAAGCTTACCGAAATCCAACGAAATCAGGAGATAAATTACATAAGAAGTGGCAGCCAAATTTCCAGCAGGAACTATAATTGCATTAAAATTGGAAATTTTGCCCTTATTTTTTGTAGTTTGGCGCTACGCGGTAAGTCATATTCCGTTGTTTCCACAATTGTAGTAGTTGAATTTTTATTATACCCACTCATGGGTCTTAAAATACCTTCTATTTATTTTATAGTCAATTTTTGCAATTGGTCAATTCATTCCAACTTTATATTTTTTTATTCACCCATTTTTGAAAGCTGCATCCCGGTATGAAAAATGGGCGAAACTTAACCATTCAATGGGATTTCAATTCCTACCGTGTAGCAATTCTTGTCGTGTTTAGAAAGCTTGACTCTAGCTAGTAAGGCAGTTTATTGTCCTCCTTGACACCTACTACAATGATCTCGTGAGTAATTGAAGGTGATGAAAATGACTCTAACAGTCATTTGACACATGATAAAACTTGTCCCCGATAAAATTTGAAACATTAGCTCCACGCTTGTTTGATTTTCATCAACTTTTCGTAGGGGAAACAAGAGGAAATCTACTGTTATAATTTAAGTTTAACAAAATATTTCACTAGTACTAACTTATCTTTTATCTTACCGTCAGAATGTGGGTGTGAGAATCCAAATTGAAATGCCCATCTTCATTACCATGAACAATAAAGTAACACACAGTAGTCGGAGGATCGTCTAAATCATCAACTTCGTCTCGATCGATCGTGTCCGGTAATTGTCTGCGTTCAATACCAGGCTTAGCATGTTCGGTGAAATTCACCATTATTTCTTCTACTAAAAACTGCGGCTCATAATCGTTGACATTGCGAACATAAATGGTCAGGTCTAAATCAGAACTAAGTGGTGTCGGTATTCCTTGGTCATATGCTTCGACCCGTAGCTCATATATCTTCTGCCGTTCTCGATCAAGAGGTAGCTTAAGCATGATTGCCCCGGTTTCTTCATCAATCGAGAATGATCGATAATTACCAATGGGGTCGGGTTTAAAACGATACTTCACTGCTGCGTTTGGACCTACATCTCCATCTTTGGCCATTACTTGTATAATTACTGTTCCAACAGTTGCATTCTGAAAAGAAATATATTTTTCACATTCGTTACGTTCATATCACCGGTGACCTACCTCTGCAATACGAATAGTTACGTTGTTGGAAGGAGAAACGAATTCCGGAGCGTGATCGTTGAAATCTAAAACACAGATATCTATTTTTTCGTTGATTGTATTCTGTGGGCTTCCTCCATCCCTGGCCATTACGAGCAGAGAATAGTTTCCATAAAGATTGTTTAAGGATTGACCCGAATATATTTCGACCATGCCGTGCTCCCTTTGCTTTAAAAAAAAAATATCTATGCCAGTAAAATCGATGATGTCAAATTCAATTACGCCATTTCCTGTTTTTGCGTCGTCAGCATCTGTTGCCTTCAGCACCAGTAATGGCTCTCGAATATCATGAAACTCAGTAACTTGAACACATCCATCAGGTGCCTGAATTATTGGGGAGTTGTCGTTCTCATCAAGAATAGAAATACTGAAAATAATAAAACGAACTAGAATTGGTATCAAATATAAATTTATTGCCAAAGCATGTTAGATTATTTAGGCAGAAGGTCATTTGAGGTCAATTCTTCCCATTCGGATTATTTATTGCATAAAAACCATATAATAAAGTCTCTTGAAAAGTGTTTATTTTAATACGCTCGAATATATAAAGGGTGTCCCAGAAATTATTAGCATAATTAAAAATGAACATAAAAACAATATTTTGAAGGTTTATTTTTTTTTTGGTTTCATGAATCATTTCTCGAACGCTGCACATCAGTCTCTGCACTGCCTCCTTTGCAATTGATTTGGATACTTTTTTCCAGCCCTTCGCAAATTTTTCGAAGGTATCTGCTGCTTTAACATGTTTCTTTAGGTATGCCTTGTTCAGAACCCAAAATGTCTTGATTGGTCGGGCTTGAGGACAGTTTGGAGGACTCATAAGTTTCCGCACGTATAGAAGTTAAATGGCGTCGTACTATGATGCCTTTTGCATAATGCACAGATGCCAAATCCGGCCAAAACAATACAGCTTTCTGATCCGGAAAGCACGTATCAGTCTACATTGACTCTGATGTCACAAACGTCTCTGAGCACATTCCGCTTTCGCAAATAACTTGCCAAACGATTGCCTTTGAACCAAATTTCACAGTAAAAATAGACTTACCGGAACCATCAACATCCTGGCATTTACGCACGGTGTTATATTGATGTCCCGGGAGCATGTTATAGTCAAATTTTACATATGTTTCATCATCTATGACATTACATGACGATTTTCCACAAAGTAGATCGTAATACCACTTCTGAGCCCACGGTTTAACGATTTCAGCCTGCTTTTCACTCCGTTTCGACATCTTCTGCTTCTTGAAGTTTTTAGATGGATTCTTGCCTTGGCACGCCAGACGTTACTCTTAGAAGTACCCAGCCTTTTTGGTAACATCTCGTGCCTTTATTTGAAAAAGCTATCATGATCTTTCGGTCCATTGGTCCTGCTTTTCGACCACATTTCGGTGTGTTCCCTAAAACAATCCTCACACAACTTCCGGATGGTATTTCAAACCGCTTCGATACTCACATGTTTCAGTTTCGCCAGATGTGAAATATTAGTGAAATATTGGGAATAATGCGCGCATTAAAAACAAGCGACTATTTTCGGATGGATGGTAAAAAAGAACGAAAAAAGATATTTCAACAAACCAATTGCATTAATTAAGAAATATAAACTTCACAAAAATACTTTTACTCCCTGCTGCACCACCTTTTGGCAGTTAGCCGGAACTTTGGCCATAGGTGAAAAAAAGAAGCTTGTAGGCATATTCTTCAGTTCCTTGGTCGCCTTTTTGATCAAATCATCTATCGTTTTGGCCGCAAAATTATTTGAATATACTCTCCTCTTGGCATGCTTGGGCACCACCGGAATGCCCCACCGCTCCATTTCCTCCAGCGCCTACTACTCGAGTGGGCCGACGCTAGATCCTGCCAAATACCACGTCGTCATCCTTGTGGTACTTTTTAATGAACGCGGCAATTTCTGGGAGCCACTTCGTACTGTTGATCTCGCCGTTCTCTGCCAGCCCCGACAAAAAGAAGAAGGCATGTGACATCCCCTTTTCACTGATTGTGAGCGCTATGTACTTCACTGCTAATTTATTTTGTCGGGGAGGTGAAGTAGCCTTTGCCTTGCCAATCGTTGCCGTCCAACTTCTCGTCTCATGACGACCATCACGTTCTGCTTCGCCGGGAATACCTATTTGATCAGAATCTTCAGCCGTTGTTTCTGGGTTTCCGCTTGATTCTCCGACCGGCTGGCTTGGATTGACGCTCCTGCATGTGGATATCCATTTTGGCCAAATACTTTTTGACCGTTTGGCCGGTCGCCCCGAGCTCCCAGCCCAATGCACGGTAAGAAGTGGCCCCCTTGCCTTCCGTCTTCCATTTGAGTTTCTGTTGAATCCTTCGGTTGCTGAAACGGTTGGACGGCTGGAACCAGGCTTCCGCTCGATGGAATCTCCTTTCTCCAGAAGTGCCAGAATCTTGTAGATGTTTCCACGATCTTATGCGGCTGAGCCAAAATGGGCCACGATGGCCGACTTTTTAAGGACCAGGTGGAGCAGGCGGTACGAACCAACCATAGATAGAAGTTGTTTCACTGTTCTCGCCAGAGCTGCCGTAAAAAAACTGATGGAGCTGTCAAATTTTCACAGCATATAGGTAACTATTATATATTGACTACTGACTGGTGGACTGACCACCAGGTGGCAGGATAATTGCATGAAAAATCGGAACAGTTAGTCACTTTTTTTTAAAGGAATCTTTACATTACATCCCGCAACCCTAATTCTACTTTCATGAAGTCATATTGATTTTATGTGAGTTGTATGTTTCTGTTTTATAACCAGTTAAAGGTAATTTCTGAAGAAAAGTAGAATACGGAAATAAGCTTTGGCTAAATAAGCTCAACATACGTAATCCAAACTCCATCCGAAGTTCAATGAATAAATGTTCGTATACTTACAATATTTGTTTGAATGCGTTTCGACTTTCACCACTCAGATATCCAAATTGGTAGTTATCCCATGCCTCGATTACTACCATGTATGAATCTTTCTCTTCACGATCCAAGAAATCTGCTACAACTAGCAAACCGGTATCAGGATCAATCGAGAATTTTCCCTGTGGAAGCAAAATATGAATGGGTACAATTAAAATAAAACAAAATTGAATTATAAAAAACCTACACTGGCGCTCACCCTATCAATTAGATAGGTTACTTTTCCAAACGTTCCTGAATCTGGATCGTGGGCTTGTATGGTTGCAATTCTTGTTCCAATCGGTGAATTTTCATACACTGTTAGATTTGTGGCGTCAATTGGAAAGGTTGGATTGTTATCGTTCTCATCGATGACCTGAATAAATACTTCAGCCAACGTTGACCTAGATGGATAGCCAGAATCAGTGGCCCTCACGGTGAAGTTCAACCATGGAATTATTTCAAAATCGATCTTATTGGCTACTACAATTTCTCCAGTTTCTGCATCGAGATGAAGTAGATCAGTTATCTCTTTCGCCCCTTCTAGGCTGTAACGTATGGTATTGTTTTTGTCCACATCGTAAGCAACCACGCTCATAATCGTCACACCGTGTGGACTATTCTCCGGAATCGACCGCTTGTAGAAAGAGTTTTTAAATTTCGGGTTATTATCATTCTCATCTTCTATCACGATGGTCAGCGTGGTTTTTGCCGTTTGCTTTCCGAATTCAGCGGCAATGTCCTCAACAATAAATCCTAACTTGATGACTTCCACCTTTTCACGGTCTAGCAATTTTATTATCTGTTAAAATATGAATTAATATTTTTGTGCAAGATGAGTTGAGCGCATTTTGTGTGTTTGATAAATGGAGCAATTTCATTCCCACATTAATTGACACTCTGATCAGTATACAACAATTTGAAAATAGAACATTTAATATATCAAATACATGGCATATTGGGTTCAAAACTATTTAGCTAATAAGCAAGCTTGGCATTCCAAAAAAACGGATTGCTCTTGCGTGCACAAAGTTGAGATATAACCAAAAAAAAGCAATTAACTACAATTAACATATTAACATCATCATCATGACTAATACATTTTTGCATTCGAACACAGCAACACAGTACCAAAAATAGGTCCGAAAAAATTTTGTATCACAGAAACGTCATGTTCAAACTTCTGTAAATTTGTCAGTTATCGATATTTTTAGTTGAATCTTCGTCAGCTTTATTATCAGTTTGTGGAAACTAGATGACAAAAAATTAGGAAACATGAAGTAACATCTCTTAATGTTAATTTAAAATTAAACTATTCTCAAGATAGAAAAATATTTCAGGAGCCTATGTACATAATGCGTCCTGCATGATGTTGCAACTCATCAGTTTTAAAAAGGACCTGCACACTTTGGCATTTTTACCCACAAATAATGATAACTTTTAACGAAGGTTGTTTTTTTTTCAAACTGATTTCCATACACCTTGTTTAAATCAAATCTTGAATCCGGAGTAGGAATTCCCTGAAAATTAGCTAATAAACAACTAAACTGAAACACTTAAATTTTAACGAAGTACAGTTCTCGAGTAATTCATGATTAGGCCAATCGATCTCAATGAGGACACTCGGAAGACTACAACCAGAAGGCCACGTGCCTTCACACGACAAGGGACTGGCGACTCCATGAACCCTTGTCCAGTCAACAAATCCTTCGACTGCGTTAATTTGACAGTTTTCCCATAGGTTTTCTGTCAAATTTACGTCAACGCATCCGCAACGTATCAATTGTGGGTCAGCCATTAGGCTAGACCAAAAGTCTGTCCACCCTCGTTCGATGTTGTCAACTCACAATTTGAAGCCCTATTAAATTTCATCTCATATGAACAAACTCAGAAACTAGAAACAAATTGGAATGCACCAGAGCTAAAACAAAATTGTGTCAAAATGTGGTCATGATTATTTGCAAAATATTTATCAATTTAAGAATTTTCAATACGTACCCTTATCAATCCATCGGTGGAACTTAACATAAATGCTGATAGAAAATCATACTCGCTCAATTTCACCAGAACTCCTTCTTGAGACCGAGCTTCTGAACTGTTGCTGTCCATATAGTACCTAAGAATAGGATCTTTATCCAGATCGTTTGCTATTAACCTATAAGCATACGTTCCGACAGGTGTGTTTTCACGGATTGAAATAGTTCCAGGATCCAAAAAATATGGCGATTTATTATTCACGTCTTTGATTGTTATATTCACCTTGCTGTAGCTTTGTAATTGCTGCTCTCCTATGCCTCCGTCTAGAGCCAACACACTGAGAGAATACTCTGTTGTTTTTGAATCTGTCATATCTGGATCTAATGTAGCTCCTGTGGCTACTGAAATCACCCCAGTATCAGGACTGATAACGAATTTGTCACTCGCACCGCTTTGTATCCTATAAACAATGAAATTATTCGGCGAGGAACCATCCTTATCTATGGCCCTAACTTCCACAACAGGACTGCCACTTGGTAAGTTCTCAAGAACAGATTGAGTATAAACCGAGTGTAGAAACTGGGGAGGATGATCATTCACATCCTGAACATAAATTGTAACCGAAACTTTGGAACTCAACTTTGGAACTCCGCCATCCGTTGCTAACACGGTAAGATGTATTGGTCGGATGTTGAATGCACCACTCGTAAGAAGTTCAAAATCAATAGGAGTAATAGGGGTAAGGTGACCTGTCTTCATATCAATAGTAAAGTTTTCTCTAAACTGTCCTTCAATTATTTCGAATTTGATTTGGCTATTATCGGTTCCATTTAAATCAGCATCCCGGGCTTCCAAAACTAGCGGCGTTTCAAAAGAAAGCTTGTTCTCCATCAAGCGAGCCTCATACGTGCTTTGTAGAAATACTGGGGCGTTATCATTAACGTCTAATATATGTACAACCAGTTGAACCGTATTCCGATTTCCTCTTCCTAAATTATCCGTCGCTTCTATGGTCAAGTAATGTTTCTGCACTATTTCACGATCCAGAGCATGTCCTCCGGGTTTTTTTATTGTAATGACGCCAGTTAAGGGATTGAGTGATAACAAGTCCGCTATACTGCCAGATAAATTAATAAATCGTATGCCACTCGTCCCAAAATCACCCGAGTCAACATCAACAGCTTGAACCTGTGTTACCAGAGTTCCTACTCCACTGTTCTCAGGAAGATAACACTCGTAGACGGCCTTAGAAAATTCTGGAAAGTTATCATTTTGATCTCTTACGTGAACCATAATCTTTGCCATGCTATGTTTTCCCTCCGAAGCAATTTCTCTTGCATGAATAGTAAAGTTCATTGATTTCACTTTCTCGTAGTCAAGTAGGTCTGGATCTCTCACACGAAGTATAAACGTTGCCTCGTTAACTGCTCTACTGGGCGAGATTTCGAACAAACCATTGTTAGGCTCTAAATAGAGATCGAACGTGCCGTTATGCCCTTGGTCGTAATCGAAAACTTCATTCCTGGAGTATCCCAGAAACGATAGAGGAGTATTTTCTTGAGCATTTTCGTTGATTTCACATTCATACGAGTGGCTTCTAAATGTAGGGGTTTCATCATTGACGTCGGTGATAATTATAGTGATTTCTGTTTTAACCGATGGAGCGGGCTGCAATGAAATAAGTGTTATCATAATTCTATTCGAAACGTAAATAGCTCACGCTACCAGCATGTATACACAGTTAGGTTTAAATTCAAATATGATATGTACACGATATAAGGGTAGGCACACAGCAAAATCTAGTCATGGCCTTTTTTTCTACGGACAAAGAGTTTACTATGGTTTTAAAAATCAAATGATCTAGAACGTCTCATCATGATGATAAAACATTTGATTTTCATATGACATGAATGGGAATTTGTCAGTCTAGAGATCCTTCTCCTGTATTAATCACATCACTTCCTAATCCATTGTACTCTAAAACAAAGAATTGATACAGGATTAAGGTTTGTTATGTTTGTATTTATTATTAGATACAAACAAACAGTATCACAAAAAAAATCAATCTTTTGTTCCTTCAAACATTTCATTCAGCAAAGAATTTATCTAGGAGCAACGAGATTCATATGAAAACAGTTCAACATAAAGCATGGTGAATAAAACTTCATCAATTTATCTTCTTCGGCTTCCCTTCTTTTTAAATAAGGGACAAGTAAATGAACTCGTCGAAGGGTCAATAATTTCAGGAACCTTCTCTTTCACGTTGTGCTAGCCCTGGTAGTAAGTTGGCAGAAACTCGACTAAATAGTGAATTGGTATTCTTTTATATTTGTGGGTAATTGACTTTTAGAGTGCTGTTCAATATTAAACATAACCAATTGTAAGAAAAGTGTTTTGATACTCCACTCAGTCGATTCCAAATCGTATTTTGAACAGTCTCCCAAAATTTGAGCTCTGATTGCGAACTCAGAGTGCACTGGCCCTTAGACGTTTGTATCGGTATAACTATGAAACACCAAAAATGTTCCTATTGCTGCATGAAGAGATTAGGAAGACACCTCGCTAGAGTATCAATTGAATCGTAGGAAAACTCTTGTCCCAAGGTACTAATAGGTTGGATAACCTTGGTCTAGAACATCCGCTAAAGTATAGAAAAAGACACCCGCAGGAACCGATAGCTGTCAAGATCTAACATTGATGGACTTTTTATGAAAGCTGTATTCCAGCAGATGCTGCAAAACATTTCGTGTACTTCCATACTCTAAAAATCTGCCAGATTAGCCACAGCGATGAAGATCTTCACCAAACTCTAAACAAGTATTTCTCGACAGCCTTGGTATTGTAAAACCAGACCGACGTCTACTGTCACGAGATAATCAGCAGGCACATTGCAGCATTCTTGAAACGTTAACGGAATATCGAACTGGATGTTACGAATAAGTACTTCTCGTTAAAAATGATAACATTTATCTACCCGAGAGCAAACTGATGGCATTGAAGATGTGGGATTGTTGGAATCGGAAAGATGAAGCATAGTCAAGTATTGGCTGAAGCAGTGAAGGAAAAGATTGAAGACCACGTTGCGAAAGGTTATATTCGAAAGCTAACCGATGAGGAGATTCAAGCAGAATGTCCAAACGTCTGGTACCTCCCTATATTTCCAGTAGCAATCTCCAACAAACCCGGAAATCTACGACTGGGTCAACTGGGTCGATTTGAAAAACAATTTGCATTTTAAAAAGTGGTTAACATGGTGTGCATCTCTTCCTGCAATAACTACACTTCAGATCCCTCGTAGCGGATGCCGAAGACATTGACTTCAACAGCCATAAACAACGTCATCCAGCAACAAACATTCGTCTGTGATAGCAAAAAGGGCTTCGCCACAGTAGTTTATCTGGGTTCCAAGAACGATCCAGTATCGAGTGCGCACTAGTTGGATTCAGTTATCAGTTGGATCGGTTATCATTAAATAACCGATGATCAACGCTGTTTTTGGACATTGAAGCAACGCTGTTTTTTGGATCTATTCCAAGGACGTACTTTGCTGGTTGAACTCCGACCACCGTTGCTATATCCAGTTTATGCCTTCCGAGTCAACGAGATTCTCGTTCGATATTCGTGAATGGAATTTCGCACCGTGTTAGGTACATGGCAGATGAAGGGCCAAAGTGGAAGAACAATCCTGACTTGTCGCAATCTTAAAATCTGTGTATGTATACACCAACTAATCGTTGAAACATTGTGAGCTATGCCATCGTGGTACTAACTTCCAGGATCTGAGACTTCAGCTTCACAATATTGAATAGCAACAGCACATGCAATAGTTCACGACATCTAATTCAGATTGGACCTTTATCCCACCAGCTTCTCCGCACATGAGCAGGGCGTCTCATTCGCAGTTCAACCTCCATATGTTACAATGAAAATGGACTTCTGAAAGATGAGATACACTCAGGTCATTGTTTACACGGTTCTTTTTACATGGTTACGCCGATAACTCCAGAAGGGAACAACTTAAAAGTAAATGATGCGGCAGTTTTTCAAAAAAATCACATTTTTCGGTGTATATACTCAAAATTTTGAAAACTGTATTTTGATCATTGCATGAAAGGGTAACACATGTAAACAAAATCGAAGTAATTTAAAATGTTCATGCATGTGAATCGATCAACTCTATTTAGTCTTTTTTTACACGGTTTCATAGTAAAAGTGGAACGTATCCACCGTGTAAAAAAACCTTAGTGTCTTCAACAGTACTTTACTCGAGATTGAGAATGTGGTCATCCAACGACCACTAACTAACAACGGAATACGATGAATCAGCGGTGCTGACCCCCAAAGGTTTCCTGTTAGGATTATCAGACGGATGGGTGCCATACAAAGATTATTGAAACGTACTTTGAGACAACTAGAAGCAGTCGCTTTAGTTTTTTTTAGGTTGCCATATTTGCCACTGACATTTTATGAATTGATGTACGTACGAGATGTACGTATTGAGTACATCTATAAACAGGCTTGCTGATATTCGCACCATGGTCCCCTTATTCGCTCATCGTGTGCGAAGATCTTCGAAGCATCTATATACAACCAATCCTCTCTAATGAAGAGCATATCAACGTAAAAGCATACGGTGGTGAGTAGCCCGGCTAAGAAGAATATGAGTGGCAATGCAAAACGTGAAGCTTCGTTCTTCGTGCTCTCCGGCTCTGACTCGTTCACGTCGTGACTAGCAGAGTGGTTTGATTGACCCGAGTGTTCTTCGGTCTTGTCGCTCTTCTTCACATGCGTTGATCTTCATGAAGATTGAAGAATGAAGACGTAACGCGTTTAGTTTATTCTTCGACGTGAACCAGGAAAGTTGTTCGTCACAATGAGCCAGCAGAGTTTGAAACAGCAGCTTAGTGGTGTGATTAAGGAAGTGACAGAAGCTATTGGTGCTATTAAATACCGCTGCCTGGCAAAAAAAATGATAGAAATTGTTATTATGTGCCGAATACGTTTGTGGCCGCCAATTTTAAAAGGTAGTTCATATCGACACATCCCGATGTGGCTTGGCGGTTGGGTTTGGGAAAAGATAACCAAGTTCCACAAAAAGGGCAAAATTAAATAAAATAGTGGTGGAAACCAACAGGAAAACTGTCCTACTTGGTACGATTCAATTGGTGACGGTGAACAATCTCCCTCTTCGGTTCCCTGAGTGGCAGTCAATAAACTTTTTAACGAACCATTGTGGAAGGCGGTTAATTTAAAAATTACACGAAATACTCTGCCGGGCATCGTTGAACGGGCGGCAGAAATAATGTGGAATCAATTAATCGCGTTGTTCCGCAATAATGGCAAACCTGTGTTTGCAATAAACTTGACATTGGCTGATGAGGATGAAAACATCCAAATCTATCATCTCAGTAAGTAGATTGCTTTAAAGCGATCTGTATTGTTTTCCTGTAGATAGAGACAATAGAGACATTGCCTTGGTTAGTAGGGCCATTGCATAAACAATCGGTAAAAAATAGCTTTTTTTAATGCAATTACTTCAAGCATAACCGAGTATTAACACTCCAAAAAAGTCAGAATCGATCAAAGGTAGAAGAAGCAAGAATAGTAGGGTAGAGCCGAGTTTGCTGAATTGGTGGTGCGAGCAGCTGCTTAGTGCGGCAAACGTTACAGCAGAATGCCAGCCAATGGATCAGTCGGTGATCAACGCAATAAAAACTAGATACAAACGAAAACTGATGCTGAAGCTCTTATTGGAGGACGAGGATTTGAAAACGCGATGAGATTACATGGCGGCTTTTGGGAGCGCACAAACCGACGCGATTAAAACACGCATCGCGTCGGATTGTGCGCTCTCATAAGCCGCAATGTAATCTCTTCGCAGCGATTTTTTCGCCGCGATTTCGCTGCGGTGGCGGCAAAAAAACTCTGCAGTTTGTGGAGGCCTTACAGCAAGTCTACGACGACGCCATGTGCACGGTCGTGAGTTGTCACGGATGATGATCTAGCACAATAGAACAGATGGACTGATAAAGATAGCATTTTCGCTCTGTTGATTAAAAGTTACGCACTTAAAACCTAATTATTTACTTACACTGATATATTTAAAATCGATTTGTTAATATATGGTTAACTAGTTAAGATAAAAATGAGGTGAGATAAATATTCTATATGATACCAGTTTGTTTACTGTAGTTCTAAAGACTAAAAACAAAGGACGAATTACAACTATACAAAACTAGGAACCTCTTATAAATCTTCATCCTACCTAAGTGAATAGTAAGAACAAAAATCTTAAATCTTAAATCAATACAAAGCTTAATATAAAATACTTATTTGTAACAGCTGAAGCTGCACCTAAAGGTTAGGGTTGCACAAGATGAACTCGGATAACTGTTCAAAAGGTAGGTGAATTTATTGTATTTATTAATTGTGTTAATTGTGGGTCTCGAAGTTTCTGTAGTTCATCAATTATTTAATTAACTTACTCTCTTTAGGAATTTTTAACATGCATATTACATTCGGTAACAGTGTTCGGACAAACTCAAATTCTCATAACTCATGCGTGATTCTATGTTTCCATAAGTTTTGCCATGTTGAATTCATGACGTAAAAACAGCCGATGAATTTTCTTGTTCAACAATTCATTGCATCTTCTGTGGGCGCGCATCATTATTATTATTGTTGCCTTTAAAGTAGAGGAAGGAAGACTAACACGGCCTGCAATTAGCATGCAATAAATTGTTGTTTGAGTGCTTGTCGTGAGTTTTAAGGCAAAATAAGTTTTTGGCTTTGTGAGTATGAATGCGTGAATATGTATGAGAATCTCAATCATGAGATGAAATTCCCTAAAATTGCTGAACTATGATAAGAAGATAATGTGTTTGTAAGATGTTACATAAACTGCTTAGCCAACAATATTAGTGTGTCTGATGAGATGTCTGCTGTTTCGTGTGGATCAATCATCAATATCAGAAAGCTGTTAACTTAGAAATCCATGGATAACTAATCAACTTAACGGAGAAATGTAATCTTCCTTAAAATTGAGAGTGGAAAAAAATATTGTAAGCACAAATAGGAAATATTTTCAAATTTCATTTTGCCTAAAAACAACGAGAAGGAGTACTAACAGTTTGGTTTCCCTATAAAAATTCCATTATGAACTTTTGAAGTCCAAGGCAGAGCTCAACTTTTTGAAACGAAAAAGGAATTTAAAATTGTGGAAAATTGAGTGAAGTGGAATGTTAGGCATGTTGTCGTACTTTCTTCCATATGCAATAGGCAAAACAAAGCACAACTTAAATTTCGATAATTTTAAAATATTCATTTTGGTCTATCCAAACAAACCGAGATTTGAAAATGTGTAAAATATATCTTCTAAAAAAGCAAAAATCTATCCTTAAAAAACAAATTTTAATTACAATACCGATATCAGGAAGTAAAGAGAGCTATGGTTAATGGTAAATGGCATTCTTAATATGTTAAATTACCTTTACTTTCGAATTTCTTTCTGTCGCAATAATCTCAAGAATATAGGCTGCATTTACGCGGTTTCTGGCATCTTCTCGATCTAGTTTCGTTGTAGTAACAATTGTACCCATATTTTCATCTATTTCGAAAGGACTGCTTGTATTTGGTGATATTGCATAACGAATAAGATTGTTGACGCCTCTGTCACCATCTATAGCTTTGACTGGTTAAAAAACACGAATTTTCATGATAATTAATTTGAATAGATACTGATAAATGATATAATTTCATACAGACCTTGAGTAACGGTTGATCCAGATAGAGCATCTTCTGGAACACGGACGACTGGTGAGGCCACGATGAATTCGGGGGCCTGATCTTCCACATCCTTGATTTTGACAAGCAAGGCAGCCGTACCTGTGTTGGTTCTTCCCTACATTGTAAGAAAAATTGAGCTTCATACATACAAAATAAAACTAATCACAGTTAAGACTACCATAGACATAATACATGCGGCCAAACATAACCTTGGCAATAATGCTTGAAAACTTCTTGGTGTCAATAATAATACTCAGGATCATACACACTAACTTGTGGTAACAAATATTCTACGTCGTGTAGTGGAGTACGAGAGATTAGAGTTATAACAAATTGATAAAAAAAAAAATATTATCAGACTATCCTTGTTGATGTTGAACAGCCGAGATAACAAAAGAGATAATATACAAACGCTTGATGGATATTACATAAATAACTTGTTTTGTTTTCATTGAAAAGATTTGGATAACAAATCTTTTGATGTGAGCTAATTTATTGAAATACTACTTTATTACGTTATCAATATGATATAGCATTGATGATAACATTGAACAAACATTGGCATGAGTAATAATATGTAAGTATAAGTATGTTTCAACGATAAGCAAAAGTTGTGGGGTTAAATGGAAATTAAATATTCCTTCTCTTTAAATTGTTTATCCTATGAAAATTGTACCCATTTTCACAAACAAAGGGTTTACTCATTTATATGGGTAGATTCTTTAATAAAGGTCTGGCTAGGAAGTGTAGAAATGAAAACTTCTTGTTTGTTAAAAGTTTGTGGGGAAAATACGGGCTCTTTTACCCATTTATTGCACTATGGCCCAGAAATTCTATCTAGTGAGCCGAAATTAATTACTCTTAAACAATGCTTTTTCGACAGCAAATTTTCTTTATAAAAAAATAAGCTCTAAGCTCCTCCAAGATGAAACAAAATAAAGGTGGCGCCGAGATAATCAAAAATGTATAACCACGTTTCCGAAATGTTTCAGCCTAATTTGTACGAAATATTTGAAGAGAAAAGATCAAGCTTTGATGAAAAACTATTGCGCCGATTTTTATTTGTTCAAATATTTTCACAGAGAATCATTCATCATTACATTATTTAATGATGGAAATGCATCAAGTTTGGTCAAACCGAGGTTTGAATTTTATCAGGATAAAAAAATAGAAAAAAGATTCAAATTCAAACATCTTACAGAGAGCAAAAAACCATAACTTGACCTTTTCAAGTTAAAATATGTAATACTATTTGAAAATTTCAGGAAGTTTATTATTTTCGAGTTTCTGAGAATTCAGCACTTCTGTGAGCTTATGAATTGAGCATGAACATGAGCATGATTGACCGCCCACGGATGCTACCCCGTTATTGCCAGATCAGCTGTATATACTCAAAGAACCAATAGATGATGTTTGGGACTAACATACATCTTCAATGTGTAAATCTGGTAACCCATTATGACGTTATACCGGCGCCGGCCGTGCCCGAATGCTGGTCAAGTAGTGAATGGCAAGGAACGTGTTGACGTGATACTCGCTTTGAAGGAAGCCGAGAAATCCTCTTCACTGGGATGTTGGATAATTGGGAAAAGGTCAGCAGCAGGGTTCGGTTTTGGTTAACGATACGCTGAAAGTATATGTAACTAGTACTATCCGCCAAAAGCATGGGACCGCTCCTTCAAGCAACAGAACATCGAACGCCAGTTGCTCCGCATCCGAATAGTCCGGCATGACTCAATCACCGTTAAACTTGTAAATAATGGTGATCGCTTATTCTGCCTGTGTAGGTAATAGTTAGGCATGATCAGCGGCATGCCCTCTTTGCTGTGAATATCCTGCAAATAGAAATAAGCAAGTTGGTCCGCCCCTCCGATTGATGGCCCATCATAGCATTAGTAACTTATATTGATTCTATTGATTCCTACGCTCATTAATTTGGTACCAACCGGGGGAAACTTGGTCCTATACCCAATGCTTTCCTTATCTCCAATCCGTTCAACTACTCGCAATATTTTGTGATATAGCGGGCGGAATATTACAATTTGAGATAATTCTAAGCAGTCGGTTCACCAAAATAGTCGTTAGAGTTTAACTTAAAACGAAAACAAAATCTCTGATCGGCCATTACTCATGACAAAAAGCACAGTCACATTTGTAGTTCACAGTTCGAGTATGGTTGTTTTATGTATATAGAAAGTTGCAAGAAGGGACATTAGAGAAGCTACTTCCTAGTAAATTTTTCTTTAGTCACCCAAGCGTGATTGTTGATTGGACATGCGGACATGGGATTTCTGTTTCAAGAATCTTTATTGAAAAAACTTTTTTTTCAGCGAACACAAGAGATTGCGTCTTGTTGTTACGTGCCAAGCTGGCACTTGATGGCAATAAATTATCATCTAACAGAAAGTAATCCGTTCCGTTCGGTGTCCAGAAATTGAAATCACAACGTTAGACCTAGTCAGACCTTGTACGAATTATTGGAGGCGTAACCACTGTGTAACCGATCCTGATGAATTTCAAACCACAGTGAATTACATAATTAATTGAAAAAATAATAAATTTTCCACATTTTGTTTGTGCTGAAAACATAAGGCTGTGTAAATTCTACGTTAAAGGAAGAGATAATTGTTTTGTCCAAATAAACAACATTATTGAAAACGTCAAGTCACTAAAATGTAATCGTAAAATGTTGTATTTTGGCGCCACCTATACGTATGAGTTTCGTACAATTTGCTAATGGATTATTTTATGAAAAAAAGACACGAAGACAAGAACTTCCGAGAATGCTTCGTATAGACGCAATAATTAGCTGAACCCGGTGCGTGCGCTGCTACGCTTGCAACTAAATAAAGGAAAATTTAATATAACTGGCACGTTTATGGTTTTTTTTTCGGAATGAGTTTTTTTCTTGAATAAGCAGGGCCCAAACTTCTATCAGAACATGCTTCTTACCCGAGAAATACACGTTTTGTGTTTAAGTAACCTGGATAATTCTCATTTTTGGTAGAAATTTGTGTTTCATTTGTATGGGAGCCCTCCCTTCCAGAGGGGGGTGGTTTCTCAAACCACCATACAATCATTGCCTTCAAAACCCCCCACGTGCCAAATTTGGTTCCATTTGCTTGATTAGTTCTCGAATCATCACACTGGGCTCTTCGATTATAATAAAAATTTGAGATTCATTTGTTTTAACCCCCCCTTCAAATTATGCTAAAAATTATGTTTCATTTTTATGGGAGTCTCCCCTTCTATAAGACGGAGGGGTCTCAAACCACATTAGAAACATTTATTTCTCTCAATAACCTCCACATGCCAAATTTGGTTCCATTTGCTTTAATTTTTATCAAGTTATGCTGAAATTCGTGTTTCATTTGTATGACAGACCCCGCTTTCAGTGAGCGGAGGAGCCTCAAACTACAATAGAATCATTTTTTGCCTTTGAAAACCTCCACATGCCAAATTGGGTTCCATTAACTTGATAAGTTCTCGAGTTATTCAGAAATTTGTGTTTCATTTGTATACACGGTGTTCAATAAGTTCGAATACAAGTTTTCATCATTGCGTAGGTATGCGCCATGTACATATTCTGCATTGGTATTGGTGTCAGCTTTAGCTTCATTCATACGCTACCGAATGTGCGCGGTGTTGACATTCTGTTAGTTGTTGTTTGTTTGTTACGCGCGATGAAAGAGTATCGGGACTTCGTAATTAAGCGTTTTTTGAACGGTGAGCGACCCGGCGATATATTCCGGCTGCTGAAATCGCATGGGGTCAAGCGGAACTTTGTCTACACGACCATCAGGCGATACCGGCAGACGTCCTCGACCAATGACCGTGCGAGATCCGGTCGGCCGCGTTCAGCGAGGACGCCACGGGTCATCAAGATCGTGAGGGAGCGAATTCGGCGCAAAAAGAACCGCTCAATCCGGAAAACGGCTGCAGATCTCAACGTTTCCATTGGAACCGCTCACACCATACTCACCAAGGACCTTGGTTTCAGGCCTTACAAAAAACGTAAGGTCCATGGCGTTTCGGAGGCTACCAGCAAAAAGCGGTTGGATCGAGCTAAGAGGATCCTCTCTCGGCACGCTGGTCAGGAGTTTGTTTTTTCGGACGAGAAACTGTTCGTGCTGCAGCAGCCGCACAATGTGCAAAATGACCGGGTGTGGGCGCCATCGAGGGACAGCATTCCTGAATCCAATATATACATCCCTCGGTTCCAAAGTGCCGCGTCGGTGATGGTTTGGGGGGCAGTATGCAAACGTGGTAAGCTACCCTTGGTGTTTATTGAAAAAAAACGTCAAAATCAACGCGGCGTACTACAAAACTGAGGTTTTGGAAAAGGTTGTTGCCCCCAGTCTCCGAAGCCTCTACGGCGATGAGCACTACGTGTTCCAGCAGGACGGTGCACCAGCCCATACGGCAAATGTGGTTCAAGCCTGGTGTCGGGACAATTTAACCGACTTTCTGGACAAAACTTTGTGGCCTCCCAGCTCCCCGGACTTGAATCCTCTCGACTTTTTTGTTTGGTCCTATATGATGGCGAAGCTGAACGAATACAAGGTCAGCACTTTGGATCATTTCAAGACGGTAATTCTCAAAATCTGGGACGAAATGCCCATGCAGTCCGTGCGTGCCGCCTGCGACGCGTTCGAGAAACATTTGAAGCTCGTTAAGGAGTACAAAGGGGGGTCATTCCAAGAGAAATGTTGTAAACGTTCCTTGTAAACATAGCTTTCAATAACATATATCCAAAAAATAAAAAAACATGTTTTCATTTTTTTAACAAATTTTGAAAGTGTATCCGAACTTATTGAACACCGTGTATGAGCCCTCCTGTCAGAGAAGGGAGGGGCTCGAGTCAACTAAGAAACATTTCTTGCCTTCAAAAACCTCCACCTGCCAAATGTGGTTCCATTTACTTGATTAGTTCTCGAGTTATGCAGAAATTTATGTTGGATTTGTTTGGAAACTCCCCTCCCTCCCTCTTCCAGATGGCGGAGGGGTCTCAAACTTCCATAGAAACATTTATCTCCTCTAAATTTGGTTCCATATGCTTGATTAGTTCTCGAGTTATGCACAAATTTGTGTTTTATTAGTATGAGAGCCCCCCTCTTACAGAGGGTGGAGGGGTCTTGAGTTACCTTAGAAACATTTCTTGCCTTCCAAAACCTCTATTTTCCGGGAGCAATACTTTTTCGTTTAAACTGACTACAAATTTTCTGGTAGTTATTTATTTTTTTAGTTGCCAAACAAATGAAGTGAAATAAAAACGTTAAAATTCATCGATACAAGGTGAAGGTTCGCTGAATTTACGAATGGTTCCCGTTATTACTATTTTGTCTATCCTTTTTGATATGTACCACTAACCATTTTTTCAAATATGTCACATCTACAGGAGAGCAATCCACATGAGTCAACATTCTGATGCTTGGTAGCGATGACCGTTTTTAAATTCAATTAATCTTCACCTATAAATTTTCATCAACAGAGTTTTTTTTTATTCAAACACACTTACTTGGTTGGCTCTGTCCTTTGCCAGGACCCGCAGTTGATACAAACTTTTTCTTTCATAATCGAGCGAACCAACTAACCGAATGATTCCTTTCCCATATGTGGTTGATATGGTGAACACGTCATTATCGCCATCCAGTTCTTCTAAATAGTAAACCACCTGGCCATATGCTCCTTCGTCACGGTCGGTTGCTTCAATCGTAGCGATAATCCCTGGTAGACTATCTTCCGGAACTTCTACTGCCGAGATGAACGGCTTGAAAATTGGCTCATTGTCGTTAACATCTTCCACCAGTAGTAAAAAACTTTGGGTAACGGAAAAGTCTCCCAACCGACCATCACTTAGCGTTAAAATTAATGAATACTCATCTTTCAATTCCCTGTCAAGTTCTTTATTCAAGTAAACATTTGCTTCATTGACACCACTAGCTTCAACTCTTATCACATCACTATCTATTGCTTCCCGCACACCAAATGTCAGAGGATCGCCATCGGGATCATATCCTTTCAATTTGTATATTTTCGAACCGACAGGAGTATCGGGTCCTTCTTTCAGCCTTAAAACTATTTCGGAATGTCCGTCTATCAAAAATCTAGGTGGACGGTTACATGACACGGTTGGAATAAATACTAACGCGACCACAGCTAAAACACACTTAAACGTGGCCTTTAATCGTACTCTTCGAAACTTATAGAAGGCTCGTTTTCTTTTTCTAATCGCAAATTCATAGAGATCAGGCACGATTGTCGATATAGTAAAATACACGGCGATGCTAGCCATTGTTGACCGAAGAACATTTTCCTCACCGTAGAGAACATTGCCTGAATGATGCAGTAATCTGAAAGAAGAAAGCAATAAATGAAATGTAATGAATGAAGAAAGCGATAAATGTAAGAGAGAGTTACATTGTAATGACTATTATTCGTGGATAGACTGACAGTCTTATACTGATGTATGGTTGGAATTTATTTTCACATGGTACAAGGCTTATGAAGATTGTGCGAAAATAACCATGGGATTTTATTTAAAGACCTTTTTTTGCCAAACTTCAAGTCATATATATATTATTTATTTAAAAGATTGACAATGCTTTCATGTACAGACAGAAGCCATTCATTAAATTTTATCGATAATCATTTCGTTTTAGCACGTGAATCTACTAGAGTGGAACGATTCTTTGTCGTAATGCAGAGGACATGGCTTTAAGAAAAATAAACAGTAAAAATTGAACCGAACAAAACAAATGAAAAATCTGGTAGCCCTTCTATCAAAAGATGTTGTAGTTATTTGATAACTTCCAGAGTTTGATATTAACGCAAACAACCCTTTGTGAGTACAGGTTTCATAGCTTAAGAGAGGGTAGTTATATGTACTTTAAGATTTCTTTTGAAGTAATAAAAAAAAGTGATTAGAACAAAAAAAAATAAACCCGAGTTAATCCACTAATTGTAAGATTGAACCAAGGGTAGGTCGCTTAGAACAGTGTGCCACCCACGATGTTTTACACACTAGACGAATTTGTTGTATAACTGTGGAACTTCAATTTTCAATCCACCACATGTGTGGCACACTGAGGCACACCTTTGACAGGTGAGCTTTAAGAAATAAGAAACTAGCAACCTTGCCAACCCGGTAACAAATTGACAGCTCCATAGTAAAGTCAATGTACCCCGATAATCTTGGCTCACTGGTTCTGGCAAATCGAATGAATCCTAGAACAAATTATCAATTGAACGTATTTACATCGACTGTTATTTTCAAAGCTGTAGAGCTCATATTCGTATTTGATGAATATAATGCTGACGATATGTTGTAATTTTACCTAAATGTTAAATGGTGGATATTTTTACCCTTCTTTCAGAGAATATATAGAAGCATTAACACACTCGAGACTAAGACTACTAACAAAAGATTGAATAATTTAAAAACCGTAGTTATAAAAACACTTCGAAATTATCAGCACTTGAAAAATATCCGAAAGCTAGCAAGACGTGAATAAAATGGCAGCCTACACACTTAGAAAATTTTACAGTATTCGGTATTTTTTTACCGAACTTTCAACAGCTTAACGTTCGGTTATCCGATTTACCGAATTTCGGTGAAATTTTACAGTGTTTCGGTAAAAAAAAATTACCGGAACTTGTCAAATTTTACCGAAATCCGTTAAATTGGATTACCGAAGGTTCAGCTGTTGAAAGTTCGGTAAAAAATTACCGAATACTGTAAAATTTTCCAAGTGTGTACTTTACTTTTTCAATGGCGGACTATACTTCTGAATGTGTGACGCCCTGACACCTTCAGCACGATGGAAAGTCATCGAAGCAAAGAAAAAACATAGCTTTGCTAAGGGTACAAGGCAAACATATTCTAGTTTCATTTAACTGGAATTTCACGTTGAATTGGGCACAAACATCATATTAGTTTGAATTGACTACCTACACACTTAGATTTTTTTACAGAAATCTGTAAAAGTTTACCGAATTCTCAACAGCTGAACGTTCGGTAATCCGATAATTTTTTTTACAGATAACAGTAAAATTTCACCGTAATCCGTTAAATCGGATTACCGAACGTTCAGCTGTTGAAAATTCGGTAAACTTTTACAGATTTCTGTAAAAAAAACTAAGTGTGTACGGTGGTTCAAAACTTTCAGCTGAGGCTGGTTCGTCTCTTAACACGAAAATTTTGAGTAATTGTTTCGGGAATTAAGCAGTTAAGTTCAACTGACATCCGTTTGAATTTACCATTATGTTGGTTGTTCCATTATGACAGCTACGAAAACAAACAGATTTGTTGGTTGATTCTAGCAACGTTTATGGTTTGTTTCAAACCAAATTTGGAATGATTTAAACTGAAATGCTGAAACAAAAAAACAAAAACGGTTGAAACACTAAACATTTCGGTTTAAAATCACCTCACATTTCTTTTGTAATTTCAATTATTTGAATAGAATGCTAACAAACATTAGAAAAGAGCACATTTACAATTATAGACTGCTCTCAGTCTTATAAAAATCTAAAAACGTAAATGCGAACTTTTTTACTACTTTCAGGTTATTTTTGAGTAAAATATTAAATGTTCACCTATTGTTGAGTGACAGCGTCAGAGCATGCAGCGGGACTGGAAGACGGAACATAAAATAACGAAAAGAATATATGTAGGGTAAGGGGATGTAATGTTAGCCTAGCTCCTCGGCAATAATCAACAAAATCACCTGAAAATCGGCTGACCGATTGCACCCAAAGCAATTGAAACATTATTTATCAATTTATGGTTAATCACTGCCGCGTAGCTGTCGATTTACTTAACTTTTTAGATATCATGACTTTACTGGTTAAGCTGAACAGATTATCCTCACGATCTTCGAATGATCTAAATTTAGCTAAATTGAACCTATAAACCGAGTAATGCAGCGAAGGTGTACAGAAAATGGTCACACGTCATAAACTAACTGTTCACATAAGTAAAATAACAATGATTTAACAAGAAAACTGTAGACCCAATGTAAGAAACATATTTTTTTCTATGTTCCCAACCATGGCCTGTTGCATGAAGAGTGTATTAAAAATGTTATTATTGGTAAAATTAACAATAAAAATTTCTGAGTTTCGGTTGTATGTTTTTTAAATGAATCATATTAACACAAAACAAAGGGAAAAAAATCAGTGTAGAGTGATTTATAAAGTTTTGACTATCGTATGACCAATAAACCATAGGTAGGAATCATTTAAGTGTTTCTAAGCAGTTTTATTATAGTTTGTTTTGTGAAATTTAGTGTTGGGTTAAAGCGAATACAGCTGGCAACGCCTTGAATCAGAAGATCAGAAAAAAACCATACGAATACTGCATTTAATAACAAATCTATCGAATGGGACGAAGTTGTATCCACGAATAGATCCAATTTGGTGCTCGTAGACCGACATTACATCCATACTCCTCGAAAGTTTGTGACTTTATAAAATGAGTTGTGTTACTTTTCGTGATATATACTACCAAATGGCTTATTAGACTCATCTAAGCAAGTGTATAGCTAGTTAAATATCGCTTCCAGCTCAAATACTTCATGAGTCATAATAAAAAAGGTAATCGATCGGTGCATATTAGGCTGAGTCAAGGGACACATACCCTATATAGGTTGATTCAAACTAAATTTTATTTTTTTCTCCAACAAAACATCAGTCTGATTTAACCGTCGCTTTGGTAGAATCAATCTAAATGTTTAATTTGTTCCCCTTAGTCAACGCAATCTGTGTTTTGGTAATTATTAATTCCTTTCAAGGTGAAACCAACAAAAATATTAGTTTAGAACAACCATAATTTGTGTTGTATTGTGGTAATACTTTTAGGAAGAAACAACCAACCTGCCTATTTGGTCGAAACAAAATCGTTGGTTTAAACAACTAGTTTTTTTTTAGTTTGGATGTCAACAAACAAGTTTCTTGTTTCAAACGGGACTGTTTTTTCTCCGTGTAGCAGTGGTAGCATTATAGCTTGCTCTCGTTTCTCTTTAAAGCACACATGACAGCTAGTACCCATTACCGAATGTACAATCGTCTTCTTTACAAGAGTTATTCAAAACGAATCCAATCTAACCTTCGGCGCAACCCAAAGTTGTTCTGGTCATTTGTGAACAGAAAATGGAATGTTAATGGGCTACCGGTTGAAATTCAGCACTTCAAAAGTGTATTCAATAACACCTTGCCAGCATTGGAGAAAGTCAGCGAACCACTCAGAGATACTCCCAGAGACGCGTTCAACTTCAATATTCCTGCGATTACATTGGACCTCGTTGAATCCGCAATCCGGAAGCTGAAACTCTCAAACGTGGCAGGACCTGACGGAATTCCTTCATGTGTACTAAAGAATTGCTCTGCAGTGTTTACGATTCCTCTTTTGAAGATTTTCAATATCTCGTTACGCCAGGGAAAATATCCAACACGTTGGAAATCTTCGTTCATGTTTCCGATTTTCAAGAAAGGAGATAAAAAAACGCCAAAAATTATCGAGGAATCACATCGTTCTGTGTCTGCTCAAAAGTCTTCGAGATCATCGTCAACGACTTGTTGTTTGCTAGTTGCAGTCTCTCCTGAACAACATGGATTTCACCCCAGAAGATTTCAACCAACCTTGCACCTTTCGTTTCCTCGTGTCTCCGGAATATGGGAACTGGATCTCAAGTCGACGTTGTTTACACGAATCTCAAGGCTGCTTTTGACCGGGTCGACCATACTATACTTATGGCAAAGTTAGACAAACTAGGTGTGTCAAACTGATACTTCCACCTAACTGCAGGTCGTTCTATGCAGATCAAAAAATCTGGTATGCGAGGATTGAAGCAGTCCAAAGAAAATTTGTTCGTTATGCTCTCTGTCATTTGCCGTGGAATGATCCTGTCAACCTTCCAGCGTACCAGGATCGTTGCTTACTTTTGGGAATTGAAACATTGGAGCATAGGCGTACAGTCATGCAAGCAGTTTTCGCAGCAAAAGTGAAACCGACTCTCCAGGAATTTTGGCTGAACTCTTCATCTACGCTCCTGAACGAGTTCTGCGAACAAGAAATTTTCTGCAGCTCGGTACTCGTGCTGCAAACTACGGCCAACACGATCCTATTCGATGCATGTCATCGCGCTTCAATGAACTCTACGCTCTGTTTGACTTCAACTGTTCCGCTGAGACCTTCCGTCACCGGATTCAACGTAGTTGGATGGAGAGCCGCTAGTTCAGAAATGGTGGCATTTACTACGTACTTGCATTAATGGCGAAGATACTAGACGACTGATTCCATCACGACAGAATATTTAAGTATTAAATGCTGACAAGTTTTGTGTGTGTACTAGAATTAATTTAGTTTTGCTTGCTTTGTATTCCTTCTATTCATGTTGATTTATGTAGTATACGATTTAAAAATAAGGGGTTTTTACGCCACATGGCTTTTCCACATTACATTCCAATAAGATGTTAAGTCAGTTGGAATTATATAAATAAATAAATAAATAAATAAATAATGGATTGGATTTTTTTTCATCGCTGTGTGCTAGAAACAGAAAGGTCAATAAACGAATATAAGTTGAAGAAAGAAGAAGACACTGGTGATAAATCTAACAGCTCCCATTTTAAAGTATAGGACGAAAATTTTAAAAATAAATTTTCAAATAAAATTTTAATTAAAAGTGGTTCGTTGTATGACGGATGAAACATCGAAAACTTCACAATAGGGGCATTACTTTTAATTTTATTTTTATTTTGCTGAAAATGTCTTTATTGAGTTGTTTTGAATATTTCATCTATCATTCAACAAACTGCTTTTAATAAGAATTTCATGTAATTTTTTTAGAAGCATTTTAAAATTTTCGTCCTATACCTTAACATGGGAACTGTTAGATTTATCACCACTCGGTGTCTTCTTCTTTTTTCAACTTGGATTCGTCCATAAACTTCATGCTGAGAGAAATATAAATCTTACATTAAATATAATAGAAACTCATGCATTAAAAAAGAATTCTCCTCTTCAGCATTCTTTACGCAAAAAATCACTCTGTTTTGAATCAACAAAATATTTTGTTTCACAAGGTTTCTATTTTTTTCAGTTCATAAAAAAGTTTCAAGTAATTCAAAATTTCATCAAAATTCATTAAGCCAATAAAGTTATTAAAAGTTATCACTGCTGCATTATATTAATATAAATAATATTGGATTTATAACAATTACATTTATTTTCAAACTCAAACGGTTAATTGATTGTTTTATTAAAATATTTTTTGAGCGCACATTTCATACTGTCAGGCTGCTGAGCAGCCATATTATAATTGTTTAAACGTTTCTCAGTGCTTCCGGCATAACAAATTGCTGCCTCTTCCTCTGGCTCCGATAGTTTTTCTAATGTAAGTTTAAACATAATCTTTTATAATTTGTCAATGTATGCATAGATTATCAACGAGTTGTTCTCGTTGCAGATAACTGTAAAATCAGTTGACCGAAAACAATTTTTTCTCGTGACATATTCATTATATCAAACGTTGGAAGTAGGGCATTGGAATGGCATAGCGATGCACTATACAGCCTACTGCTCACAACTTCCGACTTAAGGTTTATCGAGCAAAAATCCATTTGTGATCAACTGATTTTCCAGCGGACAACCATTGACATAATATTTAATCAATAAAATTGCAGTGCTGACGTTGGTCAGACAACCTGTCAAATCAGCGTCTTGTAGATGGTCAACATCGTGCGACGGCGAATTTTAGTCGGCCAGAGCGACCTCCGGAGTCCATAGTAGGCACAATGTCCTGCCAAAATGTGTCTTCGAATTTCTCTGCTGGTAATGTCAGCGGTGAGCCCAACAAATCAAAAAAATAAATAATGAAATCAATAAAACGCGGCTTTCAGTTCTATAAAGCATGAAGTTTTATTTCAATTCAATGGTTTTATTGTATTATTTCATCAATGTTTATTAATTTAACAAATGTGTTAAGTAGATTAAACAAAACATTTTGATTAGAACAATAAAACACGATGTTTAAATCTATAAAGCATGAAGTTTTATTTCAACTCAATGGTTCTGTTGAATCAGTTCATCAGTTTTATTGGTCCATACTCAAATCATAATTTTATTTGTAATGATTCCTATTTTGGTTGGTATAACTACGTATTTTTTGCGTGTTTTTCTCCCGTTTCTCTCTCTCTCTCTCTCTCTCTCTCTCTCTCTCTCTCTCTCTCTATTTCTCTCTCTCTCTCTCTCTCTCTCTCTCTCTCTCTCTCTCTCTCTCTTTCTCTCTGTTTCACTTCCCCTCATTTCCATTCTCAAGTAATCATGATTTATATTCGATACAATTGAAACCAAATAAATTCAAAGAAAGCCACATCAACATTACACCTCAATAAAAATTTGTTCTGTTATTAAATCGAATTTTGATCATAATGCAATTATTTTGTTAAAAATTAAGATTATTTTTTGCAAAAAAAAACCTGTTTGAAATTTATCAACATTGTAGAATATCATTTTTAATAGTAGCGAATTGGACTCATCTGCTACGGTTATTTCTACTGTTGTTCATCTAATCGGTCGTTGCTCGATGCTGGATGATTGTTTTCGGTTCTACGGAGGGCAGGATCGTATGGCAGGATGCAGATTTTAGCAAACGGCTATGTTGTCCTTCCCAGGATGTACTGCGATAATTTGGGCGATAGGCCAACGAGTTGTTGGCTGCTGCTAGTCGAAGACGCCGACCATTAGATTTTGCAGAATGCTCTCGTTCTTCATGTAGCCCTTGGTGTCCATCTGGAGTTCTTGAAGATATTCTGTCAATGATGCCAAAACTGCTTGGTTTGGGCCTGGAGTTTCCATAAGTGGTCTAGTTGACTGTTTGGAATTCTGCGTAGGTCTTGGTCGGGCAGGGCGAGCAGCGACGTACCGATGAGAAAGTGTTCTGGAGTTAATGCGGCCAAATCGTTGGGGTCCTCGTTTACCGGAAGCAACGGCCGGGAATTCATGATGGCCTCAATTTGAGCGAGGAGAGTGCATAGTTCCTCGTATGATAATTGTGATGAGCCGAGTAGACGGTACAAATGCTTCTTGGCCACCTTGGTGGGGCCAAACCGGGAAAGGGGGGGTGGGGGGGGGGAAAGGGGAGGTTTTTAGAAAGAAGGGGGGGGGAGGGGGGGGGGGGGGGGGGGGGGGGGGGGGGGGGGGGTTGGGTGGGGGGGGGGGGGGGGGGGGGGGACAAGTAGCACAACTTGTTTCAATAGAGCATAAAAATCTCTCTTGAAACAAATTAGGGATAGTTTTGTTTGGCTATGTACCTCAAAATCATACACAACAGCAACGCAAAAAGCGCAAGGGTAGATCCAATTTTCAACTTGAGATTGTTTCAACTGAGTTGCAATAGCATTTTGTACAGTTTTCAAATGTTGTAAATCGCGTTGCAACAAATGATAAATGAAAAAATGCAAGGACAACATTTTTAATGGATATCGTTATCAACCAAATATAAGTGATTAAAATAAAGAGAAGTAAAATGATCTGAAAATCGTGTAGGAATAAGTTTTTTTTTAAACGCTTTCAGATTTATGGATCAATATTCTGTTCTACTCCGAAAAATATAAACGCCATTGAATAAATCCTCGAGAATAGATCATTGCTTCAGAACTAGAAAGAGGACAATTTGTGTAAAATTATGTTAACATTTGGAAGAAACAGATTTCTGATTCGTTTGAAGAATAATAAATCGTTACAGGTTTATGTTTCATTCAAAATTTGGAGGAAAGAGTGAAATTTTGAAATCTCCTTTGTATTGCAAAACTATGGCATATGGCGTCTACGAACAAACCAAATACACTATCGACTAAAATAATCATGAAACCATTTTTCACACGTGAAGCGCTTCTATGATATTTATCTATGAAGGCATCTTTGAAATAAAGATATATGGACAATAGCGACAGTAGTAGTTTGAAGGTGGGTTTTCTTTGTTAACGTATATTTTTTTATTTATTTTTTTCATGTTCAAAATAGACCGTGCGTTTCGTAGTTGCAACTCCATTACTGGTCAGCACTAGTGTAATTGCACAGAGAACCACATATAGATGGAGCTTGGGAGTAGCTTTACATCATCAATGTACAAGTTCACTAGTTCATTCTATTTATAGATCAGTACCGGCGCCGGCCACGTCCTCACTGTCTTCGTTGGATGGGGGAAGGATGATTAGTTTGACAATCATTGGTTAGAGACCGTGTTTACCTCTGCGTCTCCATGATTGTCAAGGGAAGGATACACACTACCAAAATACCATGTAAATTTCTGTCCCCTGAGACCGACACATGCAAGCATCCTTTAGCACAAAAGAATAAGTTGAAAGAGATGAGAAAATAAATTCAATCAAATACATCTTTTGTCGAACTGCGTATGTATCAGTTTCAGGAGACATAATTTTACACGAAATCTTTCTTTACGTTCCCCGACTTTTTACAAACATGAATTACGTCTCGAGTAAAATTCATAATGTCTAAGTGTGTAGTTTTGTGTTAGTGAGGCAGGTTATTTTTAGATCATGGATTCACTGTGGTAAGTGATGCGATCAATGAAAGCGCAGTAGACTGCTTTTTTTATTTTTAAATCTAGTGGTGATAGAAAGAGGCAAGTGACAAATGGCAAGGAAGGGGACGGGCCTGGGTTGAACTCCCGACCATCTGCTCAGTAAGCAGAACGGGTTACCACTGAGCTACCGAGCCACGTTGTTAACGTATACCTGAATTTAATTAGAATTCAAAACTACTGAATTTCACATAATAAACTTAATATTAATTTAAATTAATAGCTGCTGATTTGTTAAAGGACATAACGTAATGAAAAGAGAATGTTTGACTAGCATTACAAGTAAAACAACAATATTCCATACGCCTTCAACAAAAGTCTTCAATCCATTGGAACAAAGAATTAGAATAATTTAGAAGCTACACCATGACTTTTTTAACTTAAAAAAACTGGAGAACAATTGAGTGAGGATTCCATTAAGATGTTCAAACGGAATTCTAAAATAAAATCCTAGGATTACTAACTCTTCCATGTAGTCTATGCAAGGATCAAACAAAAAATTTCCAATTGTGAAATGTGTTATTTCAGTAACTTTAGACACAACTGTTTCTAAGGGAAGTTATCTTAGCATGTAGGTGGAAAATATGAAACCATTCGAAACATGTATTTGTGTAGAACTTATAGTGCAATTAATTGCAATTATTTAATTGCATTGTTGATGACGAAACCAGCAAAAAAGCAGCAAAAAACCATTGCATAAAGGAGCTTAATAAGCCGTTTCCTGTTCTGAACCACGAGAAGTTAAATAACTTGCTTTTAAAAGACGAAAACTTCGTCTTATCATTTAAGTTGGTCGTTAAAACCAATCTTGATAAAGTTTATTTTTATTACTACTTAAGGCAATTCATTTGAAGCTATATTCGTTTAACTCAACACAATTTTCATGTAACATATTGATATTAAACAACTTTAAAACAACGTTTTTATGATTATTTTTACATATGGTCAATTGATTATTCCATACTCAAAACATTACAATTCAGATATTGTTGCTTGGGTTTTCATTCAAATAAGCCAATTGAAAAATACAATCAAGTACTGATACATAGAAAGTTTTACCAACACCAAAATGTTACTATGTGATGAATACATAAGGGTAAAGTTGGGAACATTATGTCCTTTGTTTGTTTCTTGATTATCGAGATTTTCAGCCTCGGGCTGGTTCATTTCAACATTATGTCCTTATAATTGGGTTCACGGGTTTCTTGTGAAATCATTGATTTTGTTTCTATGTAAACAGTTCAAAAACTTTACAGCTTATGTTCATTACGCACGACTTGTAATCTCAAAACTGTTCATTTTACTCGGGAAGATAATTTATTTCAGCTTTATGTAGATAGCTATTGAATTTATATTAAATAGAGGTTGCATAATGAGCACTTTAAGCCATTTTCTTTGTTAGGCCTACACAATAACAACATCCTCTGGAAATCAACCTTTACCTTTAGCAACCATAATCTGATCAGATTAATTATTATTTAATTTTTCATTCATATAAAAAAAATGGTCGGTAGTGTGCATTTCATTTGGATATATTTCAATCGTCATCACTGTTGCGGTCATGTGCAATTGAACGTTGACAGAACGTAACATTATTTATTGACCTTATGTTGCGTTCTCATTACGTTGCGCATGTGGCTTAAAAACGGCATTTTGAAAACCTGAAGTATCAGAACGCATTATTGGAACAAGAGTGTACCTTATCCGTTATGTTGCACTGGAGGTCAAAATTATTTCATAATAGACATCACATACACTGGAAAATATTAAGTATGCAACGTCATGATTTAATTTACTTAGCTGCAAGTTTACAAAGACAAACAGGTGTCGACTAACTCCAATGTTTGTTTTGAATGGTCTTAGCAAACCATTTGAGCAACATCAATGAAATATCTTGTATCTCGTATACGTGAAAATTACTTTAATGAAACAGGAAAACTAAATGATAAATATAAAAGATGTTTCGTGTGCTACTTGGGAAACAAGCACTTACGATGCTACAAACTAGTTGCACGGATTGATTGACGGTGTTGTTGTTACTGCTGCAGACACAGTTCGAACTTCTAGTTCAGCTTCAGGTACGTGTGGAGGTTTGGATGTTGGCCAGTTTTCCGCTTGATGAGCTAACCAATCGGGTCCGTTGCCAGAGAGCTTGCTCTTGATGAAGTCCGCCATGGCCATATCGCGTGACACCAAATCAGCAGGATTCTCGTACCCGGCGACTTGATTCCATGCACAGCCGTGAGTAAAATGCTGGATCTCTGACACACGATTTGCGACGTAGGTTTTCCAGGTATTTGGAGGGGATCGAATCCATTGTAGCGTGATGGCAGAGTCTGACCAGAAATACGAGGGGGGAACGCTAATATTTATCACTTTATTTATACGATCATAGAGATGTGCACCTAGAACAGCAATGTGGTAATGTTCTGTGATGGAAGGTCTGCAGTAACCTTGTCCATTACCAAAAATTGGACATCGCACGAAAACTGTTGATTTCTAGCTCGATCTTCCGTGCACACTGACTGTCGAACCGGTTTACACAATTTGCCGGCTCCTTGGACCATAATATTGACGTTGCTTCGCCGCAAACGAAGAATGTGGAAGACGTTGAAATTTTGGATGTGGTAAATTGTAGACAGGACATCTTTTCGCTGTACTAGCAGTAGACGAGCTCGACGAAAGACGAATAATCGGTGGTTTTTTCTTTGAAGACGACGCAGTAGACGGAACGGAATTCGATGATACATGGTGGTTCACGGCAATGGATTCCAACACCGTATTCTCCGTTGCATTTACTCGATCAGGGTGGTGTAGTGCAGATACTTCTCTGTAGATGCATATTCCTCCCACACCTTGAGTGTATCTTGTGCAAAGCAGGTGTTCAAGGACGGTGCTCCAAGAATTGGTAGGTTCCCCAAGTTTTCGAAGGATTTTTCATCAGGGGAACTTCTAAGAGTGCTGGAGATTACGTTTTTTCATGAGGTACTCGTTGGCAAATCGATTTTTGAGTGCTTCCCAAGACAGAATGTAATTCGCGGAGCTAATCGCTATCGATTCGATGGACTGCGCAGCTTCTCCCTTAACAGCTGCCCTCAATTTGTGGAACTTTTGTATATTGGGAACATCGGCGATAGAGTGGATTAATGTGACGAAAGTGTCATTAAAGATGAGCCATTGCTGGTAGTCCCCGTCGAATTTCGGTAGAGAGATAGTTGGAAGCTTGATCCCAGAGAGAGTCGAGTTAATTTGAGTGGAACAGGGATTGCGAGTATTTATTGAGGTGATAGGCAAATTAGAAAGCAAATCCGCTTTTATTGTAAACAGGCGAGAATCACATAACTCTACCTTCTTCAATCATTGAAGCGTCCTCTAATTGTGTCTGCACGGCCTCCAAGCCGGCCTAGATGTTGTCGACGTGGCTCAATCTTAGTGGTACTTGCCCATAGCCCCGTACAGCATCGTAGTTCGTTCTGAACGCCTCTACCCGACCCAGTGTAGCGAGTAGTGAGCTTCTTCTAGCGAATACGACAGCTTGTTCTGCCATGATAGATGGTCGATGACGCAGGAATGGCCGCCGAAGTCAGCAAAAGGTCGAATCTTGTCCAAGGCAAAAAATGCCTTGAATTTATTAAGTTCTGCCAACAGGAACTATTTTGAACAACTTTTGCCCTGAGCAGAGCTCAGATTGCTTACAAAGATACCTCAACTGTCTTTGTAGATCCGGTATGGCAATGAAATTGCCAGCAAAGTGCACAAATATGCCGTAGGAGGTCCAGTCGGATGAGCAGGTGCACGTAGGATTAGACAATCGTCGGTTAGAGCACAATGGCATAGAACAAATAAGTCTTTTGTAGCCTGGTTTGGCATCGGTTGCCTAAAGCGATGGCACCAAACGGTGGAACAGCAATGGCGCAATTTGTCCTCGCAACGTATAGCAAAGAATGTCTTCTTCAAAGCCCGGGAATAGTGACTGTAATGGCGCGACTTCAGCGGTAGACTGTTCTAGATCTTGCAATGGCGGAAGCAACAAGAATGTTCCAGAACTTTTTTTTACCGAGATGCTGGCCACGGCACCAATTTAATGATCGTTCTTAGCACAAAACCTACTGGCAAAATCCCTACGTCGTTTTTTCGATCGGGTTTTAAGTTAGTTTGCGAAACAAACCAAGCAGCCATCTGCGAAATGTACGAATAAACAACAAGACGACAGTTTAAGGAACTTTTTCATTTGTGTATGAAGACGAGTGACGAGAACATAGTTTTTCGAACATTACTCAGAAACAAGGGAGGGGCCAATGGCCGGAGTTTCACCAATGTAAGCTTATGAATAAACAAACAAGAAAATATTTTTTTCAAAATTTTTCATGGCTCAAAAACTGGGTTTTCCGGCTTTTTCAAGCAATTTTCCTTCACTGTGGAAAATTTTGTAGGAAAACTGGCAACCCTGAATTTTTTTTAATATTGTTTTAAGTTCATATATTCATGAACCCTACGCGTGAGCAGGGTTTCGTAACAATCTGAGACCCTTCGGCCCAAACCTGTAATATAATACAAACAAATCCCCATTTTTGTATGAAAACGAATGAGAGGCCCTTAGTTTTTCGAGCATTACTCAAAAACAAAAAAAAATCCGGTAGACTTATATATAACATTGTTATTTCTCCGGCCATTCAGTATGGAACTAAAGTAGCAACTCTTACGAAACGGAGTAGATTACAATTAGCAAAATATGAGAAACTTATAGTGAAAGATATTTGGAATAGCTGTAGAAAAGAAAACAGGAAGTTGAATGTAAGGAAGGAATTGAGGGAAAAAACAATAAATCGAAGAGTTAGAGTAGGAAGAATTTCGTATTATGGTCATATCATCAGGAGAGAATCATCGCATCCACTTAAGTTAGCGTATAAGTTTAAATTTGATTGGAAAAAGGAAGGTAGACCTAGTTTCACCTGGAAAGATTCCTTAAAACAGGACCTTGCAAGATACGAAGGTATGAGTAAAAACGATTGGAAGAGATAAGGAAAAGATAAAGATAGATTGAAGAAAAAAGCTGTTGAAATTTTTAACGATTGTTGCAGTGAAATTTCAGATGGTGAAGAAGTTGAGTAAATTAAGATGGTTTTTTAGCCAGCTTATCGTATAATACAAAAAAAAGGAAAAAGAAGGTGCAAGCATGAAGTACGGCGGTAGGTTCTCTTCGAAACAAGGCATAAATATGTTATTTTGCTTTTATACTTTTAAACCACTTTGAAAATTTCATTGTCAGTGAGGAATTTTGATAGTAGCAAAAACATATTTATGTCTTGAAACAAATAAACAAACGTATTTATGTCTTGAATATACAAAAGCGTCAAAATTAATTATTTGAATTTTTTTCAAAATCTGTTCTATTTAACAGTACAAATTAAAAGCTCTTCATTCAATGCCATAACTTAACTCAATGGTTGTAGTATTATTTATTATTTGCCTGCTTTTCATTTAATGTGTAAGGACGTGAGGGAGGTTGGGAGGATTGTTACTATCACTTTAAATTTCAATTTACGAGGATTTAATAATGCAGCAAGAGGTAGGTTGGGTTTTCGGTAAGTGAACGGTCGGAAGCGCATTGACTTACTGTAGCTGCTTTTTACATAGCCAAGTAATTTAATTTTTATAGTGTAAAATTCCATGTAAATTATTTAAGTTGAAATTTGCATACATAGCAATTGGGTCTTTCATGATGTCTTTCTATATGAGAAGAGTGAGACCTTGTAAAAACCAGCACAGTAAATGCAGTTAAGTTCTTGATCCATTCATATTGGATCAGTCTATAAAAGCAAATTAGTCCTATACGAATATTATGCAACTGAAGATGCGTTGGAAAGTAGTATCCCTTGATTTTATCATGCAACATAGAGACTGATATGCTTTTATGGTAAGTTATTTGAGTCGCCAGTCCCTTGTCATGCGAAGACAAACGGCCTTCTGGCCGGAATCTTCCGAAGGTCCTCACTGAGATCTTAGACACAGATATCATGTTACCACTGAAAGGTTTCCGACACGTCGGCGACGGCTGGGTTGATGTGGTCGAGTGCCCACGGCAGCAGCTGCAGGTCCAGCAGGACTTCCCAGTAAACACCGAGTCGCATATGATATCGCATATGAGTACAACGTGGAGGCGATATACGTACATGCGTCCATTTAGCTCTATGTAAACTGTGCGTATATCGCCTCCACGTTGTACTCTTATTCACTATCATATGCGATGTTGTGTTTACTGGGTTGGCCATCTAGGACATCGAGGAGAGCTGGCTTGCAAAGCAACAAATAATTTATTTCTACCATATTTTGAAGACAATATCTAATATCCTGTTTTTTTGTTTTTTTTTTTTTTTGTTTTGTTTGTCGTTGTGGTTGTTTTTTTTCAATCATTTGGGGGCGGTTTTTTTTTTTTGGCGGGTAGTGCTACATACTTTGAGCGTATCGTTAACCAAAACAAACCCTGCTTTTCCCTCTCCCCCACTACATCCCAATGATTTCTCGTGGAAGTGCAGAGGATTTCTCGGCTTCCTTCAAAGCGAGTATCATGTCAACACGGTCCTTCCCATTCCCTTCTTGACCAGCATTCGGGCACGGCCGGCGCCGGTATTGCTTTATATTGGGTCACCAGTTTTTACACATTGAAGATGTATGTTAGTCCCAAACATCATCTGTTGGTTCTTTGTGTAAATACAGCTGATCTGGCAATAACGGAATTGCATCCGTGGGCGGTCAATCATGCTCATGCTCATGCTCATGCTCAATTCATTCTTACTGAAAGTTATTCAACGTCCGCGTACGCCTCCAATGAATCAATATAAAAGGTCGAACAAATAAAACAGCACACATTTACGGAATAAATGAAATGATAAACCTATAAAAACATAGGCATAGGCAAAGTGCATCTGATATGCATGAGAAAATAGCTTTTTCACTCTGCGCGCCCCCGGAGAATATTGAACTCAAGATTATCAAGTTCTTTGCCACGCGGCACAGCACTATTGTGTGGAACGAATTTGCATGACTTTTCTGCAGCTGAAAGGGAAAATGTTTCGCACGTATATCTCACAATGGTTATGTTTGGGAAACAAAACAAAGTAATATTACGCCATTGTGATCTTCAAGTTTTCCCACTGGCGTTTAGTGGTAACAAAATAGACAGCGATAATTAATATTATTTGTTTCATTTAAGCTCTTCTTGAGACTGTGGGAAGGTCAAATATGCTCTCATAATCATTTTTGTTCCGTAAAAAACAATCAGGCATGTTTTTTTATCATGCAAATTAACAAAAAAACATCAACATTAACAGTATTGAATCTAGGAAGCCCATATTAACTTTACAATGTTAATTTAAATGAACCGACATTCTAATATTATTCTAATAACATATCTAAGAGCGGTATGTGAAAAAATAACAGGTACATCATTAAAAAAAAGTTAGTATTTATTTTACTAATTTCTCAATATATTCAATAGGAATGTATTGGACTTTCGGGGCACAAAACACTTTAAGCACAAAACACAGAGAGCATCAATGGTTATTAGTGTGGAAAATAGTTTTGTTACCTTCGCTTGTACTTATATTAACAAAATACAATTGGATTGATAAAGTCATGCTGCTTATGTATGTTTTTCTTTGATGACAGCAAAAAAACAGATTGGACCGGTTTGATGTTCATAAATGTATTCTACGTTTTTTTAAGCGAACATACAGAGATACTCTTATAAACCTCGAAGTGCGGTAATTTTAAATCGATTCAATATTCATTGCAAAACCAAATGGATCTTACTTTTAAGTTATTGGACATTTCAGCATCAACTTGATGAACGCCAGCCAAATGAAAGCATAGTATTGTTTCTTCCATAACCTACATAACGTTTGAAATTAGATTTCTAAGCTTCCGTTGCTTGTTTGATACTCATCAGACGCCTTTTTGGTAAGAAAACACTTGTAAGCATCTGTAGTAGCTACGATGAAAATGAAGCATTCATGCTTATTGGTTTTGCTTCTACTAAATACATCATACGCTGGGCGAGCATCTTAATGTCTGCTAAACGATCGCTTTCGCTTTTATCAGATACGATCAATGAAGTTTGCTTGTTTTTGGGTTGTTTTGTAATCACGAATGTGAAGAAGGGGAATTTCTAGAGAAAGCCCATCAACATCTTTGGCTCGTTTCATCGCAGATCTCCCCTCCAAAATGAAAACTATCATTATTTTAATTTGTAAATAATTAATTATGATATGCTGGTGGTGCAGTGATTTGTCATCGTGAATGAATGATTTCAGTTGACATTTGAGATTTATTATCTCCGTCTGACATATTTAGTTAAAGTAAGTTACTAAAAGTTAACTGCTGAAAAAGTCGAGTTTTGCAAAAATGTAGCAAATTTATGCAACAGTTTATTTAGTAAGGAAAAGTGGACCATTATTCTTGACTATTGTGGATGAAAAGCAGTCCATTATGATGCGTAATTGCAAAAAAAAAAACATTTCAACTATTTTACCATACTATTTACCAAATTTTACATTCTACACAATCATAAAATGAACAAATCACAGAAACAAACATAGGAATTAGTTTAAGAATATAAAATAATCGATAATATTTAATGTGTGGTTTTCGTGTTCGTGCCGTTAGCGGCATGCTAATAGACATAATAGTTAATAAAGAAAGATTGGCAATGTCATCTCTTGCGAAACATATTTTGCTTGTTGTCTGTTGCGGGAATTTTCCTTTCTGAGCTCCTTACTTCAACTGATCGACTGATTGATGATGCGACAGTTCAAAGCTGTAATATATATTTTTATTATTTATCTTATCTTAGTTCAATATCAATCTACTCACAATCGATCCCATAATCAGTAATTCACAAATTCAATATTTACTTCAAATTAATTTTAGGGTAGAATCTGTAAATGCTTTCAATAATTAATTCTATTTAGGTATAATAATGTTAAGATTTTATTTACAAGCTCATTTGTGCTTCCACTCTCTTCTTACACAATGATGACGAATTCAATAACAATAATGACGATTTTCTATTGGTATGACGTTTTTTCAACACGATCCATTATCTCCCACATTATCTTCCACAACGTAACAGTTGTACGAGGAGTCGTTGGATATAATCACTCGTTGGAACATTCCCCCCCTCGTGTCGCTCGAACACTGCTTCGACGTCACCATCTCCACTAATCTCTGCTTCGAATTCAGCATCTTCTTGAGTCCCTGCTCCGGCCCTGTTAGCCGTGATAACATTAAGTAATGCAAGTTTACAAACGGGTCCCCGCAAAACTCCATTAGATGTTTCCACATCTGCTCTGCGCACAACACCATCCAACGACGCCATAACGCATCCAAAATGTGCTGTAGCAGCCTCCAATTTCTCATTAGAGCTTTCGTTTCGTCCACGGGTGGCTTGCACCCCACTAGAACTAAGCATGATAAAATGATTCGGAGTCATTATCCAGTGGCATGTACGTCAATGGCCGCGAGTTGACCATGTGCGGGCCGAAATAATCGATTCCTACAAACGTGAGCGGTCGCAGGAGCGGCGTTACCCGGACTGAGGCAGTTGGCTCATTTTTGGTGCGACGGGCTTCGATTTATACAGTATGTCCCATAACAAAAATGCGAAAATCCATACCTCAGTTTCAAATAATTTTTTTTCATAGGAAATGATAAAGAAAATCATAATTTTATTTAGGGAATAGTTTATTATGCCTTTCATGATTACATTACTCAATATGTCCACCATTTTTCTCGATCACCTTCTCCAATCAGGGACGGAAACGAGAGCATACCTTTTCAATGTATGAGTCAGTCATCAAGGAAATGGAAGCTTTCAGAGCGCCAACACTCGGGTGTGAACATTCACAGGCCTTAGCCTGAACATATGCCCATAGTCGGGGCTGCTATGAGGCCAAATGTCCTTTGGTCAAAATTCCATGGTTTCCTTAGGCCTCGCTTGAGTCCTTTTTGAAATATGACACGGTGTACCGTCCTGTTGGAAAATGACGTGTTGATGTGCTCCAAAGTTAGTTTTCATCCATGGCAGAACGTGGTCCTTCAAAATGTTCATGTAAACCTCAGTATTAACTTTTAATCCAGCTTTGATAAATACTGGAGGCATTTTCAAGCCATTGGATGCAACTGCCCCGAAAATCATGACTCCGGCCGGATGTTTGGTTGTAAACTTGAATTTCACGTTTTCTGGAACATCTTCAATATTCTTCGGTGAAATAAACCTGTCTGTACGTGTGTTAGATACGGGATCGATGGTGAACATTTTCTCATCGGAGAATACGATGATGGTATGCTTCTTTTTTAATGCTGACACCAAACGTTTCGAGCGCTCTAGCCATAGTTCATTCGGTCTGTTACAAGGTGGCGCTTTACTCTTGCCCTGGACGAACATTTCAAGTCATCTTTGATCAACCATTGTATGGTAGTTTTTGAAATATAGGCTTCCTTAGCCAATTTCCGGATCGATCTGATAGGATTTTGCCTCACTTTGTCTCTCACTGATCTGATGACCTTCGGTGTGCGAGCGGACCGTGGACGGCCACTTCCTGGCTTCCGTGGACGTGGTCCATCAAGGAGTGAACGTTGGATACGGTAAACGGTAGCCTGGTGGCATCCCACATCGTTGCAATTTGTTTTACGGGCTTTTGGGCGAGCAGCAAACTAGTCACAACCTCCTTTGCGTACATTTTTCTCAACTTTGTTACTCGCGAGCCACTGTTTTGTTTACATCGTCAGTATACAGTCAGTTACAGTTACAGTTACAATTACACACACGCATTAAAACAGTAATAATAATGTTTAAAGCTGCCCAACAATAAGTATTGAAAACTTTCGCATTTTTTTATGGGACATACTGTTCCCAACTTTGCAATGTGAAATCTCTGCCGTACTTCATTCACAATCGTTTCATTGTTTGCGTGATGAAATTTGCGGTGATACCAATCCAGAAGTAGATTGGTAATCCGATGACCTCGCGGTAGAATGATCGGGTATTTGGTGTCGTATGCGATGTTGCCGCAGCTTTGATGCGGCTATCCACCCTTAGAACTCCGTGCTCGTCGAGAAAAGGAGGCCACTTTGCTATTGAACTGCTTCCATGTAGCACCTTCTTCCGTTCTTGCGCCAATTGAACGTTCTGCTTCAGAATAGCTACCTCGTCTGAATAGCAATCCGATTGCGCAAATCGCCACAGGGTTCTCTCTGCTTTCTGCAACTCTTCACTACACAATAAATCTGCTCCACCAGACAGCGAACCTCTAACTCGCCGCAAGCTCTTCTCCTGGAAGTGGTAGACGTAAGCAACGCTCTGCAACAGACGCTCGTATTTAGAAAACCGTTCTACGTCGATCATCGGAATAGCTAGGAAGTGACTGCCAATGTACGCTGATCGAAACTCCTCTATCGTTTCTTCTGGTTTATTCTCGTATTCGCTGCTCGGCCATTGACTCGAAATAGATGTTAACTGTAGTGGGGCTACTATAGTTTTTGAAGCAACTAGAGCACATCGTATCTGCCCACGGTCCTTAACACGGAAGTAAGCGACGGCAGAATATGCTTGAGCACTGCCATCAACGAACGTGTGTAATTCTAGGGAATCAAAACTGTTCACATCATACCCCGGACAGAAGCAACGAGGAACTTCTACGCTGTCCAATTCATGCAGAGCTTGCAACCAAAATTTCCATGCCTTGAAAACATCCTCCGGTATCTGCTTCTCCCAATCCACCTTAGCTCTACATACTTCCGATCCACTGGGGTCGGTAGCGAACCTACCAACCCCAGTGGATCGTAGATTTTCTTCACAAAGCTCAGCTCCATTCGTTTGGTTGGTGCGATCACACCTTCCGCCAATGCTTGAAGATGTTTTTGTAGCCTGAGTGAAAATCAGAACACATCTTAAATCGGCAGCCAAGATATTCCAAGTAGGCGCTCAAATCCACTTTGGTTACTTATCGAGAGATTCTTGACAGTAGCTGGTTTGACTTCTCCTATTGTTTCAAGAACCTTGAGCCTATTTGACACCCAGTTACGAATGTGAAAATCAGCCTTTTGGTGGACCTCCTCAACCTCCACAGAACTTGTTCAATTGCATCTTCCTCCATGTTGACACTGTCCAAGTATTCGTCAACATAGTGCCAGTTCTTGATTGCTGCCGCCGCTCTTGGATGATCCTGCTCGTTTTCCGCTGCATTCAAGTTTTTCATATACTGTGATTGAGCTGGTGAACACGTCGCTCCAAAGATCGCCACGTCGGATACCATAGTAATCATAGGTTGGGATGGCGAATTGCAGAACAGCACGCTTCGGTCCTTTCTTCTGATTCCGAGCTGCAAAAACATTTCCTGGATACCTCCAGAAAATGCCACCTCTCTTTGACGGAACTTGAACGTAACAGACAGCTAGGTCAGCAAATCAAGAGCTTTTAGCAACATTGAGTTTAACCTCCATTTACCTTTGCCGCTGCATCCCATTTTACCCTTACCTTCCCCGGTGTGTTAGGGTTTAGTATCACTCCGAGAGAAAGGTACCAAGTACGATGTGGGTAAAACTCTGCAATATCCTCATCTTGTACCACATGGATGTAACCTTTTGTCTGATAATTCTCTATTTATTGTCTCACGCGGATGCTTTTCAAGACTCTTTTCAAGACATTTTAGTCGACGTTCGGCCATCGGTTTGCTATCCGGAAATTTGATGTTATCTAGTTTCCACAGGACTCCAGTTTCGTACTTTCCACTCGTTGCTCTCACCGTAGTTTCTTCGAGGATTCGACGAGCTCGCTGATCTTCACTTCCTTCCAAATTCGGTGCCACAGAAACTCCTTGACTCAGAGAAAAATTCTTGTACGTATTCGTGCAGGTTCAGTTCTGCCGGTTCAACGCACATGAGCATCTGCCGGTGTAGGAACTGATGAGCTCCCCCTCGTAGGTTTCCACTAACTATCCATCCGACACGAGTTTTCACTGCGATTGGCTCCTGTTCCTCACCTTCACGAAGCTTCGATGTTGTCATGAGATGAGAATTGTTTAATCCGATTATCAAAACAGGAACGAACATCTGGAAACTCTTTACTGGCAGGTTCCAGAAATGTTCTCAACAGTGTATATTTCTGATAAATCAAGCCGCTTATTAGAACCAGGTTCTGATATTCCCAGCTTCATCAGTTATGTGCTAGCAATCTTTTTGTTCTTGTTGATCCTGCTGGTCCACTGAATGCACAGGGATTGTGATTTTTCTTCAGCTCCATGTTCGTCTGCTATGGCCTTTTCTACCAGGGTGACTGATGATCCATCGTCCAGAAACGCGTAGGCATCAACAATACAATTCTTCCCGTATAACGTCACCGGAACTATCTTGAACAACGTCGGTGAAACAGGCTGCCGAAGGATGGTGCTGGTAGCGTTGGTGGTAACCACGGATTGCACTGAAGAGGGCTCATAATGCAGAAGTTTATGATGGTGCTTCTGGCAACCTTTGAAGCCACAGACTTCACCTTCACAAGGCCAACGAGTGTGCGACAAGAGGCATCTGCGACACAGCTTATTTTCCTTCACCACTTTCCAACGGTCATCCAATGACACACATTTCTTGAAAGATGAACAATTCGCTATAATGTGGTCCGTGGCTTTACACGTAATGCACCGTTTATTTCCTTCACTTTCCTTGCTCTTGTTGCTCGTTGGGAGCTCCCCTCGTTCGCTCTTGGATTGGTTACTGGACAAGCTTGAATTTCTCTGGTCATAGGCAGCGTGTGCGTTGACGTGTGCCTTTTCCTTTGATCTTGGTTCTACCTCCTTAGATGTTTTGCTGTCATAAATAGGTTTATAACACTGCTGGTTGCATATGTCACCCTTCCCATATACTCACCTAAAACATACAAGTCAACAATTGGAAGGTTCTCTTGATAGAGCGCCAAACTAAATTTGATATTTGCTGGCAGCTTATCAACGAGCTCCTGGAGATGGATAGGGTTGGAAAGGTTGTTTTCCATACCGACAGCCTTCAGATGTACATATAAATTTTGGACAACTAAGCCAAAATGAACTAATGTTTGCAGCTTTTCACCCTATGGCGCTGTAGATGCGCGTACTTTGGCAACCATCTGTTCAGGCCTCCCATACAAAGCTTGAAGGGTGAAGAGAATGTGGCACAAATTGACGGCACGGGTGCAGAAGATAGTACTGATCGACTCCTTTGCTGCACCTTTGAGGGAACGTTGCAAGCGTAGTAGATTTTCCGAGTCTGAGTAGGCACAAGCTTCATTAGAATGCTTGTAGCTACTTATGAAAAGTGGTCAGCCTATTGGATCCTCAGAGAAAACTGGAAGCTCTTTACCGGAAGCGCCACCCTTACAGGGGGCGACCCCGGCGTAGTGGTTAACATCCATACCTCTCACGCCAAAGTCACGAGCTCGAATCTCAACCCCGGACAAGTTGCGAAAATACCCAAAAGGTATTTGAGTGACTAACGGCGGGAGATGAACCAGCCCAGGTCTGAAAATCTCGATAATAAAGGAATTTAAAAAAAAACCCACAGAACCGCTTCTGGGAGCTCTCATCTAGAAAACTGTTCAAGTGTGGAATCAGTAACAACCTTGTGATTGAAAACTTTAAAGAAATGTTCGAATTGAGTACCCAGTTCAGATTCTTACGAATCTATATTAAATATATGTCATCTGATATTAGTCTTCCATGCTATAATTTTCCTAGTGTTCGCTTCCCTTATCACAGTTCCTCCATTGACTATGATCTCTCCCTGAAACGGGCTATTCAATGAGTTCCAGATCAACTCGACTTATTTTAATTCCCCATATTTTTATTGAAAAGCACCAACATGTCAATTGCAATAGAAGAATATTCACTGATGGGTCGCGCATTGATGGATCGACTGGTTTCGGTGTCTACTATGAATACTTATCTGCCTTCCGGAAACTTCAGGCACCTTGTTCCGTATATGTTGCTGAGCTGGCAGCAATCAATTTCGCAATGAGGACAATTTCCGACATGCCCATAGACCATTAAGGAGTGTATCGATTATAAGCTATCCACATACATTTGCGTTGTACGCATGTATTTGTGATGGTTTTTTATGCTCTGAACACTGCATGCTGTGCGTTTGACTGTCAGCTTTCTTTTGTTTACTTGTTTGTGCGGTTCAAATTCTGCGTTTTCCAAATGTCGCGTATTGAAAAGGAAGTGAAAATTAAGGTTCTGGACACATGGCTAAGTGAGAAGGGTATTACTATGCGAAAATTGGCGAAGCGGTTTGGAATTCATCATGCGAGTGTTAAAACCACCATTAATAAGTTTGGGGACACTATTCTTTGGATGAGCTACCAGGAAGAGGCAGAAAACCCGGTTCTTCCAACCCGAAACTGGAGCAGAAAGTGGTATCTCTAATCATGAAGAACAAATCAATGTCAATACGTGATTTGGCCAAAAAAGCAGGAACGAGTGTCGGAATGATCCAGCGTATCAAGAGGCGAAACCAACTTAAGACCTACAAGAAGCAGAAAATCTCGAAACAAAGTGCAGAACAGGAGAACCGAGCAGCAACAAGGGCCCGGAAATTGTATTCGCGTCTTTTGCACCGTCCGGATGCATGCGTTTTGATGGACGATGAGACCTATGTAAAGGAGGACTCAAAAACCCTTCCAGGTCCACAATACTTTACTGCCGTCGTTGGGGAGGATGTGAGCGATGCGGACAGGTCGATTCAAGTGGAGAAATTCGGTCGAAAGGTACTGGTATGGCAAGCAATTTGTTCCTGTGGATCTGAAGTCAACCATTTTTTACACTACCGGAACTATAAATGCGGAAATCTATCGATCTGAGTGTCTCCAGAAGAGATTGTTGCCTTTATATAAGAAGCATAGTACACCTCCACTGTTTTGGCCGGATTTAGCGTCGGCTCACTATGCCAAAACCACTCTCAATTGGCTTGCGGAAAAGGGTATAGATTTCGTTGAGAAAAATATCAATCCACCAAATTGCCCTCAGCTTCGACCCATCGAACGTTACTGGGCAATCGTGAAGAGGGTCTTCAAGAAGACTGGTAAGGCAGCTGGGAACATGCAGGAGTTCAAAAAAATTTGGGCTCAAGCGTCCAAAAAATGCGATGCAACACTTGTCCGGAACTTGATGAAGAGCATTCGATCGAAAATTCGTAAATTCGTGAAGGAATAACTTAAATTTCATCCGGTCTTCATTATGTTCAAGTTTTACCTCGTACAATGAAGGATCAATTTTTTGTATGAATAAAATATCGGGTTTCAACATAATTTGAAAGAAAGTTTGTGGATAGCTTATTTTCGAAACACTCGTTATTTCATCTTCTCGGATAGTCTCAGTTCTATTGCGGCCCTCCAGTCGATGAAAACAGTGAGGCACTCATCTTACTTTCAATCTTACTCAAAAATAAGGGAGCAGATGTGTGCGTTGGTCGAAAGATCATTTAGGATTACCTTTGCCTGGGTCCCCTCACATTGCTCAATTCCAGGCAATGAGAAGGTCGACAAAAGAAGGCGAGATTTTTGAAAAAAAGAATGGCACATGACCAATTTTTCCCATTAATACGTCAGCGTTCTCTTGAAAGTTGGCAAAACGATTGGACAAGTAATTCTCTTGGGCGGTGGTTACATTCCATTATTCCAAATGTTTCGTCGAGATCGTGGTTCAAAGGTCTGGATGTAAGTCGCGGTTTCATTCGTGTGATGTCAAGACTTATATCCAACCACTACTCGCTAGACGCACATCTCTACAGAATTAACCTCGTCGATAGCAACATATGTAGGTGCGGAACCGGTTATGATGACATCGATCACGCAGTTCGATATTGCCCGGATAATGATGCCTCTAGAGCACGACTATTGGATACCCTAGTGGCCCGAAGTAGACAACCCTCCCGCGAGGTAAGAGATGTTCTGGGAATGAGTGATCTCCCCTACATGCAAGCGATTTACGAATTCCTTTGTTTGTCTGATCTAAGAGTGTAATGTCATCACCCCCTCCCCTCCAGTCTAGTAAATTCCCTGCCATTGTGTCACAGTTATACTATGCTTTTGATTTCGTGCTACTTTTACCTGCCCAGCAAGCAGTGGTCACCCATCTGCGGCTTAGTTCCTGAAAGGGACTACAGGGACCGTGGATTTCGTTGATGTCACAACCATGAGCAGCAAATAATACCTGCAATAAGTTCAATAAGCCCCTTCCAAACGATAATGTGACCCTTTATCCTCGAGCTAGCCACGAGTAATTGGCACCCCATTTTACTAAAATTGAAAAATCATACATTGTAAATAACAATATTGGGGCCTCCCTTAGCTCAGTCGACAAAGGCGCAGCTACAAAGTAACACCATGCTGGAGGTGGCTGGGTTCGATTCCCGGTCTGGTCTAGTGATTTTTCGTTAAGGAAAATTTCTCTACACCCTAAGCATAGGGTATGATTGTACTTGCCACACAACCATACTAATGCAAAAATGGTTCCTGGCATCAAAAGCTCCCAATTAATAATTGTGGAAGTGCATTTAGAACACTAAGTTGAGAGCAAGCAATAAGCTAATTGTGAAAGCAATAAGCTTGAAACGCTAAGAAAGAAGAAAGCAATAACAATGTTGAATATGCCTGAGCCTAACAAATAAACGAACTAATTAAAAAAAGATACTGGTGTTCGAGAAACGAGGCTCAAGTTTTTTTGTTTTGCTTTGGTAAATAAGGCGCTGAATTCGATTTTCATTGGATGCTACTGAGTTCTTCTCTCTATTTCCAGACTAATTTTTTGTTCATGACGAATTAGAATTAGAATTGGAGAATTGCATGTTTTTGTTATTGTAACAGCTACCGACGATGTTAATATTGTTAACTCAGACATAGTACAGTTGAGAAATGCTACAACCAGTTAACTCAAAATTAGGGTTTCTTAAGTCTGTGTAATTCTGTTTCAAATGGATTTAAAGTCGGTTTCCGGTCTACCAACCATTTTTTGAACATAAGTTCTCTACAGACTGTTTTGTCACGCAAAATGTATTGCTTCTCTTATAGATGACTGTTGTTTACGTTTCCATACATGCATTTAGATACATTGAAAACATGCAGATTGTTGGGGTATTGATTTAAATCAGAAGGCATTTGTACTAGATGTGACCGCATGATTTTAAATATCATACCAAAGTTTATTTTAAATTTCTTGAAAATCAATTGGTAAGCCTAAAATGGGACTTAATTACATACTCGCAAAAATTTCAAGCCTACTGATTTCCCCATTAGCTAAGTCTTTGCTTTCAACTCAGTGATCTAAATGCACTTGCACAGTTATTAATTGAAAGTCTTCGTTGCAAGTACCATTTTTGCATTAGCGTGATTGTGTGGCAAGTCAACCATACCATTAGCACTGGTAATCGAGAAATTTTCCTTTACAAAAAAAAATCCTAGACCGGTCCTGGATCGACCAGTCACTCAGTTTGAGGAGGAGGAGTGGGAAGGGGGGTATGAACTTCGTTGCAAGTACCATTTTTGCATTAGCGTGATTGTGTGGCAAGTCAACCATACCATTAGCACTGGTAATCGAGAAATTTTCCTTTACAAAAAAAAATCCTAGACCGGTCCTGGAATCGAACCTAGTCACTTCTAGCATTTTGTAGCTTTGTAGCTGAGGCTTTACCGATTGAGCTAAGGATGGACCCTACATTTGATTTATTTTTTCAGTAATTTGTGTTTAGATCGGCAGATATGTAGGCCCCAAATACGGCCGGAACTACATGTTTTGGGTTCATTTACGTTATTCATTTACGATAACAGTGCTATTGATAGCTTGGAGGAAAATTGGAAACATGATAGATACTAATTTTATAAAAGAGTTGTTGGAAGTCCTCGATAAATTCAATCCAAAAGGTATCTTTTACCAGACCGGGATAGTAACCATTATCTCCGGCTTCGTTGGTAACTTTGCCAACTTGGACTATCTTAGTTCCGCAAGTAACAATGATGACCCTTATTCTTATTCTGCTAAAACTTTTTTTTTAACCTTGGATAAAAGATTCGTCAATTGGTGAATAGTGAAATATACCTTACCGTCGATATCAACGAAATAATACAATGAAAAGAATTCCTTGAACAAAGTTTTCAAAAACCTATCAATCCTCAAAAAAAATCCTTAAACACGTACACGGTTATTTAAGACTTAGATGAAAAAATTGAATAAAAAAATGTTGGAATAGTTGTGTTAGCGTCTGATTTTTCCGAGATGACATCATACGGCGACTAAAGTCGACAGAGCCAACACTGCCACTGTGGGAACAAGGTTAAGTTGCCCATTCAACTGTACATAACACCATGGCGTTTAACCGCAAGCACAAGTGTGGCAAACTGTCTCGTTGTGTAAGATAATTTACACGTTACGATTCATATTGCACAGTTGCATTATTTGCTTAGTGACTTATTTATTCACGAGTAGAGACCAATTGTAAGATTACTGCGAAAAGTGGCAATTGATGAATAAGGTTTCCGAAATAGAGTATGATCCAATTACGGTTATCCGATTAAAAGAACTGGTCGTCATATGATTTACTACAACATTGATAACTACAAAGAAAAACAACGAGAACTCGGATACTTTAAAACCATTTTGACGAATTTAAGACTATTTGTCCAAAAGATTCGATTGACCGAAAGATTGTTTACATATTGTCCAATAAAACGGACTTCCACATTTTTTCGTGTCTACGCGATATACAATAAACTATTTATAACAAAAAATTCAAAATCGAATCATAACTTCGACGTTTGGCACCCATATTCTTTAAGTGTTTGCCAAACCTTGAAAGTAAAACGTTCGATTGAAATTATTGTAAATGTTTCAACGTCAATCATAATATATCTTATGCATCTTATATTGATCATAAGATACATTATGATTGGCGTGGAAACATTTGAAGTAATTCACAAAATTGGGGACTTTAAGGGTGTACGAAAAATGGCACTATGTCCAGAGGGGTAAATTTTATGCGGAAGAAAGCGAACAAAATTTCAATTGAACAAGTTTTAAAATAGAAATCTAATACAACTGAACAAAATCCTCTTATGGCTCGTAAGTAAAGTCGTTTAATAAACAAGTAGACTAAACAATGAAAAGTTTCAAATCTCATTGGTTGATTTTTTTTTTAAATCTTTTATTTTACGTCGGCCTATTTCCTCACATGGTGACAATCACCGACGCCAGGAAGACGACTCCACTACCTGGACCCTACCTAACGACTCATGAATATGAACCGGGACCAACGGCTTTACTTCCCTTCCGAAGGAAGACGTGACCAGATTTTTTCGCCTCAGAAAAACCACCGACGTCGACTGGGATTGAACCCAGACCCACTGGGGTGCCAATTAGCAGTCACGCTTACCACTACACCACCGACGCCGGCTCTCATTGGTTGATAATTAGTATAATTTTGATAATTATGATAATTCCGATCATTCGCTGTTTTTTTACCGTAACATGAAAATTTTAGAGAAAATTTCAAAGAAAAGTTGATCCTGAAGCATTTGAGAAATGCGTAATAAATAAAAATTGGACATACTAAATGTTATTTCATTGTTTATTTATGATTTTGAGGCCATGACTAAGGACTAAGATTTTATTAGCTTCAGTCTTTAGAGTCCCGAAACCCCGACAAAAATTTGATGTAACGCTCCACCTGTGAACAAGTTTTTTTAGGATAAGAACTTCAAATGAAAGTAAACTGTACATCACTAGTGTAAAAAATATAGTACAGTGCAGTGCATCGAACTGTTGGCAATCGTGTATTTAATGCAATCATTACCAACATCGTCAAGAAAATGGAAGCGGAATACATAAAGGAAAGCATCAAACGACTATTCAAAAAATTGGACCGTAAGACTTTGGAGTGCTATTCTCTGCACCTGAAGTTAGCCAAGGAGTATCCGATAAAATTCCAGGAGTTCTTATCCCGAGCCAAGGTGGCAGAGGAATGCGAATTGAATAGGAAACGAACGATCCTAGATAGGAAACTCAACAAGCTAAGAATAGGATCCCAACAGACACGGACTACACATCACACCAAGGAACAAGCCACACCTACACCCACCATCACCACGACACCGATGGTCCACGCCATAAAGGGACTGGTTGTCAACCTATCGACGACCGCATTCACGAAAGTACAACTGGCTCTCCTCAACAAAGGATTAGGATACGCGGTTACAACCAAGCCCGACGTGGAGCAGATCATCATCGACGTGGAGACAGCGATTAAACACACACTCCCGACATCTTTACAAAACACAGCTAGGACTATCCCTTCAAACATTATTAAGGACGGACAAAAACAAGGACACAACAACGCAAAGGAAATTCTCATCGTTAAGGTACTGAAGTCTAAGCCTGTTTTTTACCTAAAAGCAGACAAAGGCAACAAAGTCGTCATCATGGATAAGGAGGACTACGACATGCAGATGGCTTTAAAAATCAGTAATGGACCTTACAGGCAGCTTCGAGTAGACCCCCTACCAAAAATGGTGAAACACATGGATAAAACACTAAAGGAGTGTAAAGCAGTACTAGGGGATGCAGCAGTCCGTCTTCGCGAACCAAACCCCATCCTTCCCCGAATTAAAGGCCTCCCAAAAGTCCACAAACCCGGAAACGAAATGAGGGAGATTGTTTCATCTGTAGGATCTCCAGCCCATAAGCTAGCGAAATGGCTAGTGAAAGAATTTCAAGGTATCTCCGAGCAATTCCCAACAAGCTCAGTTCGTAACTCTCAGGAATTTGTACAACATCTTCTTTCATCAGGTCATATAAATGAAAATAAAGTAATGGTATCTTTCGAAGTCACCGCCCTTTTCTCTAGCGCACCGATCAAGGACACGATTAACCTTCTAGAAGATTGTCTTTTAAAACAAGGAGATGATACAGCATGGAAGCAAAAGGTGCGAATGTACCTTAAGCTCACCCGACTTTGCATGGAAGAGAACTACTTCACTTTCAGAGGTTCTTTCTATAAACAACTAAAAGGAGCCCATATGGGAAACCCTCTATCCCCATTCCTCTGTGAACTGTTTATGGCAAATCTAGAAACCATCCTAAAAACGGAAGGATTACTTCCAACTCGTTGGTGGAGATACGTCGACGACATCTTCGCCGTAGTTAAACAAGAGGATCTCCCCTTAATTCTTCAAGCAATCAACAATCTCCACAAAGACATCAAGTTCACCCATGAAATAGAAAAGGATGGGAAACTTGCATTCCTCGACCTTCTGGTAGTAAGAGAATCATTGTCATCATCGTCTTTAGAGTTTGAAATTTTCAGAAAACCCACAAACACCCAAAGAGTCATCCCTTACACTTCAAACCACTCGTTCCAACATAAAATGGCCACTTTCCACCACATGATCCACCGAATGTTGACCCTTCCTCTCAAACCGGAAAAACCAAAGAATTAGCATATATCTTCGAAACTGCTAGACTCAATGGTTACGAAAAGACGACCATTCAAGCTATCATCAAAAAAAGGAAAAACTTCTTCATAGGAAATCACAAACAACCCTTTCCGTTTCACCTGAACCCCTGAAACGTGTGTCTGTCCCCTTCGATAAAGATATTACACAAAAGCTGAAGACTCGACTTAGGGAATTTGGCGTCGACTTAGTTTTCTCTAGCAGGCACAATCAATTGGCATCGTTGTTAGGCTCCACCAAAGATTCAGTAGATGTACAGACTGGACTCGAAAAAAATGAGACACACAAAAATGATCACCAAAAATTCATTTTAAATCGGATACTTCTCAAATTTTCTGGGATTAAATAACTATATATTAGCTATGTTTTGGCATAATTTATTTTTTGAATTTCCTCCCCCAAGCTGAATGCTCGTACATTTCTCTTAACACTGCTCATGAGATCTTGGGCGAGGCTTTTTCCATCTTTCTTACACAATTTCTCCCAGCCTTTCTTCAAAGCTTCATCGGTTTTCGATGTTCTTCCGCTTTTCTTCAACTTCTTCTTCATTATCGCCCAAAACTTTTCGATCGGACGAAGGTCCGGTGTATTTGGCGGGTTTGCCTCCTTCGGGACCACATTAACGCCCTTCGCTTCGTACATCCATTACAGGCTTGGCGTAATGGCACGAAGCGACATCCGGCCAGAACAGTGTGGGACCACGGTGAAAGCGGAGGAAGGGCAGCAAGCGCTTCGGCAAGCATTCCTCTCGATAAATCTGCCCGTTTATGGTGCCGGTTGTAACGAACGGCTTGCTGTACCGTCCGCACTCGCAGATCGCCTGCCACGACAGGTACTTTTTCGCGAATTTGTCCATCTTTCTCTTCCGGAACCTCCATGCGGGACGTACCGACAAAAAACTCGAGGCCGGGGATTTGTTTGGTGTCCGCCTTGATATATGTCTCGTCGTCCATGACGAGATAGCCTGGCTTGACCAGTCACTCACGGTACAGCTTCCGCGCACGCAATTTGGCCACCGTGTTTTGCTTGTCAGTCCAGTTTGGCGCCTTCCTGTCCTTAAAAACACGTAGCCCAGCCCGCTACGTATGGTCTGCTGGACGAACCACTTCGACGAATTGACCTTTTTGGCCACGTCTCGGGTGGAAAGGTTCGGGTTATTCTTAAAGTACACACTTAGAATTTTTTACAGAAATCTGTAAAAGTTTACCGAATTCTCAACAGCTGAACGTTCGGTTATCCAATTTAACGGATTTCGGTAAAATTTTACAGTTATCTGTAAAAAAATTACCGGATTTCGGTAAAATTTTACCGAAATTCGTTAAATTGGATAACCGAACGTTCAGCTGTTGAGAATTCGGTAAACTTTTACAGATTTCTGTAAAAAAATCTAAGTGTGTACTGCCTTAGCTTCCGCGCCTTCTCTGGATATTCCGTTTCGGCCGCTTCCAGCGCGCCGCTCGATGGTCTTCGTCTCCTGGAACATCTTCACAACGCGGGACATGGTGGAATGGTGCATTCCAAGCCTTTTGCCGATCCATCTGTGCGACTGACCAGGATTATCGATCACCGCGCCCAAGATTTGCTGGCATAGCTCTTCTTTTTTCGAATGCATGTTGAAAACTACTTGACAGATCGCAATAAAATTTTGCACACATAAACATAACACTCTAAACTATTATTTCATTAATTTTTAACCACGCCATAAAAAGTTACACTCAAAACAAAGTGTCGCATTTTTTCCGAGTCCAATCTTTATTAGGCAGAGCAGGGGTATACAAAATTAAGTGTAAACACTGCAGCAAAATGTATGTAGGTCAAACAAAGAGAACCTTGGCAACAAGGTTCAAAGAGCATTTAGCGGAGGTGACTAAGGCTGTCAAACAGACTGACAAAGGAATTTCACATAACTTCAAATCGACAGTTGCAGAACCCATCTTTACGGAAAATCACGACATAACGACGAATGACATCACAATCTTACGGACCACCTCTACACCCTGAAAATTAGACGACATCAAAGCCGACGCAGTGGAACACCCGCTGGTACGGAATAATCAGGTTAGGTATAAGGAAAAGGCGAGGTAGATATCAAGCATAATATTTGTTTTGGACTCAGGATAGGTTAGGTACAAAAAATGTTAGCTGTAGGTACAAGTGTTTGTATTTAGAAAATAGGATAAACACGGCAGGTGACGAAGGTTTTCTTTCAGTCGAGTATTAGTACACGACACTGAAGAAGTCTGCACATTGTAGACGAAATACGCGTATCTGTCAAGATAAGCAATAAAGGTAGTTGGAATTAAATGGAAATTACTAATCATTCTTCATATTTTCTAGTTACAGGTATTCCAATAAACAGCTCACACTCTCCATAATTCACAATAATAGTTAGGGAACATAATATGCGTATGTACAAAATATATCTGACAGCCACTGGTTTGTCACTGAAAATAAAAATTAGATTTGTATTTATTTTATAATAGACCTGGAAAAGCTAAGAACATAGTAGATCATTCTGACTATCTAAGATAAAATTTCAATAAAAGATTTATGATGCTTTCTGAAAAGCAACATATTATTCTATAGGACACATTTTCAAAAAAAAATCTTCATACTGTTCTAGTTACGTTTCATAGACAGTAATTTGAGTGATCAAAGAGCCCAGTTGCATGATTTCTGAAATAAATGACTTATCTGATCATAATACCTCTAAACAAAATATTTAAATTCAATCCTATACTGCTAATAAGCGCATGCCAGTATTTCATGAATATAGTAGTTGAAGTTCAGAAGTTCAATTTTAAAGTAAATGTTATGCTGAAATGCTGAAAAACAAATTGATCCTTTAATGCCTGCCATGTTGTTCTTGAGATAAGCGGTTTTTATATGGTAGATAAAATGGAAAAACTAATTGATATGATATTACCACAATGAAACTGACTCTTAGCTTCGGGTCTTGAAAAGGAACCCCTACTGAGCCCTTGCGGCACGTTAAGCCATCCAGTTCAGCGCAAGGGATTAATCAATGAAAAATGGCGTAGATACACAAAATAGACGAAAAAAAGTACATCAATGTATTATTACTTATCATGATTCTTTGATTTCCGTTTGCTTTGGTATAACCGTTGAATTTTATTTGCGATTTTTTTGCGCTTCACGATGTTTATATTATAGTCATTTTGTTCAAGAGACTATTACTGAAGCATTTTTTGAAAAATTCGAAATCGAAGCAACCTTCTTCCATTGTATAAGAATCAAGGCTGGAAAATGTCATTTTTGATTAAAAATTGCCTACGATTTTGACCGCAATACGCCCGAAAATCTCATCGTGCGAGAAAACGACGATGAAGATTTTCTTCTAAATCTCATCGATTTTTTCGTCATGATAGCGCGTGACAGTGTCATCGCTATTACAAACTAGTCTATCGATGTGACTGTTAGTGTCATCACAAACCATCAAATATCATTTCCACCCTGTCGATTACATATTATTGTTTGGCTAATTTCAAGTCAACTAGTTAGAAATTTATGAAACAAAACGTATGAGAAAAAATCTCAGACGAAATGATTCAGCTGCTGAATACTCTTTATGCGGCTTAAATTTAAATTATTGTCTTAGTACTTTAACAAAGACCAAGTCACCTGGAATAAAACTGTGCATACTACAAGAATTTCATTTTTTTAAATAAAATCAACATTTCCCGAATTATGTTTGAGTTTTCCGATCTTCCGATTTTTTTCTATACAATTTATTAACCAGCCCAATTACCACAAAAGTTCAACTCAGTGGACGCAGTGGTTCTACGCCCCAACAAAAAAAAAACCAGCCCAATACTTTAGAAAACAACATCCATTAAAAAAAAACATCTAAGAACCACATAACTTAAACGAGCATCCAATTAACATAACAAAAAGTACCATACATGGACTCGTTAAAATAGAAAACATGTATCTAAAATGTAAGCACATGAAAAAGAACCTGAAATCACATGCAATTTTGGCAATAAAACAGTAAAACAAATTCTGAGAACTTGTTGATAGTTTCCTCAACAAAATTCCTCAAGCATTTTGTCAAAATTCGTTAGGCAAATGCAATTAATGTTTTTTTTTTAGTTCACATTTAAATTGAAATTTTTCTAATTAGCTAAGTACATCGGTCCTGTAAGTTTTTTTTATTAGTATGATCATAACTAGTCATCATTTTGCAATTAAGAGAATACAAATCACAGTTTCCACAGCCGTTATTGATTTAAAAAAGTATCAATGCAAGTGCACAATCACGAAAGTATCCGATATAGTATCAACGATGTCGCTCCAATAAAAACTAAAATTTATTTTTCCAAAACATCGAGGTGAAAAAACTGAAAAACAATCGAAAAATAGGGAAATAACACAATGTTCCATTCACTCTGAAAACATCCTTGACGTAATGTTTTATCAATTAAGTATCGTTTTGAAACCTATAATATTGAAATATGAGACATAAATTAAAAAAAAAAAAATCATACCTAGGATAAATTTATGCATATGTTTTATCTATATGTTCGTTCTTACGCAAAACATCCTCATGCAAACAGTCTTTATACCAAACTGACTATTCATCTCTGCACTGTCGTTACCACTTTGAGCTTTCCCTTAAGGTTCTATCAGCAAAACTGTTTCACTGTTAATTACTGAAAGCTACGAACCTGTTTGATAGATCGATAAACATGTGATAACTTACCATCAAATGCATTTCTGGTCCAGAAGTAGGAGCGGCAATTAGAAAATTTTAATTTTCATGCTTCCACATTCAAATGGATTTAACATTCCGCTACCAGCTACGGTTATGAGTCACAAGAAGAAAAACATCAGGTATCACAACAGCATGTAGTCCAACAGTTGGATATAAAACAAAAAAAAGCACAACATCATCGAAGCAGCAACAAACCAAACATTTCGAATTAAATTCACTTCCCTTTTCAAAGGTTTTTTACACTCACTATTAAAACAACAATACGGATGCCGGTCATGTGTCGAGAAGTAACCTTAGGTGACTTTTTGCTCACTGAACCATGACGAAGGTAACTTTTACTCTAATTTGGAACGTACCCTAGAGAGAACTATTCTTCCAACAGTTATTGTTTTATTTTGTCAGCTACTACACTCATGTAAGCGTGAAGTTTGCGCGCGCCGGTTGAAAGTACGTTTAACCACGTCCGGAGAATATACTCTACTGAAAAGCATGGCGCGAAGCATAGCTTGGGGCCCCAGAGTATTTCCAGTGTGAATGGATTGAACAGTGCCTCTTGGAAAGGTTTCATGTCGGTGTGTTCCTCTGTACACTGCATATTATAGTAGGATTGATCAAAACTTAATTCCACTACTGCAGCAATCGCAGAGTAGTTTTAAGTGAGAAACCAGTATCACATCTTCACACTAACATGGTTAATACCTCTCTTTGTACAATTTATATTAGGTGATATAGAGTTCCATGCTATAAACATTGTTTCCAATGAAAACTCGACGTATCAATGTCGTTTTGAAAAAAGGTTTTTTTTTTTTTTGTATAATAGGTGTGGGGGGGGTTTTTTCTGCGCATCGAAAACTTTAATTTGATCTAATTTAGACGTTGTGAAGACTGATAAATTTTATTATCAACTTTATCAATTTATCAATTTTATTATCTCTCAAATTATTTCATAAAAATACATCTGTCACTACCATGGGATAAGAAATGATGATAGAGATTTTTTTCAAGGATTGGATGATTAATCAGAATTAGATGATTTATCATAATAGAACGTCACATTATTTTAAAAATCGCGATTAAAAACAAATTTATTTATTTTACAATTACTAAACACTGTATTCGATGAAATTTGGACACACGCAATTTTTCGTAACTTTTTAGCGTGTGGGTAAAAATTATTGAAATTTTAACTGAATGTATTTCATTGTGTTGTGTCAATTGTGTAATGAGTTTCGTGAAAATCGGTCGAGTGATTTCAGTGATGGCTTCGAATGAAGAAATAGTGCGCCAACAAATTTTGGGCACTCACTTCGAAAACCCAAACTCTTCTCATCGATGGATCGGAAAACAGCTCGGAATCGCACATTCAACCGTATCTCATGTGATCAAAACGTTCAAGGACCGTAGGACAACCAAGCGGAAAAATGGTAGTGGCAAAAAACGTGGCACATCAAATCCGGAGAAGGCCAGGATGGTATTGAACCAATTTAAGCGTTATCCCAACATTTCGATCAGGGATGTTGCGAAAAAGGCGAAAATTTCAGTTTGTTTTGTGCAGAAAACAATGAAACGTTCTGGATTATATGTGTACAAGGTCCAGAAGGCACCGAACCGGAGCGATAAACAGAACTCGGTGGCCAAAACTCGTGCAAGAAAACTGTACAGGGAGTGGCTCACAAAACCGTTCTGCATTGTGATGGACGATGAGACCTACATTAAAGCCGACACCAAACAAATGCCAGGACAGGAACACTACGTCGCCACTTCTATGTTGGCCGTTCCGGAGAGTGTACGGAAGAAGAAACTGTCGAAATTCGCCAAAAAAATCCTTGTCTGGCAAGCGATCTGCGGATGTGGCAAAATGAGTCAGCCCTTCATCACCTCTGGGACCGCCAACGGACAAATCTACAAGGACGAATGCCTCCAAAAACGACTTCTGCCCTTCTTGAGATCTCACGATGGCCCGACACTGTTTTGGCCGGATTTGGCATCTGGCCACTATGCCCGGCCCGTCTTAGACTGGTACAAAGATAATAATGTAGTTTTTGTACCAAAAGACGTCAACCCTCCAAACACTCCGGAACTTCGCCCAATTGAAAAATTTTGGGCAATCATGAAGGCAAAGCTCGTTAAAACTCCAAAACTGATAGAAAATGAACTTGACCTAAAGAAAGTGTGGTTAAAAGTAAGTAAGCAAGTCGGTCTATCATTGCCCAAAATTTGATGAAAGGGATCAAGGCAAAGGTGCGGGCATTTGGGTTGGGAGAAGAGGTTTAGTAAACAAATGATGTCAAAACTTAACCATTTAGTAGAACTTTATTTCCAGAAAGTTTGAAAAGAATCGGGCTCAAGGAAAATTTTTGGTGACCTATTTTGTGTGTCCAAATTTCATCGAATACAGTCTTTATTACCGCGGAAATCAGAAAAAAAAACTTTATCGATTGGATGGTAAAAAACCAAAAAAAATTGTTATGGTTGGGTTGGTTTGGTTGGTTGGTTGATTTATTTAGTTTTTTTTCCCTTCCTTGCTTTTAAAACATTTTTTTAGGTAGTCAGTATAGAATAATTGAAAAAAAAAAAAACCTTCTTCTTTTTTATTTTTTTTTTTTTTTTTTTTATGGGGTATTTGGGGGTGTTTTTTTTTTCTTTTTTTTTATTTTATTTTATTAAAATAAACAAATATTGTAATATTTTAAAATTTTTTTGTTTTCTTTTTTTGGGGTGGGTTAAATATAGAGGCTATTCGCTCCTTGAGGCTATAGCACTCCTCTTATTTTCTAATAAAATTCCAAGGGCCTCTGAGTGCTTTATCTTCGTGTTATTTTATCATCACCTTTGTGTGGGTCCCATCCAATTGATCAATTCCGGGCAATGAGAGCACGGACTTGCTTGCTTGCTGCAAAAGTGGGCGTTATGGAAGGCGATATGTCTGATCGACAAATCACCTTCAATGATTTTTTCCCTATTTTTGCCAACTCGTTATCTGGCTGCATATGTGGAGTTAAGGAGATTTGGGGCGGTGGTAACATTCTATCATCCCTAAGGTGTCGAAGAAATCTTGGTCTAGGGGGATGGAGAGGTGGGTCGAGACTTCATTCGTGTAATATCTCACCTTATAAACAAGGTTACCCGGACGCAGATAATGAAATTAGGTGTTGTTCGGGGCATCGTGGAGTCAGAACTGAACTTTATGACTTACTTCGGTCTCGAGGTAGACAACTTGACTTAGCAAGTCATATTTATGTTATCTCAACCGAATGGCAACAAGTGTGTACCTAGGGAACCCAATGTACCGATTCGAGAAATTTTAGCTTTTCTTTGATCTGGAGTTTATGAAATTCTTTTATGTGTTTTTGACTAACAGTAGCCTTAGATTGGAGCTGAGCTTCAAATGGTGAGTTGACAACTTTGAAGGAGGGTGCGACCGACCTCTGGTTCTCACAAGTTCCTGCCTCACGCCTCCACGAGTCATATGATCACCAAATACTGACAGCTGAAACATGGAGACGCTGGTTGGCGTAGCCTAGACAATGTTGTTATTTTGACAATAGCGAAGTGAGGGGGTGCGACTGAAGATTGTGTACCTGTAAATCATTGTGTTTACCCATACCTGTAAATCATATCATATTATTTTCGATTCTCATTTATTTATTTTTATCACCGTGAAATCTGCTCAAGCAGCGTAGGGCAGTCAACAACGCCGATTAGGATGTCAAAGACCAGCAGACGCTGCATTTTAACACGTCTGACAGTCAGTGGTTCCATATTATTCCATATTTATCAGTTTGCAACGGTCCGAGTACGGAGGAAGGTTGTTAGGGTCATTTCAAGGAAGTGAACGAAGTGCGAAACCAACGAACTTCTTCTGTACGCGTTCAATGGAACCAATGGGTGCCACATAATAAGGAGACCAAACGGGGGCCGCATACTCAAGGATGCTCCGCACCAAACTGCAATAGAGTGATTTTAAAGCATAGATGTCAGTGAACTCAGAGGCATGCCGTCGGATTAGCCCTAACACTGAGAAGGCTTTAGCAGTCGTGATTCCCACATTCTGATTGAACTGTAGTTTGGCATCGATGGTAACTCCCAGGTCGCAGATTGAAGCCACACGATCCAGATGCGCAGACCCCATGCTGTACTGGTGATGAGCGGGATTGTTGGAGCGAGTGAAGGATATAACTTTGCATTTATCGTTATTAACACGCATACCATTGTCGATTCACCAGATTAACAATGTGTTAATATCCTCTTGTAAGGCAAAACAGTCGCGTGGAGAACATATTACACGAAAAAAATTGAGATCATCGGCGAACGATAGTTTGAACGACGAGCACAAATCGTTAACGAAGATGTTAAATAAAAGCGGGCCCAATACGCTGCCTAGAGGTACTCCTGACGGCAGGAGAGATATGAAAAGAGCCACTTTGTTAGCCAGTCAGGATAGCCGATGTGTTTGAATTTGTCAATGATCAAAATATGAGGAACAATGTCGAATGCCTTAGCAAAATGGAAAATGAATGGAAAAGGGTTCCTGGAGTCGCCAGTCTCTTTTCATGAAAAAACACACGGCCTTATGGCCGTAGTCTCCCGAAGATCCTAACTAACCTCAAGACGATCGTGAGGAATTGGTTACCACCCTCTAACTTAAGATGATGATATGATGTGTATGATATGTACTACCACCCATTGTAGCACGGAAACGAAGTCCGACAGCAATGGGCTCTTCTCTCTGTTAGACTTGATCAAGCTCTAATAACCACTGATTATCCTAATCATGCCATTGTATGAAGGGCCAAAAACGGGTTGGGTGGATCGATAGGCAACATCAGTTATACGTTTCCACAGGGATAAAAAGAATCTCCTTAAAACAACATGATTGAACAATTGGTCGTAAGAGCGAGCTATCTAACATCTAACATCCTTATTCACAAACTGTTACATTATATATTCATAGAATAGTGTATATATTTTTGTAAATGAAAAATACTACAAGCATTCGAATATATCCGCGTTTTTTTGCTGGCCTAATAGTTATTGCTCCTGAGTTAGGATAACAGGGAAGATTTAATTGATAGGGAGTTAAAAATAAATGGACATAAAAAAACAACACGAAATGAAAAATACATTCAGTAATAATTGCAAAAGCTTACCACAGATTCCGTTGCAGCTTCTCGTATTCAAGGCACTAGATACTTCTTAATCATAAGGGGAGAAGACAAGATCAAAATGATAATTGGACAAAGAAGACATAATAATTAAAAGTATGTATAACCTATTAGGTACAAATAACAAAATTATTTTACAGTTAATATATAAATTACGAAAACATAAATTATGATACAAATAGTAATGATGATGATAAAGATGAATGGTCATGGTAATGAATAAATAATGTCATATAAGATAATAAATATAGTGAAGGGATATTATAATGGCAGCAGGGTAAGTGCACCCTTCTTTTTGGGGAAATGCTCCTTAAACTTTAGAAAAATGCTCCTTAGATGCGGTATAATGCAATCGGAGGTATTAACCTTCTGGTTAGCGCTTGCCGGTTGTTTTGACGGGTCTTAAGTTTCTTCAAGATTGTATAGCGGAGCTTCACTCCGCAATCTTCTAAGTAGTTTTGACGGGTTTAAATTTAATTTTGACGAGTTCTAATTTCATTTTGAAGAGTCTTAATTTTGTTTTGACGGGTCTTAATTTCGTTTTGACGACTCTTAAATTCAGAAACTTAAAACCCGTCAAAACTATACAATCTTGAAGAAACTTAAGACCCGCCATCAAAACACCCGGCAAGTGCTAACCAGAAGGTTAATACCTCCGATTGCATTATACCGGGCAAACGCATCTAAGGAGCATTTTTCCAAAGTTTAAGGAGCATTTCCCCAAAAAGAAGGGTGCATTTACCCTTTGCCATATTATAATATGAACTGCAAATCACATGTGTGCCGATTGCTGTTTTGTTGCAATTGTAGACAAACTTGCACATCTATTACGAATCAGAAAATTTAGACAATGTATGACAGCAATTTGTTTTTTTTTTTTGTAAAATAAGTTGGTTTTATTTGTCAGTTTTTAGAACACATTACATATTCACAATTCTCTAAGCTATATCGAAGTGAAATTTTAGTGCATCTACATCAATTGGATCGTTACATTCACAAATAAAGCAGATGTATTTATAAAAAAGTTTAGGCGCCTCCACACGCCTTCTTCTGTCTATTCCTGCTAGTGCAGATCTCACCAATTCTTCAAAAGAGAATCGTCTCCATCCATCCATGATGAGTGTTATCCTCTGCTGTAAAACCTCCCAAGTCGGGGCGACACGAACACAAGCACAAAATTTCTGGAGAAGAGATTCAGTCGCTTGGTTGCCACAATGAGTGCAAAACTGGTCCGGAACTTTGCGCATCACGAACAGTAGCTGTCTATGGTCGTTTTTTTCCATTAACCATCAAATAGAGTTTCGACCGGTGCGTTGATGGAAGTTGCTTAGTTAAGATGTTTTGCCACGTGCGTGGCCAGTTGTTTTCTGGACTGTTTCGTTCCACCTTCGGCAGTTCTGTTTGCTGGACGAAGTGCTGGTGGATTTGATCGGCGGAGGGGTTATGTTAGATTTGGAGGGGAATGTGGGATAAATTTGATTGGATTATTTTGACGTCAGGAAGGTCTATTGGAATTGCTGGGCGTGGATTATCTTGGAAAAGAAGGGATCTATAAAAGGGAAGGGATGCGATCTCATGCAGATGTCGGTTTATTGCGAGCGACTTACATTTTAGCGCTGGTAATTGCAGCTTCAAGCCTCAATTTTTCTTGCTGCGCGCAAGCTGCATCATCGGGACACGGGCGACTATTCCTCTTCAAAAAAACGTCCCCATCGTTGACGTTATCTTCGCTGTGTGCACTCCCAACGTAGAATGGACGCGAGGTACCATATCCTGGATGTGGCGAACGTGTTGAGCGTAATGATTTTTTGGTGTAGCGTCAGCGTGCGCAGAGAATGCAACCACATTTGTTGCGAGAACTTCTCCACGAGCGCATTCCAGTTTAATGTTGTCATCAAGCGTATCGAGTTTGCGAAAACAACACCCAGAATTTTGACTGTGTTGGCTGTTTGCAGCCACTGGGAGTTGTTAGTGCCGCCTTCGCAAAACCCAACATCGATGGCAACAGTTTTCCGTACATTCAATTTCGCTCCAGCAGCTCTCCCGAAGCGAGTAAACAGCCCATTGATCTCTTCGATTTGCCTCGTCGATGTGATGATTACACGGATATCATCCGCATAGGCCACCAGCAGATCGTTACCGCACACACGTACGAGCCTGCACACTAGTGGATGTAAGTACAGCACGAAGAGGTGCATGGACAACGGGTCCCCTTGCCTCACAGACCGTTGGATTTCGATCGGCTGGGAGAGATGCCCATTGATCAGCAGCCGAAAAGTGGATCGACTGGTAATGCGCGAAAGTAGAGAAATGAGATCCTGGTTGAAGCCGAGTGAGCGCATGGTCGCGAATCGACCCGATCGAACGCATGATCAAGATCGAAGCTGATTAACTTACCGGCGCGGCGGAGGTGGCGAAGATTTGCTATGCCATCTTTCAGAGCGAGCGTCGCTTGAAAAATGTTTCGCTCTGAGTTCGAGCATTTCTTCCCGTCACTCAAGACGTGGTCTTCTCGCATCACTCGCTCCAGGCTTCTTTTGAGAATGCGGGAGAAGAGCTTGTAGTCGCTGTTTAGCAGTGAAATCGGCCGGTATGATCGTGCGGAATGATCGCCACCTCTCTTATTGACCAACACGATGATCCCTTCGACAAATGCTGCAGTGCCTCATTCAGCAACAGGTTCAACTCCCATTGGACGACGTCGAACATGCGGTGGTTGAATTCTCTCGGAATACCATCGAAGCCAGGGGACTTACGAGGTGCGCTCGCTGTTATTGCAGACCAGATTTCTGCCGTCGTGATGTCGCTCGTACAGGCTTCATTTGATGGATCGTTGAGTGGCACAACACTCTCACAGACGAATCCATTATCGTTTTCTTCTGTTGCCTCCTCCGTGTAGAGAGTCGAGAAATAGTCCACCATGTGATCTTCTATCGCTCGTGATGTTGTTATGATTTCGCCTTGCTCCGTCTGTAGCTGCGTGATGACGGTTTTCTTCCTTCGCCTCTCCCCTAGCTGGAATATTGAGATTGGTTCTCCCGCCACGAGCGTTTCATTGATCCGCATGAACGTGTGTGAAAACCTCCGTTGATGCGCAAGCATTTCACCTTTCAGCCGGTTGATGGTGGTCAGCATTTCTTGGTGCTGGTAATACCCGTCGTAAGCAAGCCGTAGCTCACCGTAGAGGCGCTGATGCTCGCTGTGAAATTCATCGAAGATGTCTCGAGATTTCCACTTGAAAAACCGTTTGATCTTGGGTTTAGCAAACGAGAGCCACCATTCCATCCATGAGCCATAGTTTCTACGCTGCCGGGTCCAATATTGCCACTGATATTGGAACTCCGCAACGTTCTCGTCAGTAAGAAGGTACGGTCGGAGAGACCAGAAGCCACGGCCATGCTCTTGACCAAGATGGGGAAGGCAAAGTCGGAGAGTCAGCGCTTTATGGTCGGTAAAAGAGGAGACGTGGGTATGCGCTGCTCGCAGGTTATCACGGAGACCGCTGCTGACGTAGATTCGATTAAGGCGCGATTGAGCATTCCGACTGACGAACGTAAATATATCGTGGAGCTGCAGTTGTTGAACGGCTGCTTTAAGGGCGGGACTCGAGTTCGGACTGCTTGAGTCGCGTGTTCGAAGCATGCAATTGAAATCGCCAGCTAAGATGGCGTGCGTGGTGCGGTGACGGAGATAGTAGGGGAGCGTGTCATTAAAGAAATTCTCCCGAGCGGCGCGTTGCGAGGAACCGGAGGGAGCGTAAACATTGCAGATCGTCGTGTCTTGCACTCTTAGCGCAAGCAGTCGGCTGTCCAAGCTTCTCTCGGCGTGAGTGACTTGGATGTGCTCCTTCAGAGCTGTTCCCCTTCTCGTGTGGTCTACATTGAAATAAACGACATAGCCAGGCAAAGAGAGCTGTTCGTTCTCAACTTCCTGTAGACACACGATGTCGAGGCTTTGGCTGTTGATGAAGGTCCAGAGAGCGTTTAGTTTCGTGGGGTTTGTGACTGTGCAGATGTTGATGGACGATATGTTATACGACGTAAGAGCCATTTATAGTTGCATATCCTCCTCTCTCTCGTCGTCGATGTAGTCCCGGCGGTGTTTTTCACCAACCGGTCGGCTTCGGTTTCGTCTACTGCTCGTTGAAGAAGTGGAATCGTCGGTTTCGTTACCGGTGCCGCTCTTGCTCTGCGATCGCAGCGCTGGCTTTTTGAAAATATCGTCTACGGCCACAACAGCTTGCGGTGGTGTTAGGAACGATGATGACGAATTCTGCGTTCGTTTTGTTTGCGGGCACGAGGGTACAACAGTCGGTACGGGCTGCTTGCTTACATTCGTTTTTGAGGCCAGACTCGTGGCCTCGGCAGTTCGGGGAAAGCATCCGATGATAACGGTGGTGGAGTGGTGGTCTTCTGACCGACCGGGCTCGTGTTTGTTGGCCTCGCACCAGCTGCTTTTTTGGGTTGTTGACCGGTGGTTGACCTATTCGCCTGTCCAGCTTGCTTCGTCACATTTGCGTAGCTTTTCTGGTACATCAGTTTTTTGTTCTGGACACATGAAATGCCAATGTGAGCTTGTTCCTTGCAGTGGCGGCAGGATTGTAGCTGTCCCTTGTAAACAACGAACGCTTGTTCTCCGTCGATGGTGACCCACGAATCGATATTCCCCTTCAATAACATACGGGCAGACCATATGCCGGGGGGTATGCCTTGGGCTTGGTTGCTTTCGGCCCGCGACCCTTCGGAGGTCGATTTCCCTTCCCCAAACTCACTTGGAATTTGGGCTTCCTTTTTTCCCCCGGGGCGTGGGGGGGGGGCACAAACCCCCCCCCTCCCCCCCCCCCTCCCCCATGGGTCTTCGGTTTTTGTTTTTCCCCCCCCCCCCCCCCTTCTTCTTCTTCTGTTGTTTTTCTGCGAGTGTTTGTGTGGGCGCCCTCACTGTCATTTTTTTAAATACACCACCTCCGCCCCGGTGGGGTCTTTGTTTTTTTTTTTTTTGTGTGGATGCCATAATGTTTACCAGTAGCACTGGCCGTTATCCTTGCCACACCTCGCTGATTGATCCTACCGTACATAGATACCTCGATTATGGCATACAATAGAAAGCTCTCTGACACTTGCCCGATAGCTCACGTAATCGTGGTAGGCCGCGTCTCGTCCTCTTTCGTGTTCCAACCGCAGCAGAGGTAAGATGTGTTTTATAGACACAGAGCGAAACGGTTGATTCCTTGCAATCCTGACATTCACATTGGCGATCCGTGCCAGGCTGCTGACATGTTCAGCTGCATGAAGCGCATCCAATTGTTTAATCTATCAAGGAGTCGGCCATACCGTAATAATAAAAAAGCATTCAACGTGAGATTCCAAATTGATTGTATTAAGAACATAATTCTTCAAACATTTTTTGGAATGGTGGTGGACAAAGTGGGGCAGTATGGTGGTCATTCGATTGAAACACGTGTAGTTAGTGTATAATACAAAATGGTCGGAGCCTGTGTTTCAAAACAACCGCGTTTGGTTCAATTGGTAGCGGATCGAGACGACCGCGTTCGGTTTTGTTGGTGGGGGCTCGGGGGGACCGCGGTGGGGTTTTTTGGGGGGGGGGGGGGGGGATGCGTTCGGTTCAATTGGTAGCGGGTCGAGACGACCGCGTTTGGTTCCATTGGTAGCGGTTCGAGACGACCGCGTTAGTTTGATTTGGTAGCGGATTGGGACGACCGCAATCGACAAAACTGGGGTAGCGGCTCGAGACGACCGCATGTATTTGACTGGGTAGCGGGTCAGGTTGACCGCGTTTGATAGAAACGGAAACAGCTCGAGACGACCGCGTATGATGGAATTGGTAACGGTTCAAGACGTATGTGGTTTTAATCTGTTCATGATGGTGTTTAAAATAAATGAAAATTTTGTTAAAATTAATTTCAGCAGCAAATAGTAGCTTGACTGTTAGAACCAAAATGTCTGCGCTCTATTGCATACAAAATTTCATCTCCAATTGAAACCTTCGGACGCTTAGATAGATTGTCGGGTAGGAACGTCAGATACAATCCGTTTTCTGATAGACTCGGGTTTTTTTTTGTCAATGCCATTGGTGGTGATGACTGAAGCGATTAAAGCATGAATTTCATACAGGTAAAGCCAACTTTGAGCCAATTCAACTATCGAGCGACATTTATTTGCGGCCATACGCGTCCAGTAAACTTTTTTCTGTTACATGTGCGTTCACTACTAAAATCGAAGTGATAGGGTGTCACGAACCTTTGATCGAGGTTCAATTTTTAGTTATTTACAAAGGTACCCGTTCACTGCTGGGCTGACAGCAAGCGACTTGAAGCTGTTGAAAGGTGGTGTTACCGTGAACAACTGCGAGACTGCGAACCGGATTTCAAAGTTTCCTAAGTACCTAGTGTTTGTGTTAAGTTCAGCGTTGACAAGACCGTACCCCCCTTACTACAATGTACCTGCGGTGTATAGAGAAAGCGCAAGAACTAGGCTTACGGAAATGGAGAACCGTGGCATCATAGAGCGTGTAACAACAGCTCCAGACTGGATTAGCGGCATGTCGGCGGTGTCCAAAGGAAAATGTGACTTGCACTTGGTGGTAAACATGCGGTCGTCAAATCGTAATTGCGTGTAAATTATCGGTTGCCGTTACTCGGTGAGATGAAAATTAAGCTCAACGGGGCGGCATATTTTTCAAATCTTGATTTGACAAACGCGTACTTTCATTTGGAGTTACATGAGTCGTTGAGGGATCTAACGACCTTCTTGTCTCATAATGGTATGTTCCGGTTTACGCCTTTAACGTTCGGGGTAAACTGCTATTCGGATGTTCAGGCAACCGAGAACCCTTTCCGAGCTTCGAAGCTTCACGAAGTATCACGAGACCATTATGGGAACTTACTAGCTGTAATGTCTGGACCTAGGGCGCAGAGCACGTGGAAGATTTTGAGCAATTGAAAAACCAAATTGCCCAATGTACGATAACTCTTGGGTTCTTCTCTGGAACAGACAGAACTATTCTGTACACAGACGCTTCACCGCAAGATCTAGGTGCTGTCCTTATTCAGGATGATAACAAAAGACCTCCACGCGTCATCAGTTTAGCATCGAAAGTCTTAACAAAAACTGAGAAGAAATACCCACAAAAGCAACGTGAGGCTGCAGTGTGGGCAGTGGAGCATTCCGCCTACTAATTATTAGGAAGGCCTTTTATACTCCAAACCGATGCACAGGACTTCAAGCTTATCCTTAACTGGTAGCGTTAGCTTTAAACGTGGATGGTTGGGCTCTTAGGCTTAGTCGATATAGTTTTGAGGTGGAATACGTGCGAAGAAGGGAAAACATAGCGGATCCGTCGTCAAGACTGTATGTAGGTGCCGATTGTCCATTCGAGGAAGATATCAGTTCTTGGGAAATCGCATCCCTTGAGGTGGATCAAATCCGATTCTTAACGGATGTCAAGCGTGCAACAGCGGTGGATAGGCAGCTTTTGGAGGTGACTGATGCCCTTGAAACGGGTGTTTGGTCAAACGAACTGAAAATATTCGAAGCGCTCGGTGGAGACTTGACCATATGTGATGGCATTCTGGTTAAAACTGGTAGCGCACTTATACCAGAGAATCTTCGCCAGAAAGCGCTAGCAATTTCACACGAGGGCCACCCGACAATTGCTAAATTCAAAAGCATATTAAGGGAACGTGTATGGTGGCTCGGCATGGCAATGGATGCAGAGACATGAGTGAACTCATGTGAGGTATGTGCCACCAACGGAAGACCTGAGAAGCGCAGATATGTCATTGCTAAAGAAATAAAGAAAATGTTTGATTCAATTAATTGTTTTTGAAATACAAACTTTAAAACACAAGAGTCTTTTTATTCCTCGATACTCTTATCGCAAGGTGTCTGTTTTTTTTTTTTTTTTTTTTTTTGACTGGGGGGAGATGTGTGGATGCCATAATGTTTACCAGTAGCACTGGCGGTTATCCTTGCCACACCTCGCTGATTGATCCTACCGTACATAGATACCTCGATTATGGCATACAATAGAAAGCTCTCTGACACTTGCCGGATAGCTCACGTAATCGTGGTAGGCCGCGTCTCGTCCTCTTTCGTATTCCAACCGCAGCAGAGGTAAGATGTGTTTTATAGACTCAGAGCGGAACGGTTGATTCCTTGCAATCCTGACATTCACAGTCTTCTCGTTTCAAACCGAGAACCGAGCGACAGAAACTGTAGATTTTCTACCGTCGGTTTCACGGTGAACTGAGAATAGTCTATTTTAAAAGTACTTTCTCGCCTCATCGCGGGACACTTTAGCACGCGACTCGGCACAATGTAACAAGAAAATAAAACTTTTCCAACGGTAAATGCTTCACTTGTGATAAGGCAATCGAAATAGAATGTCTGCCCGTCTCAGAAGCTGAGCAATAACTGCCATTAGAAAAAATAAAATTTAAATTTTAAATTATTTTACAATACTTGATGACCTGGAGGACCTGAAATACATCATGCAAAAAACAGTAGATCCCAAACTTCGATAACCTGAGACTAATTTATATGCAATAATATACTATCATATCATAACAACAACAAAAGATAATAAAAATATATTTTGCCGCTATTCCCCGTAATGTCCTTCCAGGGTATTAAGGTTGATCAAAGGCAAGGATGATCCCAAAGCGCGCTGCAATTACGAACCTAATGTGAATAGTAAAATTCTCAATGTGACCTCCAGGAACATGATCCTCTGTAGCAAGTGGAAAAACTACTTCATGTGATACTTCCACAATGGAACTGACTCTTAGCTTCAAGTCTTGACCAAGAATCCCTTCTGAACCCTTGCGGCACGACAAGCCAGCGCAAGGAGTGACCACCCTCTAACTTTAGATATGAGAAACCTGATGAATGTGAAAAATGAATACTTGGCTTTGCAAAGTTGATTTGATTGAGCCTATACAAATAAATCAAAAAAAAAATTATTTCGATAACTAAAAAAAATTACTATCATTTTTCGACAATTAAAAATAAACTTTAAAACCCTCAGGCTACTGAATACCTGATCCCTCGTATGGGAAAATTTTATCTCTTTTTGATAAAAATGTTTTTAGTTGAAAAATTTCAATAAATTACAGATAAAATTTTTCTCCCTTTCATAATAAAATTAAACAGTGTTTGTTGCTTGTTGCTGAAAATAAGTTGAAGATGTTGAAAGTCGATTAGTTACACATAAGACAAGACATCACACATGATTAGGGATTACTTCACTTATGCTGCCAGCTGGCGAGTGTCTGCTGACGAAAAATAGAAAAAAAAATCATTGAAGGCAATTTGTGGATCATAAATATCGCCTTCGAATACCTAGTCCGCTTTCTCAGTGCCCGCAATTGAAGAATCGGTTGAGACCCATACAAAGGTGATGATAAAATAATGCGAAGATAAAGCAATCAGAAGCCCTTGTAATTTTTTGGGGGGGGTGGGTTTTATTTTGGGGGGGGGGGGGGTTGTTGTTTTGGGGGGTTTTTTTTTTTTTTTTTAAATTTTTGGGGGGGGGTTTTTATATAAAAAAAAAAAAAAAAAATAATTTGTGTGTTTGTTTGTTGGTGTGTTGTTTTATATTTTTTTTATTTTTTTTTTTTTTTTTTTTATTATATTTTTTTTTTTTTTTTTATTTTTTGGGTTGTTTTGTTTTGTTTGTTGGGGGGTTGTTGGGGGTGTTGGGGTTTTTTTTTTTTTTTGTTGGGATACAACTAAATTAACTTGAAAAATATAAAACAATAAAATTGAAAAATTATAATGTCTATGAGACACGAAGAGATTCGTTCCTCGGGAATCAATTTTATCCAGTCTCTACTGGGTGAAATTGCAAAATAAAAATCAGTCGCGTGAAGAAACCATATGTCCATTCAATAATGTTTTCAATAGCAACGCCTATTTTAAAGCTTTTGAATTACAATGCACTGTGCAATACGTGGTTAGGAAAAAACACATTCATATTATATTCCTCTATTCATCTATATAAATTGAGAGATTGGAGAGGAAAAAGAATGGTTCATTTACGTAATGATATAACTTTTAATAACGAAAAAACGCATCACAAACTGCGCGTCAATATTTTGATTTCGAGTAGGATGAATTGTGTGTAATCATATTAATATAAGAACATCTTTCTTATATATCTTATCGGTGAATCAAAATTCAACAACTCTTTGACACCCCTCTACACTCTTTCTGTTTAACTGTTTTAGTCTGCAATATTCTAAATTACAATATGAACAGACAGCAACCGAAAAAGAGCAGAAACATTGAAAGTGCAACAATGCGTAACCGTGTGACCGAAGCGCAACGCTCCTCATGCGAACTATCCAAACGTTTTCTTTTTTTTCAGCTGCTCATCAGCATAAGAAGCGAAACGAGGGGAGAACGCATTTCCACGTCTAGATTATCGCTGTGGCCCCGTATTTCTGACTCATCCCAGCGTGTCCATATGTTTTCATGTGTGTTAGCTTGTTCCCACATAACACGTGCTAAACTATCCCACATCCGTGCACATCATGCCTTGCCCGTATCCATATGATGAGGATAAGAATACAATCCACGAAGAATATAAAGTATATGAAATGCTTTTACATGTTATTATTTGAACAAGCGTATGTTTCAAAACAAATGTTCAACTACTACATTCAATAAAACGTGGTTGAATCAGATAATACGCGAAATGCATTAAAAACGAAAATCAAAGAGCAGTATCACTTGTTACTCATCACACAATTCTTCTTCAATAGTGCTATTTTGATAAAAAAAAAACCACGAACGATGATAGTGCAAAAAACCACACACGTTATTATGACACAAAATATGGTGTATAAACGTTTACTAAAGTTCTGAAACAGTTATAATAATTTGTTAGTATTTGTATTTGTAAACATGTAATATGGGTTCTAACTGGAAACGAATAAATAAATTGTCGGCTTCTTGTCATAAAATCACATAAAGTAGACAGTGACTTGGTAAAACGTTATTATTACACTGTAATAAAAATACCACTGTTCATTGAAGTGTAATATTACGTTTACGTATGCTACATTGACAATTAAAAAGATCCTCTGTATCAGCTTCATAGCAAAACCACGCTCGATTCGATTCCCAGCAGAGGTCTACGAAATTTTCGTTGGGAGTTGAGAGTCGGTAATAAGCTGCACTGCAATAAGTTTGAAATGCCAGCAACAAAAAGATGCTATCCCTTAGACTTTTTCAAAAGTTTTACCTCGGCATGAAAATTTCAAGCCTCACTATTTAATGTCCATGTATGTTTAAGCGCTGTTCACTGTTATTTAGAACAGAGGCAAAAATGACCATGATCGTGTCGAAGTTCTTGCATGTTTCAAAAATATTCGATAAGGCATCCGATATCTTTTCACAACACTGTTCACCCTAAACACTACCAACAAGTCATGTAAATTTATTAATTTTTTTCAGTATATTTATTTGTACAGGCTCAATCGGTTTAACTTTACAGAGCCAAGTTTTCATATTTATATACATCAATTATCTTAAACCTAACGTTAAGGGGATAGGACCGATTACTCGCGGCCGTCTCGAGGTTAATAGGAATAACAACTGAAAGGATGGGAAGGTGGGCTGGAATTTGAAGTGTGGTTTATATAACACATTTTTTTTTAATTCTAAATTGTCTAAAAAACTTAAAACTATACAACTTTTGGCTTCTTTTGACTTGAACATTTTTGAGTAAGAAAAAAAAACACACAAACACAGATAAAAAAAAGAAAGAAAAACTTAAAGTAAACATACAGATTAAACTAACTACAATCTAAGGCTAATGTTAGTCAAAAACACATAAATGAGTTTCATAAACTCCAGGTCACGCAGAGCCAAAATATCTCGAACTGGTACATTGGGTTGTCTACCTCGAGCCCGAAGGGAATCATAAAGCTAAGTTCTGACTGCACGATGCTCAGCACGTGACCAAATAATGTGATCTGCGTCCTGATAGCCTTGTCCACACTCACAGAGATTGCTGTCACTCAGCCCAGCACGGTATAAATGAGCGTTCAAAGAATAATGATTGGACATGAAGCGAGACATCACACGAATGAAGTCTCGACCCACATCCATACCCCAAAACCATGATTTCTTTGACACCTTTGGGATGATAGAATGTTGCCATCGCCCCAAATCTCCTTTACTCTATTTATACTGCCAGCTAACGAGTGACTGTTGACGAAAAATAGTAAAAAATTCGTTGAAGGCGATTTGTCGATCATAAATATCGCCTTCCATAGCGCCCACCTTTGCAAGCGAGTCCGCTCTCTCATTGCCTAGAATTGAACAATGAGATGGGACCCTTACAGAGGTGATGATAAAATAACGCGAAGATAAAGCACTTAGAAGCTCCTGTATTTTCATGAGAAAATACGAGGAGTGCTTTACCGGCCTCAAGGAGCGAATAGCCTCTATAGAACTGAGACTATCCGTGAAAATGAAATACTGATCCGGTTTAAGTGAGGCAACAATTTCTAGCGTAAAGTGTATTTCCGCTAATTCAGCGACATATACGGAACAAGGAGTTTGAATTTTACGATTGGCGCTATAAATTTTATTAAATATACCAAAGCCTGCTGACTCCTCTATCAATGATCCGTCAGTGAAGAACGTTTTAGTGGAATCAACTTGGCCAAACTTTGCGGCAAAAATCAAAGGGGCAATCATAGGACGATGATGCTCTGGAATTCCACGAAGCTCCTGCTTCAGTGGCAACATGCCAGCCAGCACTTCAAGACTCATTGTATGAGTCGAGTGCATGCAACCTAACGCGATACGAAGACACCGATACTGAATACGTTCCAGTTTAATGAAGTGCGACCGAGCCGCTGACTGAAAACAAAAACTACCGTATTCCATAACCGACAAAACCGTTGTCCGGCACAACGTTAGAAGATCTTGTGGATGCGCTCCCCACCAGGTTTCGGTAATTGTGCAGAGAAAGTTGACCCTTTGCTGGCACTTTCGCTTCAGAAACTCAATATGGGATCTCCAGGTGCACTTAGAATCGAACCAGGCCCCAAGATATTTAAAGGACATAGAATGACTTATCGGTTTACCCCAAATTTGAAGCTTCGGTTGTGCAGGGTTATGCTTCCAAGAAAAAACTACCAACTCAGTTTTCTCCGTAGAGAATTCGATACCTAGCTCTAGAGCCCAAGTAGACAAATTGTCTAAGATATCCTGTAAGGGTCCTTGCATATCGACCCCATTGGGTCCCGTGACAGACACTACGCCGTCATCTGCAAGTTGTCTCAACGTACAGTTGTCACTTATACAACCGTCAATGGCTTTGACATAAAAATTATACAAAAGGTTAAACATGATCCCTGGGGGAGACCCATGTAGCTAAATCGGGAAGCTGTAGAGGTTCCATGAGAGAAGCTCATATGTTTCTCTGACAGCAAATTGTACAAAAAATTATTCATTAATGGTGAAAAGCCACAAGCGTGGAGTTTATCTGAAAGAACTTCAACAGATACTGAATAAAAAGCCCCCTTGATATCCAAGAATACAGAAGCCATTTGCTCTTTTTTAAGCAAAAGCTAACAAAATATCTGTGGAAAGCAACGCGAGACAGTCGTTCGTTACGACCACCCCCCCTCCCCCCTTACCCCTATGGAAACCATATTGAGTATCTGAAAGCAGGTTGTTTGTCTCAACCCATTTGTCCAGACGGAAGAGGATCATTTTCTCCAACAACTTTCGAATACAAGATAACATCGCGATGGGTCGATAGGAGTTGTGGTCGGACGCGGGCTTACCAGGTTTTAGAATGGCAATAACTCTCACCCGTCTCCAATCATCCGGTACAATGTTTAGTTCCAGAAACTGATTAAACAAGTTCAACATGCGCCTCTTAGCGACGTCTGGGAGGTTTTTAAGCAAGTTGAACTTGATCCTATCAACCCCTGGAGCCGTATTTCCACACGAAAGGAGTGCGAGAGATAGTTCTACCATTGAAAAGGGTTGGCTGATCTCATCTATCGGATTTTCGGTTTCGCAAGGAATGATTCGGGCCGGCACAGAATCTGGACAAACTTTTCGCGCGAACTTGAGGATCCATTGGTCCGAGTACTCTTCGCTCTCGTTGTTCGTAGTTCGGTTACGCCATCTTCGCGTCGTGTTCCAAAGAGTACTCATCGACGTCTCGCGCGATAGCCTGTCCGCGAATCTTCGCCAGTATCCGCGTTTCTTGGCCTTGATGAGGCTCTTAAGTTCGCGTTCGAGAGCCGTGTATACTTCGAAGTGCTCAGGTGTTCCACGTCTACGGAGATCGGACTTTTTACGGTAAACCTCGGTGCACTGTTGATCCCACCATGGAGAAGGAGGTTTCCTGCGAAATGGCGTTCCTGGAACTGGTCGAGTTTGAGCTTGAAGCGCGCTGTCTAAGATCAGGTTGGAGAGGAAGTTATATTCTTCCAGCGGAGGAAGCCCTTCTACCGTCGTTACGGCTTCATCTACTGCTGTCCTAAACTTTGTCCAATCGATGTGACGGGTAAGATCATACGCGACGTTGATAGATTCCGACGGATTGAACCCGGTGGCAATCGAAATTTTAATAGGCAAATGATCACTACCTTGGGGATCTTGAATCACATTCCATGTGCAATCCAGCGATAATGAATTCGAACAAAGTGTGAGGTCTAATCTACTGCCAACTGAGAATGAACCAGCCAAACGTGTTACTTCTCCATTGTTAAGTACTGTCATATTGAAGTTGTCACAGAGGTCATATATCAAGGAAGACCGGTTGTCATCGTACAGTTCTCCCCAGCCTGTACCGAGAGAGTTAAAATCTCCCATAACCAACCGCGGAGCAGGAAGAACCGAACAAATATCTGAAAGTTGTTTTTGGTTTATTGAGGCTCTAGGTGGAATATACACAGAATCAATGCAAAGGCTTTTATTTTTAATAACAGCCTGACATGCGACAACTTCAATACCTGGAATTGGAGGAAAATTCACTCTATAGAAGGAGTAGCACTTTTTGATCCCCAAAAGTACTCCTCCTCCACGTGAATCCTCGCGATCAAGACGAATAATGTTGAAATCATGAAAAGGAAGATCGATTTCAGAAGAGAGCCATGTTTCACAAAGAACGAATGCATCACAACCGGTATTGTAAGCTAAAAATTTGAATGATTCCAATTTAGGAATCAAACTTCGACAATTCCACTGTAGAACAGTGATCAAATCCCCGACCTCATTTGGAAAATTATCCATCGAAGGAGATAATAGCTGCAAGGAGGGGCCACTTTAATGTTAATTGCTTCAAAAAAGTCTTCACTGTGGGAAGCATTGCAAGAACACTGCTTTTGAGAGGGTCAGACATTTCGAGGTACTTGAAGATACCTTCGGCAATGTCATCAAATGAGAACAGCCCACTTGAGGAGGGGGCTTCTGTTCTTAAAATAGGGGCGTCAGGGGTTTTGGATGTCCCCGTTAGAGATGGAAGGTCCTGGGAGTAGTTAGTGCTACGAAAACCAGGTGGAATTGGATTTTCCTTTTTTCCACCTTTCCTTGAAATGGTCAAACTGATTTTGGGCTCCGGCTCAGCAACTTTTCGTGGGCGAACGCGTCTTCGTTTTCGTGAAGCACCTTCCGGAAAACTGACTGATCCCTCTTCAACCAAATCAAAGTCAGACTCGTCATCTGACAGAGGAGCAAAGGGATTTGTATTGGCATTGGGTGATGGTGAGGCTTTTTTCACCATTTCAGCAAAAGATTGCCTGGAACGCTGTCTAAGCGAGCGTTCTAATTTTTCCCCGCGTTGTTTGTACGCCAGGCACGACGAGAGAGCATGAGGAGGTGTTCCCTTACAGAAAGCGCATTTTGGTGTGCTGTCTGCGCAGGCGCAATCCTCACGTTTCTCCCCGCAGTTGGAGCAGCGTGCCTTATTGCCGCAATGGGAGGTCGTATGTCCCATCTGCTGGCATTTCTGGCAGATCATGACCCGAGGTACGAACAATCGCACAGGTAGCCGAAGTTTTCCCAACTCGACGTATTGAGGAAGGGCTGAGCCAGAGAAGGTCACCCAAAACGAATCTGATGGTTTAAACTTTTTTTCACCCTTATTGGTCGATACTGTGCCTAGTTGGCGCACATCCAGTATCTTAACTGGAGACAGCAGAGGCTTCTTAAATCGACCAACCCCCCGCTTCAGCAGGATCTCAGTTTCGGTGACCACACCTTCGATTTCAATACCCCGAGCTGGGATATACACTCGATACTCGAGTGTAAATAACTGAGAGACAGCAATCTCATTTGCCTGCTTAAGGTTGGACACAACGACCCGAAGTTTATTCGGTCTTACTTTTATTATCTCGGTCACGGCCGAGAATCGTTTTGTCAGATCATTACTGATCTGATAAACGTTCAGAGGTTTCGTTTTGGGCTGAAAATAAACAACCCATGGACCAGCTGAATCATCTGGATTGGCCCGTGACCAGGTGACATTTTGAGAAACCTCATTATTTGGCGGCATGGATGAATCATCTTCCGACAAATCATCCATGTCGCACCCGTGGGAGCTTATGATGCTCAACCACTAACGCAATTATCTACAATCAATCACAGATAAACAAACTAAACCTAAGCACACTCTCTTACACACTCTCACACACTTTCACACACTCACACACAATAAAATTACAATGTATTCAGGAAAACTTATCTTATATGTATTACTGATCTGCTGCAGCCGGTCAACGAATGTGCTGCTGCTGCCGAACGACGATGTGTAACCCCGTGTACTGGCTAGACGTGGAGCTCAGCGATGATGATAATGATGACGATGATGATAATGATGACGATGATGATGATGATACTGGTCGGTGGTGGTTAGCAGATGAACGAATGCACGCTTCACACGATGGACTGCTGGTGTGCGTGCCGTATAGATGCGGAGCAATATGGTTTTTAGATCGTGGCAATATTGCTAATTGCACTTTATGACGCTGTTGCACTTCTTAACACACAACGTTTTCTTCTTCAGAAACTGAATGTCACTCGCGATCGACAAAAAATAAAATAGAACTGAAGACTTGAAACGCCTAGTAAAAACTTCCAAAGCAACGGAGAGCGGACCGAACGAACTGTAGTCATGTAAATTTAGAAGGAACCAAATTATCTATGATCTCATAAATCAGTTACACCAATTTTTATGACGAGAGCTGTGACAGATCGTGGATATGCTGTCGTTATACGACACATAATTGACTCGTGTTTTATGGGATTCCCTATATAAATGGGACAGTTATGCTTATAATAGCAGTATAGTTCGACACAAATTTTTCAACTAACTGCCTAACTGACAACCGTAAACAATGGCTTCTTCCGTAACATTTTTCGTGGCACGAAGGCTCCCATGTAAGCCTCCCATTCTATCCGGTAAGTGACCTCTTCCTCTTCGAAATGACCATGTTGGATTGATTAGACGAGTTTTCAATGATGAGAAATTTGCGGAATAAGCCATTGTAAACGTTCGTCAGTTAGACCCTAATGAAAAATCTTTATCGAGTTGTAGTTCATGTAGTTCATTGTAGATGTTTGTAGATGTAAAATAAATCGTAACAAAAAATACTTAAAACGTAACAAATATGTAACGAACTATGATGAGAATACTACAGAAACATAACATACTTTGTAATACCAATGTACAATGAATTTTATCAACTCGACCAGAAAGGATAACGTAAAATTATAAAATTATTATCAACCTTATTATGCGTAACTAATTATAATATAATTTTATTGAAGACGCATCCACCTAGAATTGAAACAATAGCTTTTATGATGCTGAATGATGATCATTAATAAAACTGTTGTTAGGTTTGTGTTATATTTATTTATTGTTCTTTATCAACAGGCTATGTTAAATACACACTACAGACCAAACATCGCTCATACCATTAACTCTGTTGTTCGTACATCGTAGAGGTAGCCTTAATATAATATTGTTACGGAGCGGTCAAGGTTGAACATTCAGGTTGATCTGCCTGAGGATAGCTTCGCAATCTATTCTCCCCTGCGTATAATGTCGGCGACAGCCCAGGATCTACTAGTGTCACTTCTCAACCGGAGAGGCTGCAAGTGAATTAATTGAAAACGGCTTTCCCAGCTGCGCATACGGATCAAAGAAGGCGACGTTTAACTGATTCGATTCTCTCAGCACCGTTATAATAGTAAGGGTCCAAGGAGCACTATAGCGAATTTAGGCAGTAAATTTATTGGCTATCCTGATCATAAACCTTAATGTTCTGGGCGCTTTATCAATAACATATTCAATGTGTTTTCTGAAACATAGCTGCGCATGCCACATGACACACCGGTCGCTTAGGTCTATCCAATCTGTAATCTACGATGGCGAAGATATACGAGCGGAAACAACTTAATAGATTACCGCTTACATCAACCCTACCGAGTTTGGCATCCGCTATGGCATAAATTCAACATAGAAAAACCGCCACGTAAGAAATATACGATGCAGCGGACTTAACAAGCTAGCAATGTGCATCATAAAAAATACGGATGAAACACCATCGGGTCCAGGGTTAGAAGGTGACTTAAGTAATGTCGTGGTCTTGGAAATCATCCCCAAGAATTTCATTTAGCCTTTTTTTTTTAAATTCGTCAGTTAATGTCTTATGTGTGAACACACTGGCAAACTTATCGGAAAACAGACGACAGATGTCCCGAGTGATGGTAAGCAAATCTCTTTTGAATTCCATAGACGCAAAAAGGCTGGACTCGCCCGTTGAGCGTTGACGTAGGGTGTAGTTTCATTCTGCGCTGAATGCCCATTGAAAACGTGAATAACATTGACGACTAAAGGGTGTACCGTTTAAAATCCACACACGCCCAAATTGCTCTAACTTTTTATCCGTAGGGTAAAATCAATTGAAATTTTGCGTAGACATAGTTTAAAGTGTATTGTTCACACTCTATGAGTTGATTTCATCAGTGGTAGTGCGCAAAAGTTTTCAAAATGGCGGCGAAAGAATAGTGCGTGCACGAAAAAGTTTTGCACGAGTACTTTGAGAATAAGGATCTGTCACATCGTGCCATGTGGAAAAAAAAACTGCGAATCGCGAATTTCACGGTGTTTGGTATCATAAAACCGAACGTCTGTCTGTTGATCGGATGCGAAGATCCAAAAAAAAAAGCCGTCAGGTCAACGAGAATGATCACAAACGCGTGGTTAGGGCCTTTAAACTGAAACCGAACGCCTCAGTTCGAGATGTGACTAAAAAGTAGCATGTGAGCAAGACTTCCGTGCAGAATACCAGAACTCGAGCTGGAATACGTACATTTAAGGTTCAGAAGTCCCCAAACCGTGACGAGAGACAGAATACGGTCGCAAAAAGCCGTGCCCGAAAGTTGTACGACCAGAAGTTAACGAAACCACACTGCTGCGTAATGGATGACGAACCATATTTGAAAGCGAACTTCAACCAGATTCCGAAAAACCTGTATGTGACTACCAAGGATAAGTGTGCTGTTCCCGAGAACCTCCGGACACAGAAGATGTCGAAGTTCGCCAAGAAGTTTTTAATTTGGCAAGCGATTTGTACTTGCGGAAAACAGAGTACATCTTTCGTTACCGCAAGCACCATGAATGGACAGGAGTATTTGGAAGAGTGTCTCCAAAAGTGGCTTCTCTTTCTCCTGAAGGCTCACGACGGTCCAACGATCTTCTGGCCGGATTTGGCATCATACCACTACACGAAGGACGTGCTAGTGCTAGAGTGGTACGAGGCGAATGATGTCGATTTCGTGCTGAAAGATCTGATTGGTCAAATGTCGATTTTGCTAACCGGAAATGAAAAATACATTCAGTAATAAGTGCAAAAGCTTACCACAGATTCCGTTGCAGCTGGAGCTGTATTCAAGGCATTAGATACTTCTTAATCATAAAGGGAGAAGACAGGATCCAAATGATAATTGGACGTATAAATAATAATTATTATTGAAAAGTACGTAGGGAAACTGCCCCCATATTAATCTCATTGTTCCTATATTCATCCTACGATGAATCAAACTATTGGGCACTTGAAGGATCGGTTTCGTTTTCTAATAATGTTTGCTTACGTTAAATAACTACAACAAACATTACTAACTAATCATTCAACTGCCCAATTGTTTGATTCATCGTAGGATGAATATAGGAACAATGAGATTAATATGGGGGCAGTTCCCCTATAACCTATTAGGTAAAAATTATAAAATTATATTTATGTTATTATATAAATCAAACGAAAACACAAGTGATGATAAAAATGGTAATGATAATGAGAAAGATGAATGGTAATGGTAATGAATAAACAATGTCATATAAGATAATATATACAGTCAAGGGATATTATAATAAGAACTGAAAATTGCATGTGTGCCGACTGCTGTTTTGTTGCAATTTTAGACAAACTTGCGCATTCATTGTGAACCAGAAAATTTTGACAATGTATGACAGCCATGAGAAAAAAAGGAATTTTTTAATTTTTAATTATTTTACAATACCTGATGACCTGGAAGACCGTAAATACATCATGCAAAAGACAGTACATCCCAAATTTCGATAATCTGCAACCAATTTATATTCAATAATATACTATCATATCATAACAACAAAATATGATTTAAAAAAATGGATGGATCTAAGACAAGGGTGATCCCAAAGCGCGCTGCAATTACGAACCTTATATGAATAGTAAAATTCTCAATGTGACCTCCAGGCAATGTGGTCCTCCCTTAGCTCAAACGGTTAAGGCGCAGCTACAAAGCAATACCATGCTGGAGGTGGCTTGGTTCGATTCCCGGTCTGGTCTAGGAATTTTTCGTTAAAGAAAATTTCACGACTCGCTGGACATAGGGTATGATTGTTCTTGCCACACAATCATACACTCAAGGTAAAATGAACATTAAATTCATATATTTCCACACATACGTTTCTCAAATTCTCACGCTCATTAAAGTTATTTATTCTTTATGTATACCATGTGAAGATCGTATATGTTGTATACCTTTTCCCAATTAACTCCATCTTACGTCCCATCAAAAGTATGTGTCACAAGTAATACCGTTCGGCTTCACCCGGACGCTCGAAACTGTTCGTATAGTTAAAACAAAAATGGCCGTGTACAACTGTTTTGCTGATTGCGTGAATTAGATCTTTCGCCGGAAGTTCTCACAATTTTTGAAGGTAATTATTTCAATTATTTGCAAAATAACAATAACAACTGACAAATTTTTTGAACTAGGTGCAAAAGTGAATTTCGATAGCTTATCCACAATATCCCGCGGTGTATTGGAAAACGTTCTTGCTTTGAACAGTTCCAACCCAACATTGTGGAATATCGATGAAATTTTCAAGCGGATTGTTCAGTGGCCTCAGCGATACGTAAGTGACTTAGTTTACACAATATTTAAATCTTTTAACACTGTTGGTAATTTGAACTCATAGGGAATCGGCATCATTGGATTCGCGAAAGTAGAAGTGGAAGAAAACTGGGAGGATATTTCACAGAGCTCAGACATATTGGACCAAGGCGAGGAACAAGATTGCAAACCCGTTATTGCTGCTGTCAGCACCTATCCCACCGACGGTACTGACATTGGTTGGGAAAGGGGCGCCAGTGCCAGTGAAATTTTTGAGGAAATACCAGTCGATTGTGACAGCATCACAGCTGAAGCTGGAACCTCTGGTTCACCAAAGCCGTCATCCAGTGCATCAAGTCAAAATACAGGAGAGGTTATCCAGAAGCAGCAGCTCAACCCGGTAGAAGGGTCAAGCATAATGAAAAAAGTTTCACTCCGCACATTCTCGAGTGCCTTCTCAAGCAAACTGTAACTGGTCAACAAATAGTTGAACGAGGAATCGCTGGAGCATTATCTAATGCCAGTCAACGTGAACTGGTTGACATTATTGCAGAATACCATTGTGCATCGGAAGTATCAACAACGGAGGAAGTATTGCGGGAGTATGCAGATTCAATAACTTGTCTCTTTAAAAATGAGTTAAAGGTATACAAATTTTCTAAAAATTTCCCTACGACCGATTATTTCATAGCTCAATAATTTATTTTTGGTTTTGCAGGATTCTTATTTTGTGCCTAGAGGAGGAATGAAAAAAGACCCAGGCGGAAAAATTTATAATCGCATATCTAACCGTAAACAGAAAGCTGCGAAGCGCAAGCTAACATAAGAGAAGCATCTGTCAAAAATAAAGAAAGTTTCTGAACCAGTCAATGTTGAACACCCTTCTGTGAAAGAGGCTGAATCCTGGCTAGAAGAGAACACACAACCTTGGTCAACTACGTTGGATAAATGGGCGATATCGTTTCCCAGAAGAAGTTCCTTGCTGTTGAAACCCAAAGCTGTTGAAGAAGTTTTGAAACGGTTTAGGCATTATTCGAACGAGTTTGGCTATCAGCTGGTAAGTTTAGATCTTGAATTCACCTTAGGGTTATTCAGAAATGTCCTACAATTTATTTTCGATTTTTAGAACCCCACCTCCCTCCCCTCTCCAATTATCATGCCTTTTCCCATATCTATTAAGATTTCTGCCTAATAGAAACATTGATCCTTTGGAAGGGCCGACTAGATTAAAATTTATTAATTCTATGCTTAACTAACATTTATACAATATTGTAGTTTATGTTTCTAACTGGACTCTTCAAAAGTTCAAAAACGCTAGTAAAAGAACGCTTTAACGTTAAATCGTTTTGGTATATTTTGCCATCATGGGACAAATGATATAAAAAATAAGTGCTCTGAAGACACCCACACGATTTAACGTTTAACTGCACCTTTATACGCATTTTGACACAATTGATGAGTCCAGTTAGAAATGCAAACCAAACAGAGTAAAATAAATTACTATTATGAAAACTGCAGTTGATTTTTTTAAACCTTGAACTGGACTAGAATATTATTTAAAGGCAGTTGATGAATGAAGAGAATCGATCAAAGCAGATAGGACCTTGTGAAATGTTCGTCTTGTCTTGCCTGCTTATCATCAGGCTTCAGATAAAAGAAGACTCCCAAAAAATAGCAGCCTTCATTTTACATGCTCGGATTATTATCTATTTGATGTAACTTAATTGCTTTCAAAATAAAAATAACTTTTTATTATTTATCTTTGATTCGACTCGATCTGCCAAAAACAAGTACATCGATGATTCAGCGATAGTACATTTTGGGAAACAAACTTCCGTTATACTAATAATTGTAACCATATTCTAATACATTCTTTATATACATGGGATGGTGATGCCTATAACGGCAGCAATAAAGCTCCTTTATATTCTTTAAAAAAAAGCTCTCTTATATTTTCCAATCCATGTGATGGCGGAAGAGCTACGATTTAGCGTATAATATAAATATATTTAAATTTAATTTAATTCCAAAACGTATACTATTCATTGCAGATTGACGTCGATTTCCATTTGTTCTCCAAAGAAGACAGCAAAGGCTCAAAAACGTGGGACACGTGTCTCGATAAGATCATCCAGTACGTGAAGCGGCCTTATAAGGATGAACTATCTAAGGATGTAGTTGAAGCATTATCATTGTCGTATTTGGGTCAAAGTATGATTGTGTAATGGGTATTTGTGTGCTTGTTAACAACTATTGATTTTCTTCGATCTCTTAGATGTTAAAATCTGTGCTGTCTTGATCCTATTAAACCACTATCTGCTGCCAACTAAGGTGTCCAAAACATTCAAACCAACAGTGCTATCAGCGCAAGAAGATGTGATCTTTTTTGCTTCTTCAGATGCTAAGGCCATACAAAAAGTGAGCGATTATAACGAAGCGTTATGCAAACACCGAAGCTAGTATTCAGAGGAAAAGATTTGAAAACACTTACAGGAATTTTCGAAATTCATTATCAACACATCGTGTATCGCTTAGAATCAGCAGTAAGAGCAGTGGACGTCTTGATTAAATTTAGCACCGTTTTTGGTCTCGAATACTCGCGCATTTCTCGCTTGATATGGAATTTCGTTTGCACGTTTATTTACAAACTACCTGTGCCAGAAGAATACGCATCAATCAACACTCTGAAGCGGTTTCTAACAAATAATAAATAAAAATGTTCATCTGTATGATCAAGGATTGTAACAAAGAATACAATGCAAACGATTACATACAACATCTCAGAACATTTCACCGGACACCAAGAGAATATCGTTACGTGTGTACATTCCACGAATGTTACCAAAAGGCAGCAAATTTCTACATCTTCAAGCGTCACGTGACTCATCTCCTACCGGATACAGAGAGTGGACCGAAAAAGAAATGCGATCTTCAAGAAATCAACTGTTCGTCTTCCATAAATGTTGAGTTAGAGGAGTCAACATATGCATTACATCTTGAGGAAATAAGACGTTCGGCAGTTGAGCTTACCCTGCAGCTTCATAAAGAAACCAACTTATCACGTCGGGATGTTCAGAAAATTCAGCATGCAGTGAGCATATACAACAGTCAGGTAGTCAGCCAAATTAAAGCCTATTATTATTCATATTGAAAAAGAGCAGAAATTTCCAGAAGTGACTAACTCAGACATAGAAGAGAAAAAGTTCTATACTGTCATAAATGACATAGAATTTCAATTGAGAGCATATTTTAGCGATCAAAAGGTTCTGCAAGAAACAATAAAATATACGCAAAAACAAGAGATTTCTTCCGAATTCAATAATTTTGTAAGTGCTCAGTTATGGAAAACAATAAGACAAAAATATCCGGTAGATATACTGATTCCAGTTGCGCTATATAGTGATGAATTTGAGATAAACGATAATTTGAGTGCTCATAATAAAAAACATTGTATCTGTGGAGTATATTACAACATTTTAATGATTCCAGATCAATACAAATCGAAACTATGTAATATCCTGGTAGCAGCTATGATTAAAAAATCTGATATCGGAGAGTTAGGAATCAATCAGCTGTTTTCATCCATTGTACAGAAATTCAAGGATACCGAGGAGCAAGGTATGATTTTCATCATCGATGGTGAAAAAATTACGGTTCGATTTGCATTAGTTTTAGTACAAGGTGATAATTTGGGAATTCACCAAATGCTTCAGTCAACGAGCTCGTGAAGATTGTAGAAAAGATGTCAAGGAATTTCCTGAATACCGTCGAACGGTAAATGGTTATAATGAAGATGTAGCGATTAATAGGCCACCTGAAACAGGTATTAAAATCGAGACAGTTTTTAACCAACTACCATCTTTTCATGCGGTTGCCAATTTATGCGTCGATCCTATGCACGACTTTTATAGCGGTGGAATATGTTTAACAGGACTGACAGAAGTTTTAAATTATTGTATTTATAGCAAAAAGTTCATCTCGTTGAATACTTTCAATGCACAAAAATGCATATTCAGTAAAGTAGCTCTAGATACGTCTTTGAAAAGAATGCCGGATGTAAATGAGATTTATATGTTCCAGAAAAAGTGTAAGTCAGTCGTTCTGAGAGCAACTGCAAGCGAAATGAAAGCGTTTGTACATTACATTCCACTAATTCTAGGGCCATATGTTCCAAAGGGTGATCCAGTATGGGAATATTGCAAAGTTTTAATCAAGATGTCCGACAAGATCTTATTGAAATCGTTTTCTAAAAATGACATTGAAGAACTTAACGAGCTGTGCAAGGATCATCATAAAGGGTGTCCACGATGAAATTGCCACACTATGAAATTGCTCTAACTTTTTAACCGTTGGGTAGAATTTAATGAAAATTTGGGTGGATTTAGTTCATAGTGCATTATTTACATCCTGCAAGTTTTAAAGTCCTGTGATCAAAACTCGCGGAAATGGAGTCGAAAGAACAGCTCGTGCGTGATAAAATCTTGCGCATTCATCACGAGAACAAGGATCTCTCGCATCGTTCCATCGCTAAAACGTTGGGAATCGCGAATTCCACGGTGTCGCGAGTGATTAAGCGGTTCGAGGAACGGTTGACCACCGATCGGAAGCCCAGAAGTGAAGGAAAAAGTATTCCGTACAACACCAAAAATCACAACCGCGTAGTTGGGGCCTTCAACCGAAATCCGAACGCCTCCGTTCGGGATGTGGCTAAGAAGCTGCACCTAAGCCGAAGTTTTGTCCAGAAGGTCAAAACTAAGGCTGGGCTTCGAACGTTCAAGGTACAAAAGGCCCCTAATCGCGACGAGAAGCAGAACAAGTCCGCCAAAACCCGTGCCAGGAAGTTGTACCTCAACATGCTGACGAAAGTTGAATGCTGCATCATGGACGACGAAACATATGTGAAGGCCGACTTCAAACAGATCCCCGGCAACCTGTTTTTCACGGCCAAGGATAATTTCAGCGTTCCGGAGCATGTCCGCACTCAGAAGATGTCCAAATTTGCGAAGAAATTCCTGGTTTGGCAAGCCATCTGCACGTGCGGGAAGCGGAGTGCACCTTTCGTGACCCAGGACACGATGAACGGACAGGTCTACATAAAAGAGTGCCTCCAGAAGCGGCTGCTTCCTCTCCTGAAGGCCCACAACGTCCTAACAATCTTCTGGCCGGATTTGGCCTCATGCCACTACTCCAAGGACGTGCTGAAGTGGTATGCGGACAATAAGGTCAATTTCGTGCCGAAAATGTTCAACCCTCCCAACACTCCGGAGCTCCGCCCCATCGAGAAGTACTGGGCGATTATGAAGCAGCACCTTCTTAAACGACCTAAGGTAGTGAAGACAGTCGAGGAACTGAAGAAAGTATGGGTTTACATGCAAAAAACGGTTGATTCACAGGTTGTGCAGAATCTTATGGCCGGGGTTAAGGCCAAGGTGCGGGCATTTGCGTATGGACTGTAAATAAAATACGAGTAAAATGGTAAAATGAAGTTTAATAGTTATTTCTCAATCCCTGAAAATTTGATGGCAATCGGATGAAAACTCGAATTTTGCGAATCAATTTTGTGTGTGGCAATTTCATCGTGGACACCCTTTACGTTGTATAAGCAATTGTTTCAGGAACATCTTAAACCCAAACACCATTTCATTTGTCATTATGGGTCAGTAATAAGCACATGTGGATCTGTTGTTGGAATGATGAATTTTAGGAATGGGTCGAAACACAAAGGGTTTAAGGAATACGCTCACATAATATCATCGCGTCAAAATATATGCTATACCCTTTGCATAAAATCTGCGCTGCAGTTTGCGTACGATGCGATTTTTCAATTCACCTATTACCGGAGCTTTTGCATGTTGCGAACTTAAAGAAAAATGGTACCATGAGTTTTTGCCTCAGCCCAATCCAATCAATGTTCATCAGGATATGCAGGAAACAAAATGTTTAAAATACAAAGGAACAAATTTTAAGACAGGTACTTATGTGACGATAACTAACCTACTGGATGTTAAGATTCTAGAGATTGAGGATATTTTAAAAACTATTGATAATAACTGCTATTTAGTTGTAACAGCGTGGAATATTGGAACCTTTGATGAGCATCACCTTGCCTATGTATTGATTGATAAGAGTAAAAATATGAAAATGATTGATTTAAACGAAGTAGACGGTCCCCCAGTGATGCCACATAATATACATAACAAGTTGTGTATTCGTAAGAAAACTGATTTTCTATCAATGGATTTATAAATAAGTTGACGACCACTTAAAAATAAGCAGACGGTTGGGCTGATGACAATTAGTAATAATTTGCAACCATTGTTTTTAATATGAGAAAATAATCATGTTTCGGGCATTTTTTAACTTAAGTATTTAGTGACTTGTTGTGTAAATATTTGTTACAATAAAAGTTTAACGCTGTTTGTTTATTTTCAATTCAAACTAATTGAACAAAATATCATTGTCATATTCCTGAAATTACACGAAAATGTGATATTGATATTTTGTTCAATTTTCTGCATGCCGTTCATTATTAAATAAAAATAATCTTCTATTTTAGAAAACAAAGTTAGCTTATATCGATATTATTGACTTAACACATCAGATGTATGTGTCAGCGTTATGCAAATCAATTGTGGCGTACATATGTTTTTTGCACCAGGAAAATATGCAACCATAAGTCTGACACATACCTTGTATGTGCCAAACCCCATTGCAAAAATCCATGTAGACTCACACATGAATGGAAGGTGAATTTTATCTTGAGTGTACTAATGCAAAAATGGTACTTGGCATCGAAAGCTCTCAATTAATAACTGTGGAAGTGCATTTAAAACACTAAGTTGAGAGCAAGCAATAAGCTAATTGTGAAAGCAATAAGCTTGAAATGCTGAAGAAGAAGAAGAAGAAGAAGATAAAGAAGACCTCCAGGCACACGATCCTGTGTAGCAGGTGAAAAAACCACTTGATGTGATATTTCCACAATGGAACTGACTCTTAGCTTCGGGTCTTCGGGCCTTGACCAAGAATCCCTACTGAACCCTTGCGGAACGTCAAGCCGGCGAGTTTAGCGCAAGGGAATAAAGAAAGCATGGGTTAAAATGCAAAAAACTGTCGATGCTGAGGTCGTGCAGAACGTTATGGCTGGGGTTATGGCCAAGGCTTACGCATTCGGATATTAAGGCGAAAGAAATTAATTGAATGATACCAAAACTAACATTCATTGTTTCTTTGTGATTGTGATAATCGGCTAAAAACTCGAATTTGAAAATGAATTGTGTGTTTGCGGATTTTAAACGGTACACCATTTAACTCTGGTACAGATGATAGAACCTGACCTAGTGAACTTTCCGAAAATACTTGCGTTAGTATATGGATCTTTTCAGTATTGTTCGCATAATCGACTTCACCTTACGCAGCCCTATCGTCTGCCGGAGAGGGCGGGAGCCTTGATGATGACATATGTCTGCAGTATGCACATTAACAGGGTCAAGGAAGTTATCTCAATCCATGTTTAATAACACATCCATAATACTGCGGTGGTCAATTTTACGGAAATCATATAATCCCGCCGTAGGATGTTTATAAAATAGTAAACCAGCACATTATAAACAGTGACAAGAAAAGCTTTGTGATGTAGAGAAGAGCTCTTGTAAGCCGTTCTGGATAAGTATGTAGATTGTAATGGAAAGATGATCACGAAGCAAACTAGGAACTAAGGTGCACGAAGTATAGGTTCTTCATGGTCTTTAACAACCAGTTCGTTGACCTCCTTGATTTCATGGAAACGAAAGATTCTATTCTGAGTTAAGCCACAAAATTTAAGCATTCTTGCTTATCGTTTGAACTTTGCTGGTTACTTCTATCATTCAAAGTAGCATTCAAAATTGCATCAACGGATGATTTAAGCAAAAAGTTAGGAAGTAAAGTTCACATGTGGAGTAGAGAACTACAATGGCCTAATCGCTGTTTGATGGCCAAACGTGCCAAAAAAAAGTCTGTGATCTCATCGTTATCAATTTAACATAACATTTTGTACGATACTACAGTTCAAGAGCTACCATATAATACCTACATATGTTATGTAAAATTCATGAATGTTTAGCCCCTTTTTTTATAGAACAAGATATTTTGATTGTGCGGTCACCATTCATTGTGTTTTCGACCACATGAAATTAGCGGGCCAAATTTGCCAATTTTATTTTGTTGTTAAGATCCGTTTGAGAAAACAAGACAAAGTTATACTTGTACTAATAGGCTAAGAACACAGTTCAAAGCCCTACATTAAAACAATAAAAAAGAAAAAAAAATAACATTAACATCCTGAAAGTTCAAATTAATAATTTTATGCTATTTCATTCGGACACATTAATGAAAAAATATGCGAAAAATAGTTGCAATATATTTTTGTTCTGTGGAATAATTTCAGCACAAGTGCTACTTTACTAGCTTTCAGTGAGTATCGATCATGGTTATAGGTACCATAGTATACACAGTTGTGTAATAAAATATTTTACAATCATTTTTAATACATACAGTCATCAGCAAACCTTTTAAAATGGTTCTATATTAACTTAACTAATTATCATCAATACTAGCAGCTTGTCCTTCCTCCGAACAAGACCTGAAAGAACTCAACGATGGTCTTACATCTCCTAACTGGGAGTAAATAATTTCGTTGCGTTGAATCTTTATAGGCTGTACGTGAGTTTCTGACTCTTTGGTTTCATCGATGGAATTCAGCATCGGAGAACATGGCGTATTTACGTAATTATTCGAAGAATCTTGTGCAACTGGGATATTTGAAGGAAATATAGTGTAATGTTCATTGTTATTAGCAGCGGGGAAATACGGACGATCTTTTTCTTCAACCGGAGTTGGGGTTCCTGATGGGGTTATTACCGGTCTAGGGGCTGGAGGAATCATATAATTATCCATCAAACTGCTTCGGTTGAATTTTCGTTCATCAGAATCCGAGTGAGTCCCACTATCACCTACACTGGCCCCACTTAGTGTACTCATGCGACCTGATGATCCGCTGGAAATACTCTGGAGACTGGTTGAACTGATTGGTCGATGAGAGTTTGATGATGGTGCGAGCATTGAAAATTTGATATCATCACAAATATCAGATGTTGTAGCTGTAGTAGGATTGTATTTCTTCGACGGAGTATTTTTATTTTTAGAAAACATTTTTTTCATTCTCTCGAATGGGGTTGGTCTTTTTAGCTTTTCCTTCATCTCCTGCTGAATTCGTTCGTATTCTTCACGCATTTTTTGCAACTGTTCTTGCTTATCTCTGAAGCTTTTTTGCACATCGTTACGCGATTTCCATGAGTCAACCAGCTGCTCAACTTCCTGAATTGTGAAGACATTATTTTTAAAATCAGTTATTATTTCCAGTAGCTCATCATCCACAGACTTTTTGGACGTATTGCTTTCTTGTCTTTTGAGGGTACTACTCTTTGGTTTGGACTCATGTTCCTGATCTTTTTTCTTGAAACTCAATCGAAGGTGTGAAATCTCTCTTCCTGCCTCTTGATTTACGTTTATTTGCTTATTACTAGGGGTATGCTGATAATCACTGCCGAAATCAAAGTTACAATATTCGTGTATGGGGATGTTGGATGGTTGAACCAGATAGTCACTCTCAGATTCAGTAGTTTTCACCGGCAGATTAGAAGGATGCGTCATGTAATCAAAGTCATTATTGTAAAATACATTACAATTCTCCAACAAATTTGAACACTCTTGACTAAAGGCGTCACTTTTATTGACGTCACTGGATTCAAAATATTCGGGCTCCGTTATTCGTAATTCATTAAATAGTATACCATGCTCCCGGTCTACACTTTCGTCATGGCTGTTTAGATTATTCAATATATCCTTATCCTTCTCTGTCTGTTTATGTGAATCGATTTCAAAATCCACTTCATCATGGCCACTTGCCGGAGCATCTACAGTCAAATAATTCAAATTCGAAACCGAATTAATGGTTTCGCACGGACTAGATTCTATATCACTGCCACTACCATTCATTTCCATGTAACCTTCGCTTTGGTGATGACGCGGTACTCTACCCGCATGCGGTGATGATTTAATTACGATAGGAGGCCGTTCTTTTGTTTTGGGTGACACAGACGCCAATGATTTGGGCTCAATGACTACCTTATTGGGGGAGGCTTCACTGATACCTTTGAAATAATGGTACATAGTAGTGAATTCGTGCATTTGCTGAAAAAAAAAATAAGGCACCGGTTAGTTGCTGAATTATTCAAAATATGGGATTTCAAAAAACCAAACTTGTCTACAGCGTATTTTCCCGTGCAATCCTTGATATAATTTATGTTTCAATGGTTTCAAACTTTTGGTTAATTAAGCACGAAACAATCATCAGGGTTTTCCCTTTTATAAAATATGACTTAAAACTTAATAAGTGTTAGTGAGTGTACGGGAGAGTTTTTTTTATTTTAAATAACCAAGTTTAAGCAAAAACTACCAAGAGGACTATACATTACATATCAAAATGAAAACTGAAGATAAGTTCTTAATAAAAACCTACCGAAAAATTCTTGAAACTGCTTGCCAACTTGATGTGACCCCCTATCTCTGCTAGGTCAACAGGAGTACGACCAGCAATATTCCTCATTTCGCAGGCAACATCTCCTCCGGGACAGTCCAGCAGCTGTAGGCATAATCGTTCAAGCCCCCAATAAGCGGCAAAATGTAGCAAAGTGGGATATTCTTCAGGATCTAAAAAATCAAAACAAAAATTGATAATTTTGTTAAAAAAAAAGAAAAAAAAATAACATACTTGCTTCTCGATGCGACTTTGGGTTGTCACCTGCATCGACCGAATTCAGTAGATGAAAATTGGGGGGTATATTCCGCTGGAAAGATTGCAGCAGATATGTGTCCAACTTGTCACGATCCGAAACGGCGATGCCAATCGACTGGCACAGAAAATCCATTGGTGCATCCTGTGCTTTCAATATCTGTTCGAGCTCACGTAAACGGCTCTCACATTTGAGAGGCCGACTACCAAGATCTATGTTGTTCCTTTCCAGCCGAATGCCAATCATCATTGAAATTTCCATGCATGTCTCTAAAAGCAAAAAAGAATAATAGTTAGTTATTGCAATCATACATAATTGCAAAGCTTATGGTTATACTATACACAAGGGTATATGGTAAAACTATACACATAAACGACAATAACTTTCTGATAGCTCATAACTTAATGGAAAAAGAATCCCATTCCATGAATATTCTATCAGCCGATTTACTCCCAATTTCAGATACAAATAAAGTGTATGTTAAAACTATTTCTACTTAGAGAACATTACATTTTCTATAAAAACCCAGCAGCACCGGTGGTGTAGTCGTAAGCATAGTTGCCTCTCACCCCGGTCTGGTATCAATTCCAGTCGATGCCGTTGAGATTTTCTGAGACAAAAAATCTCTGATCACGTCCCGGCCCATGTGTTGATGGGTTCAATATGTAGGGTCCAGGTCGTCTCCCTGGCGTGACGAACCAGCCTCACACTGAAAGTCACGTAAATACAAAATAACAACAACAACAGCTAACTCCGAAAATAAAAACAACTACAAAATTATTGTCGGAAACTGATTGTTATTAAAAAAAAATCAGAATTAGAACTACTTTGGAAACAATAGCTGACGGAAAAACATGTGTTTTGAATTATTATTATTTTAGGTATGTTTGATTTCACCATACAACTTATATGTGTTACATTCGTATTCTACCTTGATTTGGTATTTAGATACTGCACTGTTTCCCAGTCAGAAATATTTGCCATTATTGTATGTGTGAAGTACAAACTGCGCTTCAGCAAATGTTCTGGGTAAAGTTGTATTCTTTTGTTCACATAGCCATGTGGCTTTAAAATATTTTCTTTGGCTAGATCCCCGAGCAAAGGATTATACCTAATTGAAAACAAATTCTAATACCAGGTTTTTATTGTAAGATCACAAAATAGGGAATAAAGGGATAACAAAAGGGATAGCAAAAAAATGCTCGTTAGATAATAATAATAGCTTATTTTGTTATCTCTGAGTTGATCTTGATAAAAAAAATCTGTGATTTGAGCACATTTATTAAAATATTTTAAATTGTGTTATCAATTTGACATCCAATTCTCACGCTAATAACTGAAAGAACTCTTTCGGTGAAAAACATTACTTTTTGTTCAAATATGTGGGTCATATTCATAGTTTTGCATTCAACTAGTAACTGGCGTCAAAAATAATATGGTAAAAATGAAAACATTTGGTAACAAAACCAGCAAATGGTGATAACTAAATTTCCTATGCGTTAGAAGGTGAAATCAAAATGATATTTGGGATAACAAAACTTGTTACTAATATGGAACCAATTGAATAGTTTCCTTTGCTAGTGACCTTAGCATCGTTAATAGTGATAGCATACCAATATTTGAGGAACTAAATTAACCTAGAAAAAATTCCATCCCAGATACGAAAGAACTGATGAACACTCACTGGTGCATCTTTTGATTTTACCGGCTATTTCAACACATTGTTCATGTTCAGATTGCGGTTTTCAATTCAATACAGGATGTACTGGAGTAAATGTACCGTCCCTTGTAATTGAAAAGCAATCGATACATTTATTCAAACAAAACTCAATCTGCAGGGGAACGTGCCACCCGATGACTATAATGAACGAAAAAAAATGAGCGAAAGATCTATATGAAAAAAAATAGAACTTGTGAGCTGGTAATTTAAGAAAATACTGCTATACAGCATTTCCATAGAAAACAAGATGTACGATCTCCCAAATTTTCGTATATATTAGTAGTGAATATCCATGATGGTGGTCAATTTAAAGTACGATCCTCCAGTACATTGCAATCATAAATATAGTTCATTCATTGTTTTCATTTTCATTTTCAGATTTAGGTGTTAGGGCTTTTATTCGATTTTTCGATACAGATATATCATTGGAATAATACAAAACAACCGTAAGAGTTGATAATTTACAAATTCTTACTCCATGTAACGGCTTTTATTTTTTCTTAAAAACAAATACTCAGTGATAAAAATATGGATAATAGATAAAACTCGTACTGCAGCTCCGGGATTTTTTAGTGGATTTTATACGGATGTTATGGTTATTAGAAAGGATCGAGAATGAGCCATTAAAATGGTTAATACTACATAGAAGCTGGTATTAGAGTTTTATGGGTCTTTCGAACCCACTTTTATGTATTGCGTGAGAATGTATATCTATTTTTTACCGGAAAACTCAATTTTTCATAAAGTTCAAGATGAATTCATTACTTTGTGCAAGTAAATGATTTATTTAATTGGGCACAGCGAACCATGATTTGGAACAGTTGAGTTTTTTGGCATTTTAAGATCCTTGCCTAAAGTATGCTAAACTCACAGTTTACAGGTATAGTTACCTGTTCTTAGTTATATAATATATTAAAAGCTATCGAGAGTTATCTTTGATATAAAAATATACCCATGTAAAATATCAACTCGTTCAATATATTACACTTGAAGAAATTAACAACTATCTTGTGGTTAAAACGGCTAACAGTATATGAGTAAGACCATGACATTCTCAACCCTTTTGAGTAAGTGTAAGTTAAAACATCATTTGTATAATCATCTCACAATTACAGGGAAATTCCATTAGCTGACCGAAAATCAAAATGTTCACATCCTCATTATTATTATTACTATTATTATTTCTTTAGCTGTTGCACAGATAAGAAGAAATCACTTTTCCCTGACGCTATCGACATCTATATTCCCAAGTTTTATATTACAAATTGTCCTTCAAAGTCACATCCGTTTTAACATGAGAACTAGACGTTACAAAATGTCTAAGAGCTTGCGTTTTTGTTTTGTTTTTGGTTTCTACTTTACAGCCATTCCTGGAAATCTCAACCGTTTCTCGGATAGATTTAACAACAACCTTATAATCGTTAACATGATTCAATTCAGCACTTACCGGGTATATTAAACTGTATGGTGTATGGGTTTCTCCTCTTGATGTTGGTTATTTCGATTATCTCATTAGCCTTTTCAATTTTGATCTTAATCCAATCGTCCTTTACGAGCGGCTCAACGAGAATGGCAATAATTTTACTCTGACCAACTTTTACCTTTCGTGGGAACAAAGTAAATGCTTCTTGATGGCCAGCCAAATAAGCTGCCGGTGATGGCTTTGGCGTTGAAACGACACTGGTTGCCTCTGAACAGAGCGGTTGCTGGCGCAGTGCACGTCCGAGAATGTCGGTTGCTATACCGAGTAATTCACTAACGAATGATTGTTCGTGATCGCCCACGACACACGTACGCCATTTGTTATACGACGGCAATGTGCCCTTGTGAATTTCCCACACACGTGTTTCTGTAACGTCCAGCAGCATGCCCAAAACTCGCTCCGGTTTCAGCAGCAGCCCCAATTTTGTGTGCAAAAACTGAGACGTCAGTGAAAGTAGTGCTGGGCATACTATTACAATCTGTAACTTTGTTGACTGGCAGCGATGAGATAATTGTTGTGTTACTTGATCTTCGTCAATTTTTATATGCAAGAAACTGAGAATGATATTCATGAAAACTCTATATTTATGGATAAATCCTCCAATACTCACTTGAATGGTAATCGGCCCCGTTGTTTTGTTATTTTGTCAAAGCACGTCTTTAAATGATTCACCCACATCACAGCTTGTTCATTGTGTCGGACTGTGACAAACAGGATATCATCTATGGCATGCATTGGATGTTCACCTAAAAAAAATTAAAAGAAATTAATCATGTTACTTATGCTTTTTTCATTAAACTTGTATGCAATGCGTATTTTTATAGATAAAACATGCTTTTTTAGCACTGATGAGTTGATAAAATTGCTCTTAATGTCTGCTGCAGTTGAAGATTTTCAAAATTTGCAACCGACTATATAGCAGCAGCACATAAAATGCTCGTTCTTATCGTCTTTGTTTACCCAAAGAAGGTAAACCAACATAGAATAGCAATGTGAATCCACCTAATGACTGCGATTTCATCAGCGTTACCGTGCGATGAGCATAAATGAATTCTTGACAAATCCCAAATTGACAAACTTGAAATTATCGTGCTGGTTTGGAGTGTGCATTGATGATAAACACGCCTATTTTTTCTAAAATAATACACAGTCAATGAAAAACGGAAAAACGTTATTTCAAAAAATAAAACGCATTCAAGATGTAGCAAACCCTGATGAAAACATATAAAAGAGGGGGTAATCCCTAAGAGTCCATCAATATGATTCATAATTTATGTAAAATTTAGAAATGAAATTACTAAAAATGTTTTGCTATGTATCAAACAAGAGACTGGTCAAATTGAACGAATAATGTTTAAACATAATTGAACTAGGAAAAATGTTCCAATATTAATCTTTTTTTTTTTGTTCCTTGATTAAGCCAATATTAATCTCATTGCTTCACAACTTATCTTACTCGAAATCAAAGATTTTCCGCACAGCCTGGTTGGCTTATAATATGTTATCAAACGTAAGCAAATATTATTACGAAAAGAAACCAATAACTTTAGACTCCATTATCTTGATTCATCCTACAATAAATATAGGAACCGTTAGTTTTAGCATACAGTGAAGTTTTAAATGTCAATCGCTACTGAGTTTACCAATCATACTATTTATCAATGCCCTAACAGTCTTTCAAGTAATCAAAATTTTATATATATATATATATATATATATATATATATATATATATATATATATATATATATATATATATATATATATATATATATATATATAAATATAAACATATATATATATATATATATATATATATATATATATATATATATATATATATATATATATATATATATATATATATATATATATATATATATATATATATATATTTATATATAAATATATATTTATTATATATATATATATTTATATATATATATATATATATATATATATATATATATATATATATATATATATATATATATATATATATATATATATATATATATATATATATATATATATATATATATATCTATATATATATATATATATATATATATATATATATATATATATATATATATATATATATATATATATATATATATATATATATATATATATATATATATATATATATATATATATATATATATATATATATATATATATATATATATATATATATATATATATATATATATATATATATATATTGACTGCTCGAAAGCTAATTGAAGTGGAGTGAAATGAATAGAAAAGCGATTCATTCACTGCACAAAAGCTAATTGAATGAGTGATTCATTTTCATTTTAATGCGTCGACGATGTAGGGCCCTGATATGATATATATATATATATATATATATATATATATATATATATATATATATATATATATATATATATATATATATATATATATATATATATATATATATATATATATATATATATATATATATATATATATATATATATATATATATATATATATATATATATATATATATATATATATATATATATATATATATATATATATATATATATATATATATATATATATATATATATATATATATATATATATATATATATATATATATATATATATATATATATATATATATATATATATATATATATATATATATATATATATATATATATATATATATATATATATATATATATATATATATATATATATATATATATATATATATATATATATATATATATATATATATATATATATATATATATATATATATATATATATATATATATATATATATATATATATATATATATATATATATATATATATATATATATATATATATATATATATATATATATATATATATATATATATATATATATATATATATATATATATATATATATATATATATATATATATATATATATATATATATATATATATATATATATATATATATATATATATATATATATATATATATATATATATATATATATATATATATATATATATATATATATATATATATATATATATATATATATATATATATATATATTATATATATTTATACATATATACATCATACTCAGGGCCCTACATCGTCGACGCATTAAAATGAAAATGAATCGCTTTTGTATTCATTTCACTCCACTTCAATTAGCTTTTGTGCAGTGAATGAATCGCTTTTCTATTCATTTCACTCCACTTCAATTAGCTTTCGTGCAGTCAATGAATCTTATTTTCACCGATTCACTCCCACTTCACTTCCTGTGAAACGTGAGTAAGCTTAAATTCATTTGCGATCCAGTTGAAAGCGTTTCACTTGAAATTCAAGCTTGCTTCAAACGACGTGGTGAACGACCGTGAATCATCGTCTTTGAAATTGATTTGAGTTCATCTCCCCACCCGAGCAGTGGTTGGCGAACACATTGAAACATGCGTGCCAGTGTTGCTAGAAGTATGGTCATTTGTCGATGCACGCTTTGCTGTAGCTTTGCTCGACAAAAAGCTCCCCGAACTGGCAAGCGCGTTTCGGTTTGATATTGCGGTGACTTATTGAAATTGCATTTGTTGCATTTGCGCTGGAGCTGTGAACACAACAGGGATCGCATGAAAGCAACATAAATATAAGCAATTTCATTTATCATTTCATAAAATGGTTGATTATTGTTTTCGGTGCTATAATTAATTTATCTGATGGCACTGATTCTAGTCTTAAAAATAATGAATACCTCGGAAATGAAATTCATGCACGTATTGCATGAATTTCAATTGTCCCACTTCATACTAGTTTGACACCGAAAGCTAAAATAAACACCGATGGATGGAAAGCTTAGTCGAAAATGTTTGTTTGAAGATTGTTTTGCTGAAGCTGACTAAGAAGTGGCGGTCAAAAGAAGATAATGTGTTTCAATTGAAAGGGATGAATATTAAATTCATCGTCCCATGACGATTTTCAATTGAAAGTGAAATTGTATGATTCATACTACTGCAAAAGTGGTACTTGGCATCGAAAGCTTTCAATTAATAACTGTGGAAGTATAATACAATTAGAACACTAAGTTGAGAGCAAGCAATAAGCTAATTGTGAAAGCAATAAGCTTGAAATCCTAAAGAAGAAGAAGATATATAAATATAATATAATATAAATTGCTGGCAGCATAATTAATCATCATTTAAAAGAAAGATTTGAGCAAGAAAAAAATAAAAAAACAGCCACTTAATAATTATGGCCTGTGCCAACAAATAATGTGTGATCAGCATTAAAAATTTAGGAATGAGCAATAATAGATGAGAAATGATCTTTGGATAATATAATTGTGGCCGGTAAATCTGTCAAATAAAGCAGCAGCTATTAGTATATGTGCAAATAAATATGGCTTTATTTCCGCCAAATGATATAATTTGAGCACTAAACTACTCGCATGTGCCTTGGAATTTTTATTTGATTTTCCCATAAAAATAGTAAAATGAGCAATAAATAACTGAATAACCACAATAAAAAAAACTCAAATGTCCTTGGTAGTAGATACAGTTACCCATCTTTAAATTCAAACATAATTTGATATCGTGAAAACTTTCCCATGAAATATTCAACAACACCATTTGAAAACTAAATGGGTTCCAGAGAGCAGAAAATAAATCCAGGCAAAAAATAGGGAATGAGCCATAAAAAGTTGTGATGTGTTTTAGGACAAATAAAAAAAATAATAGGGAGGAGAAAAAAGGAGCAAAAAAAATTCAAAAAGGGGAAAAAAAAAAAATTTTTTTTGGAAAAGGACTTAAGGAACCAAACACACCAAAAAAAGGTTGGGCGCCTTCAAACATTTTTTATTTTTATAAAAATGTTGAGTTTACCAATAACCATAAGACTGTCACTTGAATGGAAAAAATATTGATACTTATAAATACGGTTGATAAATGTATCCATGCCAAGGAAAAGTACAACAATCAACCTGTGATAATTTTGAAATAGTCATCAAACAAATATCAATGTTCAGGCGCACAAATCAAAACAGCAATCGGAAATAAAAAATATGATCAATTTTATAATATAAAGCAGCACTTAGAAAAAGATTGGTAACAATGCCAGTAAATTCTTATTGTTGACGAACATAATTCGTCATTCAAACGTCCTTGTAATTGATCTACTCATCCACCACACCGCGATTCCACACAGTTCAAGGGATTACCAATGGCTACCAAAAAGAGTGTAGGGGATTCCTTTAAGAGGTTCAACCAAAATAACAAGATTGTTTGCTTTTTCAAAGTCAGATAGCTTCAGTTTATCACACATTTAAGAGTATTCGAAAAACATCTTATTCCAATTTATCATCCAGTTTCCAAGAATCAGCATTGAATCTTATTCTAATGACCCTGTATACCCGGGATCAGGTTGCGGAAAAATTACGTTTTTTGTTGGGGGGGGTTTTTTTTTTTTCTTTTTTTTTTTTTTTTCCTTAAAAAAAGGCCGTTTTTTATAATTTTTTTAGTTTTTAAGAAATTCTTTTATCGTTTTTATATTTTGGGAAATCGTTGAAATTTGAAATTTGAAAAAAAAAAAAAAAAAATATTAAATATTTTTTATTTTTATTTTTTTATTCGTCTGCTTCTCAGGGTTGTTACGGCAGCGCGGATTTCGCGAATTTCGCGGATTTTGCGATTTTCGCGGATTTGGCGCGGATTTGTTCAGAAAATTCGTTCTGGCGCGGATTTGGCGCGGATTCGTTCAACACCATATTGATAGAATGAGTTAAATGAATTAACAAAATGAGTAAACTTCAGCAACTTCAAGGTTGGAAGGATCATAAATAAGGATTCCAACAAAGAAATCGTCCACTAAGTCGATGTTATTGATTTTAAATTAGACAAATCTAAAATTCACGAAGAACTAGTACTTGCAAGTGTCAAGTTGTCAACTAAAACGGTTGAATCGGAAACAGATTTGGAAGTACTTGATTTTTTATTCCAGGACGATAGTTTCTCTGAAATGAGAACATTGCTCAACATTGTAACTTGCGTATCTCATTCTAATGCAGAGGTCGAAAGAAAATTTTCACTATCTAAGCATGTGTTACCGGAAAACCGAACTAGGCTCAGTGAACAGCAGTTCAATAATCGTAAAAATATTTTGAGTGGCATGCATTTTTTTTGAGAATGATATAACCAGATTTGTTGTTTCAAAGGACTTGATTTTGAAGGCGAAATTTGCGAGGCAATCTTACAAATCCAAACAGAAACAAAAGAAAGCTTTTGAATTAGTGGAGGCACAAAAAAATAAGGAAAAAGCAAAGAAGGAAGCAAGGCACCAGATCAAAAAGCAAGAAGAAGTTGTAGGAATGAAAAGGAAGGCTAAAGAAGATATTTTTAATATGATGGAAAAAGAAATCAGAGCTATGACATCCAATAATCCAGAAACATCATTCCTGAATGTTCTTTTGAAACAAAAAGATAACATCCAGCAGGAGGAACAATCAGAAAGGGAAAAATTAGCTCATATGAAGGCTATTGAGAACAATTAAATGTTATGACGTATATGTTAAATAAATACGTACCTATCTTGATACACCATTGACAAAATATGGATCATTCTCTTTGGCATACTTTACATATCGGTTGTGTTCGAGTGCTTTCATCACTCACTCAAACGTCCTGTGCTCCTTCAGGGGTGGATTTGGCCACCGTGGATCACATCTTGAGTCATTGGTTGTTTTTGTCTGGACATTTTTATTAAGTTGGTTATCGGTCAACTTATTTGACTTAGCTCATCGTGACTTATGTTTCCCTCTTTACAGGTTTTATTTCACACTGAAGTTTTCAATTACACTCCTGTTTTGAACAATGCATCTAATTGGCTCAAAAACGCAGACAATCTTATTGTGGGGAACGGTTTTAGCTCCACCGAGACCCTATTCCAAGCGCAGGGTTTTTCTGAGGGAAATTAATCAAAAATCTACTTTTATTGTTTGTAGCATACTGCCAAAAATGAGTGATGTATGTTATTGTTTTCCCCTTGTTTGAAATAGGTTCTCCTACTGATGAAGCCATTCCCCATCCTATATATTTGATGCTTGATAAGTTATAGAACATTCGTGTGTGGATTGGATTTGAAGGCGCGGATTTGATTTTGAACTCGCGCGGATTTGGCGCGGATTTGATTTTGAACTCGCGCGGATTTGGCGCGGATTTATTTTCAGACTTCTCGTAACAACCCTGTACGATATACAATTAGTTTGATTTTTTCAATTTTTTTTTTTTTTTTTTTGGGGGTGTTTTTATTTTATTTTTTGGGTTTTTTTTTTTTTTTTTGCAAAAGTTAATTGGAAATTTTGATTTGAGATATTCTTCTTTGGTTTGTTGGTTTGGAATTTTTTTTTGTTTTTTTTCGGGATTTTTGTGAGTGGTTGGCGGTGGTGTTGTTTTTGTAAGTGAAATGAATTAGTTATTTTTTTTGTTTTGTTTTTTTTTTTATATTTTTTTATTTTTTTTTTTTTTTTTTTTTTGTTTTGTTGTTTGGTGTTGGTGTTTGGTGATGGTTGTTTGATCAGTTTGTCAATTTTTTTTAATTTTATTTTTTGTTTTTTTTCCTTGGCATGGATACATTTATCAACCATATTTATAAGTAGTGACCACATTAAATGATCATCCTTACCGACAATATTTTTTCCATTCAAGTGACAGTCTTATGGTTATTGGTAAACTTTTACTTGTCCTTAAACACATCACAACTTTTTATGGCTCATTCCCTATTTTTTGCCTGGATTTATTTTCTGCTCTCTGGAACCCATTTAGTTTTCAAATGGTGTTGTTGAATATTTCATGGGAAAGTTTTCACGATATCAAATTATGTTTGAATTTAAAGATGGGTAACTGTATCTACTACCAAGGACATTTGAGTTTTTTTATTGTGGTTATTCAGTTATTTATTGCTCATTTTACTATTTTTATGGGAAAATCAAATAAAAATTCCAAGACACATGCGAGTAGTTTAGTGCTCAAATTATATCATTTGGCGGAAATAAAGCCATATTTATTTGCACATATACTAATAGCTGTTGCTTTATTTGACAGATTTACCGGTCACAATTAGATTATCCAAAGATCATTTCTCATCTATTATTGCTCATTTCTAAATTTTTAATGCTGATCACACATTATTTGTTGGCACAGGCCTTAATAATTTAGTGGCACTTCTATCCTTTTTTGGTGCTTTTTCTGAATTACTAAGTGCAGGTAGTTATTTTAGTCATAAATTGCTATAATATGCTGGTATGCTGAACAAGGTTTTAAAACATATGTATTGATGTTTCGCACAATCTTTTTTATGGAAAAGGATTACTGCAATATTACACACCAAAAAATTTATGAACGTTATCATTGATCACAAAAAGTTTGAGAACCTTAAGTTTTAAACCTGCTGACATGTCATTAACTTGTTTACATACGGCAGTGTGTTTATTAAAGTTAAGTGTCCATAAATGAATATATAGTGGTTTCGAATGGTTGTTAGTGTGTATTGTCGATTGTTTATGTATGTGTAATGTGTGTTTGTATACGTGTGATTGTATGTGATTAAGATACCTATTGCGTCAACAAATAAGTAGGGTTCTCATTATGCCCCGATCGTTTACACCAACCACTCTTTATGTGTATTTTTTGTGTATTTTTTTTTTTCTTAAATTTTTTTTTTTTTTTTTCTAAAAAAAAAAGGGGGGGGGGGGGGGTGTTGTTGGGGAAGGAAAAAAAAAAATTTTTTTTATAATTATATTTTTTTTTGTTTGGAATAAAAATTGATTGGGGGGTCATTTACCCTTTTGTTGGGGGTTTTATAAATTTAATTTTTTTTTTTTGTTCGGTAATTTAATATAGATAAAATTCTTTCCGGTGCAAAAAAAAAAAAAATATAGAAATATGAGTGTGTGTTGTTATTTTTTTTTTTTTTTTTTATTAAATAAAAAAAAAAAAAAAAAAATAATCATATTATATTAACCGTTGTGTGGCCGAATGGGTACCCGGGTACCTTTTCGGATTTCAATTCACGATATTTAAATGGTTTTTCATTGTACAAGATTTAAACTCGGTTAGATCCAAGAAAATGACGGTCAAAATCGATTGCACAATTTTCCGGAATTTTTCAGCAAGCAGGGGTGAAATGAGGGGCTCTTACTTTTTTTAACTACGTAGATGGCCGGATGGGCAAACTGAAATGCTTATATCTCAGGTGATTTTAGGCCGATTTGAAAATTTTTGGAATCAATTGATTCAAAATTTATTCTTCTATCAAGCTGTTATCGGAATGGATCGATCCGGTCATTCTGATTTCCGGAAAATCCGGATTTCCATGGACATGTCTTGATTTGATGAACTGATCGTGGAATTCGGTAAATAATCAGCAATGTTGGTATCAAACTTCATGAAATTTCATCAGCAGGTTGGATTTTACTATCTTCGGTCCATCAGACGTGTGAACATCCTAGTGGCCATTCCGGAACAGGTTCCCCGCGAGGCCATGGGTGGTCATAAACATTTTTCATTGAAATCCCAGCAATATGGACATCAAACTTCTTGAAATTTCAACAGCAGATTGAATGTTACTATCTTGGGTCCATCAGACGTGTAAACATCCTAGTGGCCATTGCGGAACTGGTTCCCCGCGGGGCCATGGGTGGTCATAAACAATTTTCCATGGAACCCCAACAATATGGGTATCAAACTTTTTGAAATTTCATCAGCAGGTTGATTTTTATTGTCCTGGGTCCATCAGACGTGTAAACATCCTAGTGGCCATTGCGGAATAGGTTCCCCGCGGGGCCATGGGTGGTCATAATCATTTTTTCATGGAACCCCAACAATATGGGTATCAAACTTCTTGAAATTTCATCAGCAAGTTGAATTTACCTTGTGTCCATCAGACGTGTAATCATGCTAGTGGTCATTCCGGAACTGGTTCCCCGTCGGCCATGGAACCATTTTTCAATGAAATCCCAGCAATATGGGTATCAAACTTCTGGAAATTGTCTCAGTAGTGAGTTTCTCATATATTTGGGAGGTGAACGAGTTGAACGCGCAGTGGCCTATTCGGAACAGTTTTATCGTGGAACCCTCAGTGGCCATGATTCTCTTATTGTTATTCTCACACTTTTTGAAAGTGCTTCATTGAAAATATTCGTTTTAGCTCCACCAGACGTGTAAACTTCGCAGGTATTTAAAACTTTTCCATGGAAAGAAACACACTTAGATTTTTTTCAACGGAGAAAATATGAAATATTTGAATAATTAGAGTACATATTTTTTTATGTTGGAATGGCTTCAAGAGGAGGTTTTTGATCATCACGAAACCATCAGATGTGCCGGTTTAGAGTGATTTTTTGGTGTATTTGATAAAATTAAAAAACAACAACATTTCAATAAACAAAATCTTCTTTAATTCAAAGGTATAACAAAAAAAACGCTTATTCTTCAAAATAACCAAAAAAAAAAAAAAAAAAAAAGAATCAGCTTCAAACTCGAAGCATAGAACAGTTTCAACGATCGTTGCACACGTCTTTGCAATGTTGTTTGCAAACTGGTTTCAGGCAGCACTTACATGTTTTTCTTGTCTTCCTACGTTGATTGCCCTCAGTTTTACATAAATGACAGATACCTACTTGGGGAAGTCGTCCTGTTAAGTCACGCTCTGGATTGGCGTTTTCCTTTTTAGGTGAAGGTTCCTTTCCAAGAACCAGCTCAATGGCCATTCGCGTGGAAGGGTTGCCCATTACATTTGGATTCTCCACCCGTCGTTCGATCAGCGGCATACATAAATGCAACGATAATTCCTGCAGAAACTTTCTGCGCCGATTTGTCGAAGTAGCTGTATTGTTGTGATCGTGGTAAATTATGTAGGCAGCCAAGGCACTTATTTTCAACATGTTATAAAACAATGCCAAAGGCCATCGCTTCGTTCTGCGCTGAACGGAGTATTCGCTCAAAAGTTTGTCCATGTTGTCCACTCCTCCTTTTGTCGCGTTGGGGTTCCATGAAAAATGTTTAGGACCACCCACGGCCCGACGGGGAACCTGTTCCGGAATGGCCACTAGAATGATAACACGTCTGATGGACCCAATATATAGAAATTCAACCTGCTGATGAAATTTCAAGAAGATTGATGCCCATATTGTTGGGCTTCCATGGAAAAATGTTTATGACCACCTATGGCCCCGCGGGGAACCAGTTCCGGAATGGCCACTAGGATGTTTACACGTCTGGTGGACCGAAGATAGTAAAATTCAACCTGATGATGAAATTTGAAGAAGTTTGATACCCATATTGCTGATTATTTACCGAAATCCACGATTAGTATTATCGTATAAAGACATGTCCTTGAAAATCCAGGTTTCCCGGAAACCAGAATGACCAGATAGATCCATTCCGATAACAGCTCGATAGAAAAGGAAATTTTGATTCGATGGAGCCCAGAATTGTTCAAATCGGCCTAAAATGACCTGAGATATAAGCATTTCAGTTTCGTGGGTACCCGGGTACCCATCCGGCCATCGACGGGTGTTTTTTTTTTCGGTCACACAACGGTTAAGACATACGGTGGAAACAAAGCGCGTGTTTCAATAGCCCACAGAGTTTTCAATCCATTACAATCCATACAACCTAATCTCGGTGGGGGGGGGGCGGGGTGTGCTTTTGTGTGAATTTTTTTTTTTTTTTTTTTTTTTTTTTTTTTTTTTTTTTTAAATAAATTTTCAAATAAAATAAACTTTTATTTTTTTTTTTTTTTTTTTTTTTTTAAAAAAAAAAATTATTTTAGAGAATCAAAACGGTTGGGGGGTTGTAAGAAAATAAATAAAATAATTTATTATTTTTTTTTTTTTTTTTTTTTTTTTTTTTTTTTTTTTTTTTCTTTCTCTTTCTTTGTTCTTTTTTTTTTTTTTTTTCTGTTCTGGTTGTGTGTTTTGGGTTGTGTTTTTTTTTTTTTTTTTTTTTTTTTTTTTTTTTTTTTTTGTTTTTTTTTTTTTTTTTTTTTTTTTTCTTCTTTTTTATCGCCCAAAACTTTTCGATCGGGCGAAGTTCTGGTGTATTTGGCGGGTTCGTCTCCTTCGGGACCACATTAACGCCCTTCGCTTCGTACCAATCCATTACAGGCTTGGCGTAATGGCACGAAGCGAGATCCGGCCAGAACAGCGTGGGACCACGGTGAGAGCAGAGGAAGGGCAGCATGCGCTTCTGCAAGCATTCCTCTCGATAAATCTGCCCGTTTATGGTGCCGGTTGTAACGAACGGCTTGTTGTACCGTCCGCACTCGCAGATCACCTGCGATTGATATATGTCTCGTCGTCCATGACGAGACCAGCCACTCACGGTACAGCTTCTGCGCACGCAATTTGGTCACCGTGTTTGGCTTGTCAGTCCGGTTTGGCGCCTTCCTGACCTTAAAAACACGTAGCCCAGCCCGCTTCATGGTCTGCTGGACGAACCACTTCCACGAATTGACCTTTTTGGGCCACGTATCGGGTGGAAAGGTTCGGGTTATTCTTAAAGTACTGCCTTATCTTCCGCGCCTTCTCTGGGTATTCCGTTTTCGGTTTTCGGCCGCTTCCGCTCGATGGTCTTCGTCTCCTGGAACATCTTCACAACGCGGGACACGGTGGAATGGAGGATTCCAAGCCTTTTGCCGATCCATCTGAGCGACTGACCAGGGTTATCGATCACCGCGCCCGAGATTTTCTGGCGTAGCTCTTCTTGTTTCGAATGCACCTTGAAAATCTTGATCGCAATAAAATTTTGCACACATAAACATAACATTCTAAACTAGTATTACCCAATATTTAATTATTTTTTACCCACGCGATAAAAAGTTACACCCAAAACATAGTGTCGCATTTTTTCCGAGTCCAATCTTTATTTATGTAAATAAAAAATACTACCAGCATTCGTATCTATTATATATGATCTTCATTCGGTTGATCCTGAAATGCAAGAAATGTTGTAAGGTATTAAAGTGTAGAGTTTTTGTTCGTTTTCAGCTATAGCAGCAATTCACCAGGTGCCCAAGGGATTGGAGAGGAGCAGCCACGAATCGGGCATTATGGAGGGATATTGTGTGTCAGGCTATGTTATAGTATTGTGACGTTATGCCATGTAAATAAATAAATAGCAATTCACCAAAATCTTGATTTGAGGTTTACTGAAACAAATTTTACAAAACTAATATTTATACATTTTAATTTATTGTTGCCATGGTCACAATTTGCTGCCTGATGCTGATTTTATAACAGCAATCCGCTTTTATTTCTGCTGGTCTAATAGTTATTGCTCCTGAGTTAGGAAAACAGGGAAGATTTAATTGATAGGGAGTTAAAGACAAATGGACATAAAAAAACAATAAGTAATGTTTAAATCATCTTTGAAGTTATATCAATAAAACAATATTATCAAATATAATGATATTGTGAGTTATGATAAAGTAATGACAAAGATTGAACTGTACAATCAGACACTAGCCAAATGGCACACAGCGCTGCATGTATCAGATCAGCTCAGATTTGGTCAAATGTCCACTTGCAAACCGGAAATGAAAAATAAATTCATAGGTGAAAAGCCTACCACAGATTCCGTTGCAGCTTCTTGTATTCAAGGCAATAGATACTTCTTAATCATAAAGGAAAAATATAGGATCAAAATGATAATTGGACATATAGGTAATAATTATTATTGAAAAGTATATATAACTTATTAGGTAAAAATTATAAAATTATGTTTATGTTAATATATAAATCAGGAAAACATTAGTTATGATACAAATGGTAATTATGAAGATGGAAATTAATATGAATGGTAATGGTAATGAAAAATCAATGTCATATAAGATAATATATACAGTCAAGGGATATTATAATATTAACTGAAAGTTACATTTGAGACGACTGCTGTTTTGTTGCAATTGCAGACAAACTTGCACATCTATTATGAACCAGAAAATTTAGACAATAAATGACATGAGAAAAAATTAATTTTTAATTTTTAATTATTTTACAATGCCTGATGACCTGGAAGGCCGTAAATACATCATGCAAAAGACAGAACATCCCAAACGTCGATAACCTGAAACCAGTTTATATGCAATAATATACTATTTTGCCTCTATTTTCCGTAATGTCCTTCCATTTTATTAGGGTGGGTCTAAGGCAAGGATAATCCCAAAGCGCGCTGCAACTATGAACCTAATGTGAATAGTAAAATTCTCAATGTGCCCTCCAGGCACACGATCCTATGTAGCAGGTGGAAAAACTACTTGATGTGATATTTCCACAATGGAACTGACGCTTAGCTTCGGGTTTTGACCAAGAATCCCCACTGAGCCCTTGCGGCACGTCAAGCCGGCCAGTTCAGCGCAAGAGTAGGATGGGACATGGTTGTATGAGGAAATACTCAAAATGATATTTTTCTCGCTCCAAGTAACTTTTTGGTTTTTACTAAATTGCTGCATTGAAAACCTCAGGCATGGAGATTCATCTGATGTTGCAGGAGGATATGCTGAAATTCGATGCAGCAGAAAAAAATTACTGCGGAAAAAATCGTAAAATCGCAAAATATTCCTCCAGAGAGCTTAAAAACTTATAAAACTTAGAGCTTAAACGTCTTAAAAAATTTCAGTTCCTCAATTTCTTCATCGTCGAAAGATCCTCGTATATGTTTATTGATTGAATATTTGTTTATTTTGATTTGTGAAATGTATAACTCGAGGTGGATTCAATCTTGTCTTTTTTTTGCAACTTTTGCCACAACCACTATTCTGTTACACATTGCATAAACAAGATTTTTACAGAAATAGTCCATAATTTATTCAAGAATCGTCATGGCTAGCCCACAATTGAGACGATGTGGATGAGTTTGCATGAATTTGACTGTTTTCCCATAGGTTTTCTGTCAAATTTACGTCGACGGAACGCAAACGTATCTATTGTGGATGACCCTTCAGACTGTATGATCCAAAAGATATCCTTGATAGACCGGCTAGCGAATCCTTTATTTATTTAATTTTCTGACCTTTGCCAAATTTGAAATCTTGATTGGTTGTTCTTAAACTTTCTCTTTATTCCGGTACTTGTTCATGCGAACTTTAATTATTTTGTCATTATTGGTCATTTTCTTCCATATGTTTCTTCCACTTTCATGCAGCTTTTTTTCACTTGGAATTTTATAATACATTTTCTCAATTCGACCTCATTGGTCCTACCTTAGAATCTTCACAGCCGTTAAGGATGGCATGAAAAATATTAGTAAAATTGATAAAGCTCTTATAGTATACATGCTTAAATCCTACCGAGACGTTTGAAACGGTCAACGATCGCAATAGCTTTTTGCGCACACGTATATTTTTAAGCAGATCTAAGTTCAATTCACAAAGGCGCATATGCTACATGCTGAAGATGTTCCCAGTTTGGCTTAGCAACAAGTTATAGTTTTCATTTGATCATCTTTTTATGCAACTAATGGTGAATGTAAGTAATAACTTTAGAAACTCATTCAGAAGATTAAAAATGATTGCTGCTCTGTACTAAAAAACGTTTAGGATATGAGACCCTACAATATTATATATATATATATAAATTCTAGTATTAAAGAGCTGTGTTTATCACTCATACGGTAAAAATTTCACTTTTTGATTTGTTGAGTTGTTCTTATTTATCCTGATTACGTTGCGTTCTAATATATATCTGTAATTTTCATCACTACCACTTTGTCCTAATTATCAAGTTTTGGTTATTTCTTGATTAATGAGCATCCATTGTTCATAACAATTTATTTTTATTTTATCATTGAAATCATCACCGCTGTTTCGAAAAGTTCTAACAATGTTTGTTACAAAAATATGTATATTTTCAAAACCATCCGAAACGAATGCTCTACAATCGTCACCACGAATATAAATCGATTTCCTAAAATTAAAGTTTGCCAACCTGAGATGTGCGGTTCTTGATGATCACTTTCCATATTGCACTTCGAACGACCACACGTAACAGAAGGCGCGACCAAACTATCAGCGAGACGATATACCGTGATCACGACCGAGATTAAGCGAGAGAACAAAACTAAACTAAGCGATACGCTGCTTGTTAACGTTGCGGCGATCGGAAGAAAAATAGAAACGTTCAATTTTCACCAACATTTCAATGATAGATTTCTTTTTTATTCAGTTCCTGTCTTGGCGAGTCTTCGTCTTCGTCGTCGTTAACGAGAATGTCGACGTGCATGGCTTAATGTGATGTAAAAACGCAACAATATTCTTCTTTACCATATAAGCTTACGATGGGGACATAAATAGCCGTTGATTTTTATTCTTTCTTCCTGTTGTTGCAATCGAATTCAAAATGCTACACGAGCCATTGATGGCCACATTGAATAATTGATTACTTGTACGAAGGTTTAATTTATTCTATACACGTTACCTTATGAAAGTAAGCATAACCTCTTATGTACTAGCGTTTATTCGTCGTATTCGGCATGGATTATAATTTTAGCACATAATACAAGTAAAGGTAAACACTTTTCAAACACCCGCAATGTTAAACTAATGTTAATGTTCCACGTGTTTAAACAAAACAAAAAACTTTATTCAAGGAGGTCCATCGAAAGTTGACAGATTGTATTATCTCTTGAGTGAGTTCCAGCAATCGAAATCTGTTGAGGCAAGGCCGCATTCGGATGCGCTCTACAATTTTCTACTTATCTCAATTGGTGACATCGAAGTATGAAATAAAATATAACATGATGCCTATCGTGTGTATACGACCGGTAGTGCAATCCGCTAATTCATGTTTGCGGTAAAAGGAAAAATACTCGACCTACTATTTTTTTTATCGAAGGAACACAGCATTTAGTTCGCTTGTTCCCCAAAGCCATATAATCACATAATATTGATAGACAGAATCAAACGCTGTTGTGAATACAGCCCAACGTCATTTCGCCCCAGCACACTATGTGCATAATGGTTCTATAACGGAATTAATTCCAATAACGGAAGCAAGCAAGAATCCATAAAAAAAACTTTGAAGTCTCTCTATCGAATAAGACGCTGATGATTTTTTTTTTTACATAAACAATATTTGCTGCCAGCGGATGCAGACACCCAATTCTGTCTGTTTTATCTACAATGACGCTGAAAGTGGTTTCCATCTTCATGCATTCTTCATAAATAACGGTTCAACCTTACCTATCGGCATTTTTAGAAAAACAGCATAACAGCGTGGCATAGTATGCAATTCATGAACACATATATTAAACACGTACAGTTACTTGTTTTGACAAGGAAACACAGAATATTACTTGTTATTGGTGTATGAAAATCCAAAGTTGCCAGGCCTGTGAGTTTAACAATATAAAAACTCATGAACTTTCGTACGTAATTTCAGACATATTACGACATCTACGGTAGGACTCAAGAATGTTTTCGTTGTTTTCAGCAACAAAACAGATATGTGCTATTCATTAGGCTAGCTTTGTATTCAATGTCAAATGCTACAACTTTCTTACATTGTACGAAAGTAATACAAAGAACCACAAATATTTTGTTACAAAATAAAAAAGGAACGTCTATCTGGTGTCTGAATAATGGACAGATCTGCTATATCGCCAGAAATGTAATTAAAAAAGCACAATCAAGAGGAGTTGTTGAATGTTACTGACACGGGATTGGATCATGTACTTTTGGGAAAAGTTGTTTTTGAAACCGTTGTTGATCTCACTAGGCCTAGAGGTTACTTAATTAATAAGGATGAAGTCACAACTTTCAACAACGCTGTTATTTTTCTTCGGAATAAAGCAATGATTCCCACACACCCCATCAGCAACACCAACATGTACAAGTACTATAGACGAAGAACAGCGATTGGCTAGTCCCCACAAAATTCATTTCGTGTACTATACAAAAAGGCGTAATGAAAGCACTTCTCCAGATGACAAGCAATATGATTGTTTTCTACAATTTATGAGACATTTTTTCTTTGTACAAAATCCATGTTTACGAAACGAGCTAAAGCGGAATTACGGAACAATATTTTCAGTGTACCATTTGCCGGCTGCATTGACTCAGCGTGGCATAATATTCAGTGACAAGACCCACCAGAAAAACAAAATCCTATACAACACCGTTCTTGCAAAAACTGCTAGCAAATTCAGCGTAACACGATTGTTAAGGATGTTGAAGCAGACTTGGCAAATCACCTAGCGATACAACGAGCTGTCGAAAAATATTTCTCTCCGTTTGAAAGCAACTCGCACTCGGTTTCGGAACAGTCTATACTCGCCATCTGAATCCCTGGTTGTACCACCCAACTTTGCTGAAGATTTCTCTATGGCCAGAGTTACGAGATATTCTATATTGGAACGAATTAAGTCGAGTCCAATATGATCTGTGCTTAAAATATACGGTTCATACACGCTAGTGCAATCACTCGAGGCCGTCACTATAGAAATGGTCTGCATTTTTCAGCTAAGATACATTCAAGGATTTGTATATTTTAATGTTGTTTTCGTCTAGCATAAACTGATTTATAGCGAAAAAAGGCTGAATTGATTTATTACCATCTCGGGGACGACTATAAGAATAGAGCTACAGTTATGGTCGAGCGATACGCACCCTAGTATTGCAATACGGCAAAGGGTAAATGCACCCTTCTTTTTGGGGAAATGCTCCTTAAACTTTGGAAAAATGCTCCTTAGATGCGTTTGCCCGGCATAATGCAATCGGAGGTATTAACCTTCTGGTTAGCGCTTGCCGGGTGTTTTGACGGGTCTTCAGTAAAGTTTTGACGGGTTTTAAGTTTCTGAATTAAAGAGTCATCAAAACGAAATTAAGACTCTTCAAAATGAAATTTAGAAATTAAACCCGTCAAAACTACCTCGAAGATTGCGGAGCGAGGCTTCGCTATACAATCTTAAAGAAACTTAAGACCCGTCAAAACAACCGGCAAGCCCCAACCAGAAGATAAATACCTCCGGTTGCCTTATACCGGGCAAACGCATCTAAGGAGCATTTTTCCAAAGTATAAGGAGCGTTTCCCCAAAGAGAAGGTTGCATTTAGCCCTCATTGCAATACCACGCAACCTGCCGACCAAATGATCATTATAATTACTGCTTACTTGTTTATTCATTGTATAATTCAAATACGGCCAGGAACAAGTATTTCCAGATTTTCAGAACGCTGCAAAGAAGTTTCGTTGACACCGTGCCGAACGGTACCGAGCCTATGACCGAAGAACGGCGTTCGGTTTTTTCTCGTTTCGGTATTGAGTCAACCTGAAGCACCGAGACGTGCAAGCATCGCATGCACCCGGTACGAATAGCAGTCAATGTATTAGATGGCGCAGCAGTGTGTGCAGTATTCTTTCCACGGTTTTCGCACTTTCAATTATACTTTGGGTCATTCTGTCCAATCAGAAACAGGTTATTGAAATTGCTGTCTTGTAGAGTGTATAACCCAGCTCGAGGTATCGTTATAGAAGATATGGTCACTGAACCTAAATTTTGAACATTCTCTGAAACAATGTTCCAGACAGTCATTCGCAGTTATGGTTGAAAAAGCTCAATAGTTACAAATACCTTTGCTCATCTGTCAGATGAAGAGTGTGACTCTGACTTGGATAAAGAGGGAACATTAAAGTGACTATCATTTCTTATTCCCAAGTTAGGTTGTTTGTTCCAAGGGTGCATTTCGTGTCGATTGTTCCCGGGTTCATTTTGTTGGAATCCATCAACGTCACCAACGCGTAACATCGATTGGACAAAGAACAGTTATAGATGAAGCCGTAATAAGGTTTGCGCCAGGGGCAAGAAGAATGTAACATTCTCTCCAACCTGATCTTGGACAGCGCGTCTCTAACTTATACTCATCCGGTATCAAAAACGTTGTTTCGCAGGAAACCTTCTTCTCCGTGGTCGGATCAGCAATGTCCGAGGTTTACCGTAAAAAATCTGACGCGTTTAAACTTCACCGAAGACATGTGTAAGTTTTATAGATTTCGCGTTTTTACTTTACTCTATGTGCCAGGTGGCTATCAGGGTCTATCCGGGTGAAATTGAATATTTATCGGACTCACTTCCCTAAATTGTACCAATCGATAGAAAAATCCCAAAAGAAGATGGTGGAAAGGAATGTGCGATCATAAAAAAACTATGAATCAAAATTTACAACAAGAAAAACTAAATGATGTTTTATTCTACTTTGTTCCATAATTTAGATTGGGAATAAAATGGAAGGAAGGGAGAATAGCGCACCTTTTTTTTACTCGGGGTAAGCACCGTCCTGATTGTTTGGCTTAGCGTGGTTGAGGGGGTAATTTGGCATCGCTCCTCCGAGCTCGGCTGTAGAAGTTGGCGCAATTTCGAATCGGATGCAGTTGATTCGGTGTGTCCTGGGTGTCCATCGACGTCTCGGATGTGACAGCACCATCCACACTACAATCACAATTGCACACTCGATCGGCTCAATCGATGGCGGTTAACGGTTGTCACTAGTGTTACTTAGGTGATTTGCACTGTCGGACTTTGTCAAATTTTGGCGCAATTTCGTCACTAGTTAATAAGAATTATTTTTATTACTTTTGAACTTTGCACTGTTTGGTGTTAGAGATTTCGTTACCGAATAAGAGAGTGATCCATGGGTTCGTCCCCCTGTTATACCAGATCCAGTACTGGCTTTGGGGTCCAGGCTAGGCGATGACGTGGATATCGGATGTCATCGCAATGGATGATGCTAGCCGTCAGGTTGTCGTTGGTGTCAGGGGGTATGGGATTAAAGCGAGTTTAAATTCAAATTTAAAAAATACAAATAGAGGAAAATGGGCATCTGACACCACACAGAAAAAAATAATTAATTTTAACAAGCGCGTAAAATTTCCCCTCGTTTAATTCCAAACCAAAGGAGGTGTAAACAACGAAATTGTTTGCAATCTTTCATGCGCCATACAATAATATTTGCAATCTTTCATACAACAAGCTAGATTCAGGCGTTATCTGGCTTAAGTTTACATGAAAAATTCCATTTTTTTCTGCAAATTTTACATTTCCTTTTTGGGGTTTGGAATACGGAAAAAATTATATTTTTTTTTTTTTCTGTGGGGGGGAGGGGGGGGGGAAAGGGGTGTGGGAAAAATTAATTTTATTTTAAATATTTTTTGTTTGTTTTTGTGCGCGAAAATAGTAAATAAATTTTTTGTTTTTTTTTTTTTTTAGGGGGGGGGACGGGGTTACACAGATAAAAAGAAACATTGAATTTTCTGCGTTATCTAATGCACATAAAGGGAATGCTTGATTTGTCAGAAAATAATGGGATACTTCATGTAAAGTTAAGTCGGATAACGCCTGAATCTAGCCTGTTGTATGAAAGACTGCGAACATTGTTGTATGGCACATGAAAGATTGCAAACAATTTCATCGATTACGCCTCCTTTGGCTTAGAATTAAACGAGGGGAAATTTTACGCGCTTGTTAAAATTCATTATTTTTTTCTGTGCAGTTTAGTGAGCACCTGAGACATTTGATTAAGCTGTATGTAACCTATAATTAGAACTGTCAATATTCGGACATTAATCCCTCTGCTTAGTGTGGTCTATCGGCAACCCGGGAACATCTTGACACTTCTAGTACATTGTCACTGAAACTCAAAAAATTGGTCCGGTGGTACTGTCAAACGTGTCAAACCGAAAAAAAATCTAGCGTATCTTTTAAAAAGGTCGGAATGCAGATATTGTGTGCGATAAAAATATTAATGCAAATTTTGTTACATTTTACGCTTCAGTGAACATGGAACCAGTGGAAACATAAAAGTGTGTTGTACATAAATTACATCACGCACTGAAGGGAGGGAGGGGTATTAAATGTGACAATCGGTGCAAAATTTGCAATTGCTTCATATAAAACGTGTTTCAAAGGGGAAGAGGGAGCCGATTAGCGTTTCCTAAGGAGAGCGGTCAATAATCAATTGCGCAAGAGTTTCAAGGGATCGTTCAAACATGAAGTCCATTATTTTTGAACATTTGTTTGTTAGCCGTTTGAATATTTCTGTAAGTGAAATAACGTTTGGAAGGTAAAAGCGATTATTAGATTGTTTGCCAAACCATTAATTTAAAGTTCTTTGTGTGGAGCCGATTATATTTTTTGTAAAATGTAACGTCATCATAGATACTCCATGTAACAAATTAAGTCATGTCAACGGTTTTTCATTAAGTGTCACTATTCGTTCTTTTTCGAACTAGGTATTTATAAACAAGATATACTCGTACCAATCAAAATCTGGAAAATCTACTTCCGAAAACCGATTTGTATCGAGAACTATATGAGATACCTTAAGTAAGAGGTATTTCACTGGATTCACAAAGTGATGCGCCATTCATCTTAATATCTCCGATGCCCGTTGTCATGCATCAGAATGATCGATTTTCTCTAGTAGGTTTTCCGGATTTCGACAGAATCGAGTTCCTTCATGTATTTTTTTAAGCATAGGTAATAATTTCATTCTTTTTAATAGATTTCACATTATTGCATTTATTTTATCTTATTATATATTTCTCTACGGTAAACAACATTTCTGACTGTTAAGGTAAATCGCTTTCACCCTGGAAAAGAATAAAATTAATAAGCTTTTTGCGGAGTGTGTGCTTTGCTTTACTAAAACACATTTTTTAGCATATTGTTCCAGTCGCAGCTTTAGATAAAAATCAATGCACAAATATATCAAGATGTTGCGATGGTTATTCACTAAATCTTGATTCAAAATGTGCCGTGATAGTTGCAAAAAAACAAGCTGCTGGGCGTTGTAAATTGTCATGACGATCCTGTTTTCCAGCTTCGCATAATACTTGGCAATGTTGAATTTATCAAGTATTCGGCATCCTGAATGACCTTTTTTTTTTCTTCATGCATTTTGCTTTTTGCTTTCACAATTAACTTATTGCTTGCCCTCAACTTAGTGTTCTAAATGCACTCCCACAGTTATAAATTGAGTGCTTTTGATGCCAAGTACCATTTTCGCATTAGTATGATTGTGTGGCAAGTACAATTATACCAACAATCAATGTGCAACTAGCGATTTTAAATTGGTTCACTGTTGTAGAACCCCTAGGTCCGAAGTATACCTTGCAGTCTACACCTTGCAATAATTCTTGCACTTTTCGGTACCTTCCGGTACAAGTATCTTGGTTGTTGTTTTGATTCACTATGTTATTTTGACACAACATTTGAGAATGTGTTGGTGTGAGCTACGTTGTTAGGGGCGAATCATTGAGCTTGGGACCGATGTGCTAGTACTGACTGAGCCAAGAAAAATATCGTATTTGTTCGGGACCTACTGGTTTTAGAGTTAGTCTATGATTATACCCTATGCCCAGGGAGTCGAGAATTTTCCTTTACGAAAAATTCCTAGACCAGACCTGGAATCGAACCCAGCCACCTCCAGCATGGTGTTGCTTTGTAGCTGTGCCTTTACCGACTGAGCTAAGGAAGGACCCCTAGATCCCGAATGACCTGTGGCAAACATTGTTCACACTTTAGTTTTCCAACTAGTTGTTTCTGAACGCGAGTAGCGGAATTCGGATTGAGTGAAAACTCATCATCCGTTTGAGAATTTCCGACCATGTCAGCAGAATTCTCATCATCATCTGTATTTTCGTCATCGTATCCAATGGTTAATGAGTTCTTCACTGATTCAAGGTAGAACGCAGAATTTTCTTCAGCATGAAGCATGTTCAGTTCATCGAAGTTTTGGCAAATAGCATATGCCGGTAAAGTGACATTGTTATTCACAATTAACCTTTTGTACATATGCTGCTTTAAACTGCACAGTGGTTGGATTGTTGTTGTTGCCCACTTTTGCCCTGATAAAAAACACACTTAGAGAAAATCGTGAAAATTTATGTCTAAAAGAATGCACATAAATGGAGCGGCTCTTATGATTTATTAATCTGTTGAGGGAAAAATTACATGTAATATTTAAAGACGATGTAAATGTTCAATAGATGTATAATCTTACTTGAAACGAATGCTTCATTGAGACATGAATTTCCATTATTTTACGTTTTACCCCAGCTTTATAATCAGGGGGCGCTTACGCATGTATGTGGTAGATTCTTTTGTGAAAAAGATTGATTTGCCTTTTTTTCTTTGCGGAAACAATATTTTTAATATAGATCCTAATTTATGCATCAAGCGTAATTACTTTATTACTGCTGAGTAATTGGGTAAGGTTTGGCAACCACTGGTGGCTTGCTAGTGTGCAGATAAACGCTGATTTAAAAAATGTGTTGTTCAGTTTACTGCCGCAGGAAGAAAATTCATACGTCTACTATAATGATTAAAGGGCGATACGGTCAAAATTTGGTCAATATCAACTTGACGTATTTCTTTCAATTTTGCATTTAAAAAACCTGAACACCCCTCATTTTGAAGGTGTGTGTGTGTAGAATGTTGCTCCTATTTTGATTTTGGAATTCACAGTTGTCAAAATGCCGTCCAAGCAAGAAGAGCAGCGTATCAAAATTTTGCTCGCGCATCGCGAAAATCCGAGCTACTTGCACGCAAAGTTGGCAAAATCGCTAAAAGTTGCCAAATCAACCGATGAAAATGTAATTAAAGTGTTTGGGGAACGTTTGTCGACAGCCAGGAAGTCTGGATCGGGGGGAAATCGAAAACCGGAAGCCGCTGAGACGACAAAGAGAGTTGCTGGTAGTTTCAAGCGAAACCCTAACCTATCTCTCCGAGATGCCGCAAATAAGCTGGGTGTATCGTCTACAACCGTGCATCGAGCCAAAAAACGAGCCGGACTATCGACTTACAAGAAGGTAGTGACTCCAAATCGCGATGATAAACAAAATACGACGGCCAAAGCGCGATCCCGGAGGCTGTACACGACGATGCTGACGAAGTTTGACTGCGTGGTAATGGACGACGAAACCTACGTCAAAGCCGACTACAAGCAGCTTCCGGGACAGGAGTTTTATACGGCAAAAGGAAGGGGAAAGGTAGCAGATATTTTCAAGCACACGAAACTGTCAAAGTTCGCAAAGAAATATCTGGTTTGGCAAGCCATCTGTACCTGTGGCTTGAAAAGCAGCATTTTCATAGCTTCCGGACTGTCAACCAAGAAATTTACGTGAAAGAGTGTTTGAATAAACGTCTGCTGCCTTTCCTGAAGAAACACGGTTGTTCCGTACTGTTTTGGCCGGATTTGGCATCTTGCCATTACGGTAAAAAGGCCATGGAGTGGTACGCCGCCAACAACGTGCAGGTGGTTCCCAAGGACAAGAACCCTCCCAACATGCCAGAGCTCCGCCCAATTGAGAAATACTGGGCTATTGTCAAGCGGAACCTAAAGAAGACCAAAAAAACTGCTAAGGACGAGCAGCAGTTCAAGGCAAACTGGCTTTCTGCGGCGAAGAATATGGACAAGGTGGCTGTACAAAATCTGATGGCTGGGGTCAAGCGTAAGGCCCGGCAATTCGGATTTGGAAAAGCGGAAGCCTAACTGAATATTTTTCCTGAATTTTATACTAATTGAACTTGAAAAAGAAATTTAATTTGATTTTTTAAATAAACGATTTCACCGATTTACACGCGTTTTCCCTTGACCGAATTTTGACCGTATCACCCTTTAGCGAGTAGTGGTTGGACATAAGTCTTGACATCACACGAATGAAACCGCGACTTACATCCAGACCTTTGAACCACGATCTCGACGAAACATTTGGAATAATGGAATGTAACCACCGCCCAAGAGAATTACTTGTCCAATCGTTTTGCCAACTTTGAAAAGAACTCTGACTTACTAATGGGAAAAATTCATCATGTGAAATTCTTCTTTCAAAAATCTCGCCTTCTTGTGCGCCCACCTTTGCTAGAGAGTCCGCCTTCTCATTGCCTGGAATCGAGCAATGTGACGGGACCCATACAAAGGTAATCCTAAATGATCTTTCGACCAACGCACACATCTGCTCCCTTATTTTTGAAAGAAAGTAAGATGAGTGCTTCACTGTTTTCATCGACTGGAGGGCCTCAATAGAACTGAGACTATCCGAGAAGATGAAATAATGGTCTATGGGCATGTCGGAAATTTTCTCCAATGCGAAATTGTTTGCTGCCAGCGCAGCAACATATAGGGAATTTGTAATTGACATGTTGGTTTTTTTTAAAAAAAATGGGGGTAAAAAAAGGGGGGGGGGTTTTTGTGGGACCCTTTTTAGCCCGTTTTTTGGGGGGAGAATAAAAAATAGGGGGGGAATGTGAGGCGGGGGGGGGACCAAGGAAAAATTATAGGAAGGGAAAATAATATGGGGTAAAATATTTTTAATATAAAAAAACAAAAATCTACACCCAAAATAAAAAAGCAAGATTGTAATGCAATTTCGAATGATTTTGTTTCATTTCTCGTAATGGATCATAACTTGGAGAAAAAATGCAACATTGGTCGTGGGCAAAAAAGCATCACGTCAATTTGCTTTGAAAAATTCGATGTGTGCGTGGGTTGTGCAGTGTATTAGTTGTTGATTATAAAATTGGAGTCTGGGCTGACAAAAAACAAAATGTCGCGACGAAGATTCGAACCGTGGCTGCCAGCGTCGCGGCTCTAGATAGTAACCATTCAGCCACTTTAACAAGTTGAGGTGATTGGAATAAAAGCTCTACAGTTGCTCCAATTACCGAGGCACGCAGTGGTACAGCAGCAAAGCAAATGTCGTTCGCACACACTTGCATGGCTTCGCGTGGTGATCAAGAAGGGCACACTTGATGAGAGGGAGATGGGAGTGCGATGACGAGTGAAAATAAAAATAGAACACTTGTCTGCGGAATTACAACAGTGGCCAATAGCGTTGCGGCATTTTGTGGTATTGTCTCCCCCATATTGAACCAACGGTTGCTTAAGACTGTCGAGGCACTAAGCATACAGCGCTAAATTTGTTTCGAGGAATCTGTGTGTTGCCAACAGCTTGCACACACTTGCATGGCTTCGTTTATACCATAAAACGCTTTGTGGATCATGATGGGCAAAAGTGCTTTTTCTGAATCATGCAGATTTCTCAAGATATGATTGCAAAAACTGCAATTGCATTTTTTGCCACCTTTTCAACTTTTGGGTGTAGACTGGGTACTCAATTCGAGCATTTCTTCAAAGTTTTCAATCACAAGGTTGTTACTAATACCACACTTGTTCTGCGTTTTCCTCTCGGGCGAGAAGGGGTTTCCTCGGGAGAGACCCCCGGGGCTTATTTTGGGGTGGGGCGTATAGGGCAGGGGCAAGGAAAAAAAGAGATTTGGAATGTTTTTTATTTTGTGGGGGGGGGTGTTTTTGGGGGGGGGGAAAAAAGAGAGATTTTTGGGGAAGTGAGAAAAGGTGTTTTTTTTAGGTTTTTGGGGGGGTTCGGGGGGGGCACCTCAACATGTCCGGGGAATTTATCTTAGAAAATTGTTTTTTTGTTGTCATTTCTGTTTTATATATGTAATGTGTGTACTTCGAGTGCATTTAGAATCAAACTGCTCCAAGGTATTTGAAGGTCAAAGATTGGGTAATGTCTCTTCCCAACAGCTTGAGACGAAGTTGGGCTGGGAACCGCTTTCTACTAAACACTACCAATTCGGTTTTATGCGGTGAAAACTCGATCCCAGATGGACAGATTATCTAGGGAATTTTGCAATGGTCTTTGCAAGATTTCCGCACGTGGACCTCTAAAGGAGATCACAGCATCGTCTGCAAGTTGTCTTAGCGTGCATCTATTTTCCAAGCAGTTATCAATATCTTTAACATAAAAATTATAAAGTAAGGGACTTAAACATGAGCCTTGGGGTAAGTCCATGTAGCTTATTCTGGAAGTTGTCAGTTGGCCTAGATTGAAGGTCATTTGTTTTTCTGACAGTAAACTATACAAAAAATTATTTAAAATTCCTTCAAAATTATCTATGGAAACTGAATCAAATGCGCCCTTAATATCCAGAAATACTGAAGCCAATTGCTCCTTGTGTGCAAAGGCCAGTTGTATATCAGATGAAAGCAACGCTAAACAATCGTTTGTTCCTTTGCTCTTTCGGAAACCAAATTGCGTATTTGATAGCAGGTTCTTTGATTCAACCCAACGGTCAAGTTGATAGGATCATTTTTTCTAACAATGACCTTAAACATGATAGCATAGAGATCGGACGGTAAGAATTGTAATCAGACGCTGGTTTCCTAGGCTTTTGAATAGCTATTACCTTAACCTGTATCCATGCGGGTGAAACTATGTTTTATTCCATGAGAGTGTTATACAGGTTAAGTAATCGTCTTTAAGCGATATCGGGGAGAGTTTTTAGAGGGTTGAATTTAATCATATCGCTTCCCGGAGCAGAGTTGTTCGATGAAAGAAGTGCCATTGAAAATTCCAACATTGTGAATGGTTCGTCCAGAAAAACGTTACTTCGGGTGGTATGCCGTAAATTCGGTTGTGTTGGAACAGAGTCTGAACGAACCTTTTTAGCGAAGTCGAATATCCATTGCATGGAGCATTCTTCACTCTCATTGGAGGATGAGCGGTTTCGCATGTAGCGAGCCTTTCTCCAAAGCGTTGTCATCGAGGTTTCTCTAGATAGTCCCTCTACAAACGAACGCCAGTAATTGCGTTTCTTGCTTTGAGTAAGTTTTTAAGATTTTTTTCAAGCTTGAAGTACTTATCGAAAAGCTCACATGTTTCATGTCTACGATAATCTTTAAACGCATCGGATTTCTCAAGATACAACTTAGTGCATTCGTCATCCCATCTAGGGATGGCGGGTCTTTTTTTGAAGGACACGTCGTTTCTGAGCTTCTAATGCACTTTTGTACATCAGTTCGGAAAGGAAACGGTACTCTTCTAATGGTGGAAGAGGATCGGTAGAATCAATACCAAGGGTTACCGCCGATGCAAAATGTTGCCAATCGATATGCCTCGTGAGGTCATAAGGAACATGGATTGAGATAATAATTGGCAAGTGATCACTACCATGGGGATCATTGATTACCTTCCACAGACAATCTAATGATAGTTAATTAAAACACAAAGATATGTCAAGTCGACTCTCCCTGGCAGGAGGTTTTGCTATTCGTGTCGCTTCCCCAGTGTTCAAGATGGTCAAGTTGAAATCGTCGCATAAGTCATAGAAAATACCCGCTCTGTTGTCATCGTATTGTTCGCCCCAAGCAGTACCGTGGGAGTTTAGATCGCCCAGAATAAGAACTGGAGATGGAAGAAATATAACTGAGCTCCAAAGTTGACGGCGGTTTATTGATGCCCTCGGAGGGACATAGACGGAAGCTATACAAAGATCTTTATTCTTCACATTTATTTGGCAAGCGACGATTTCAATGCCTGAGATTATTGGGAGTGATATTTTATAGAAGGGGTAGCATTTTTTGATCCCCAAAAGTACGCCACCATATGAATCATCTCGATCCAGGCGAATAATGTTAAAATCGTGGAAGTTTAATTCATCTTCAGAAGAAAGCCATGTTTCACAGAGAGCAAATATATCACAATCAGAATTGTGAATCAAATACTTGAACGAGTCTTATTTAGGTATTAGACATTTTCTAAAGCACACTGAATGATCATTAGTATTCAAAAAACAATATATGCATACTACTAGAGGGGAAAGATTCAGTAGACTTTATTTTAACATATTTTACTATTGCGAATTGAAATATATATATTACAAGTTGTCTCTGTACTGATAATGCCAATTATAAACCTATAAATCAGATGATGATAGATACAACACACATTGGAGTCTAAGGATAATCCAATGTAAAGAATTACTTCAATTAAATTGGTTGATTTAGCACATGAAGACAGTCAATAAACGATCTCAAATGAAAGACAAAAGATTAATATAAATAATAACAAAACGATCTACAACTGATTAACGACAGAACATAAACGAATGAAAACATAAATAGATAAATAATAATCAAAAAACTATAGATACAACTAAAGTAAGTAAACCAGCATTGACTCTTGCACCAGTAATTGGCTCTGGGAAAGATTGAAGCTAGGAAAATGTTAACATGAATTCTGAGAAAATGTAATTGAATAAAGGAACAAAAAACATTGATACATTAAGCTAGTTCATGGAAGCTTAAATTTCACTTCCACATATGTATAGTCATGTAGCTAATAAAAGAACATTTTATTTCCCAAGATTGTCTTCAAATAAAACATCATCTTGTTGAACTTAAACGTGTAGCAAATAGTGCATTAAGAACTTCGAAATACAAAATAACACGGTTTCTTATTTTAATTCATAGTTTTATAGTGTTACGTAAAACTGGTCCAAACTAAATGACACTAGTTTTGAGTCATTTAATGATAAAAGTAACAATTTACTAAACCACTTTTTTTGGCTTCATTATGATGATGTTCAGCCTCCTGGGCTGGTTCATCACCTTAAGCTTCTGTACGCATACACTATTAATAACGACCATTTCAGAAAAACTGTCAGAATTTATCAAGAGTCAGTGAACAACCAGTTTATAATAAATAAATGTGGATATTTGTAAGTGTTTGTTTGTTATTACATTTTTATTTCCACGCAGATTAAGGGCTTACGCTGAAGCATTCTCGGCGGCAGCCATTACCTCAAAATTTAGAATTGATATAACTCAGAATCTGTACTAGATATTGGATATTTAATCACATCAGTTTGTTTGCTTACTTGCTGTGAGCAATCTGATGTAGTTCGATTTGATGTTCATTCACTAACAATCGAGATTTTTCAATTTAAAATAGCGACGTAAATTTGCGAGAGAGAGATAAAAGATAGGAAAAAATACACGGAGAAGCAATTCACCTTAAACAAATAATTATATTCTAGCATCTGAAAAGAGAGTTAATCCCTGAATTTCGTTTTGGTCAACGAATGATAGCTATACGTAGAAGGTAACAGAAGAATCAATTAATGACAAAACATATAAATTTACACGTTCTTGAGACAAATTACTTAATGCTTTTAAAGTGACAATAATTATAACGCAACACTAGGCCTTTGCTCTAAAAGGTTGTTTCGATCAATATTTGGTCGACTTAAACTTGACGCATTTCCTTTCATCGTGCATTAAAAAATTTTGCACACCCCTCATTTTGAAGATGTGTGCGTGTTGCATCATGCCTCAATTTTGATTTTAAGATTAGCACTTCAGTTATCAAAATGTCGTCGAGGGAAGAGAAGCAACGCATCCAAATTTTGCACGTCCATGACGAAAATCCAAACTACTCTCACGCCAAGTTGGCGAAATTGTTGAATGTGGCTAAATCAACTGTTACCAACGTATTAAAAGTGTTCGATGAACGTTCATCGACAGCCACGAAAGCTGGATCGGGGGGAAATCGAAAGCCGGAGGCCACAGCGACTACAAAAGGAGTTGCCCGCTGTTTCGAACGGAAACCCAACATCTACGTCCGAGATGTCGCAAAGAAGCTGGGAGTGGTGCCTTCAACCGTGGATATAGCAAAAAAACCAGCTGGACTGTCGACTTACAAGAAAGTGGTGACTCCAAATCGCGACGATAAACAAAACACGTCGGCCAAAGCACGATCGCGAAAGTTGTACACGACGATGCTGGCGAAGTTTGATTGCGTGGTACAGGACGATGAAACTTACATCAAGGCAGACTTTAAACAGCTTCCTGGACAGGAATTTTATACGGCAACCGGACGGTGAAAGGTGGCAGATATTTTCAAGCATCTTAAACTTTCGCAAAGTAATATCTGGTGTGGCAGGCCATCTGTACCTGTGGCTTGAAGAGCAACGTCCGGTCGCAATGATCCGTCAACCAGGAAATTTATCTGAGCCTACAAAAACGTCTACTGCCTGTTCTGAAGCGACACAATTGCTCCGTTCTATTTGGCCGGATTTGGCATCTTGCCATGCTGCCAACAACATTCAAGTGGTGCCCAAAGACGAGAACCCTCCCAACACGCCAGACCTCCAGCCAATAGAACAATATTGGGCCATCGTCAAGCGGAACCTTAAGAAAACTCAAAAAGCTGTTGTGAGCGAGAAACAGTTCAAGGCAAACTGGCGATCTGTGGCGATTAAAGTGGACAAGGAGACTGTACAAAATCTTATGGCAGGTGTTAAACGAAAGACCCGGCAATTCGCATTTGGTAAAAAGGAAGCTTAGCTGAATATCTCTTCTGTATTCTGTATTAACTGAACTTGAAAAAGAAAAAGAATTTGACTTATTAATAAAAACTTTGATCGACTCACACACATTACTGTTTGACCAAATATTGATCGGAACACCCTTTAGCAACTGTTCAATTCATTCACATGGAAAACAACACTACGCCGTTTCCCTAACCGCGGTTTTTTTTAATTGATTCGTTATTGTTACACCAATGCAAATTGTTTAACTAACTTTACACTCACCATGTCTGTTATTATTCTTCACAGTGGTAGGTGCTTTGGGTGCCAGCATGTTAGGAACCTGGAAGTGAAAAGCAAATAATAGATTCAAAAGTAGTTGTATTTTTTTCCACATTTTAATGGAAAATATTTCCGGATTATGAAAACATTGGAAGAACGTAAGTTAACAAAAGTTTCACACAGAAAACAATTTCCTTAAAATAATCTTCGAAGTTGTTTGACACTCATTATTCCGGTATTATGAAAATTGGTTACAGGACCAAAAGTCGAATGACAAAACATAGAATGACCAAGGGCTAAAAGATAAAACTTGGACCTAAACCATTCCTGGACCATTTCCCTTATTGTTGACGACCGTTTCCGTTATTATTACGATATTTACCCTAATAGTTGACAACTATAAACTAATAATCTCCTATATAGTCAATATGTCAGATGGTGAAAGGCCAAATAACAATATACTGAAGTTAAGTTCATCTACCCTAAAAAATGGCAATTTTCACGAACAAATTTGTTTCTGTACTCTATGCCAAAAAGTTGGTATATAACCCAGACCAGACAATAAAAAACCTTTCAATGACAATATGGCATACATTAAAAATATGTGTTAATGTAGAGGTTATATGGTGAAAACGAGATCAAACTATTTGATAACAATAACATAAAATGTGATAATATAACTTCCATTCGAAATATAGTTTTGACTGTATAGCAGACTGTTTTTCATAATGGGCTGCAAAATGGTGAGTAGACACCTGGGATGGAGCATGCGTCCCCGCAACATAGCACTGGTCCTCACAAGTTCCTACGTCATGCTTCCACGGGTCAAGAGATGACAAAGACCGCCAGCTAAGGGTTGCGTACTTAGCTGGTAGTGCAGCCTGGGCACTGTTGTCCTTCTGACTTCAGCTAGATTGAGGAGGTGCGTGCCGAGCGTCTGTTCACCAAGGAGGTGCGGCTCAAACAGCGTCTGTCCTGGCATCCAGCGGTTGAGTAAGAAACGCTGTATCGCGTCAACTATACATTAGGTGGCAGCCGCACCAAGGCGATGTAGGCAGCGTGGCCCCGGTAAAGTAGCATGCTGAAATCTTACCCTACCACGAAAAATGGAAGTATTCTTTATACGGTATATAATTTCAGATTATCCATGGAATTCCCAAGTATTGTATAATAATTGTGAATTGTTTTCTTCCCCCGTGACTATGATAATGCAAGTCCTTCTACAATTGCTGCAGGGTCAGCAGACATGCAGACATTACAAATATAATTGTTATTATTATTTTATTTTACAACATCCCTTCACAATATTTTTTATGCTATTTTCAGCTTCGCATTAGCGTCGCCGTAAGTTTTGGCCCACCTAACTCACGTTATGTATTTGAAAAGATAGGATGGCTTTTTACATTTTTTTTAGAGCAAGGATTATATACGACAAATTCTACAGAATAAAAAAAAATTCTTCGTCCAAAATAGTTAATTAAAAAACTTACATTGTTTATGATCTTACATTTTCTATTTTACAGACATAAAGAATCATTTATGGGCCCAGTAGGAAATAAGAGTTATCGAAGAGTTTCCTGTAATTATTTTTTTTTTTTTTTTTTGATTTATTGAGTTTCCGTTTTTGGGCAGTAATCATACTCATATGAAATTTATTTATCTAAAGTTTCATTGCTAGGAGGCCAGGTGATCAATTTTATTTCATTATATCACGTTGGAATTTTCGCTATTTTAGAGTTTCAATCACCTAACATCGCAGCGGAAGAGGCACATAGCGGCATTTAATTATTATATGTACATTATGTAGTATTTCTTTACAACGTCGTATTATTTCCATCATATCATGACCTTCACAGTTTCAAACAACAAACTTCATTTAGGCGGAATCTGGCTTAAACAGGAAACATACCTTCAATTAATGACATCTAACATTCCATATATGTCCAGTATATAACGCAGAAAATTACAGCTGTGATAGGCTTTTGAAAATGACGGAATCTGTGGTAGGCTTTTGCACTTATTGCTGAATGTATTTTTCATTTCCGGTTTGCAAATGACGTTTTACCAATTCTGAGCTGATCTGATTCATGCAGCGCTGTGTGCCATTTGGCTAGTGTTTGATTTTACATTTCAATCTTTGGCATTACTTCATCATAACTCACAATATCATTAAATTTGGTAATATTGTTTTATTGATTTTACTTCATAGATGATTTAAACATTACTTATTGATTTGTTTTTGTCCATTTATCTTTAACTCCCTTCCACTTAAATCTGCCCATTCCTAACTCGGTAGCAATAACTATCAGGTCAGCAAAAATAAAAGCGGATTGCTGTTATAAAATCAGCATCAAGTAGGAAATAGTGACCATGGCAACAGTAAATTAAAATGTATAAATGTTAGTTTTGTCAAATTTCAATAGATTTAATAAACTTTTCCAGGATACCTCAAATCAAGATTTTGGTGAAATGCTGCTATCGCTGAAAACGAACGAAAACGTGCTTAAGCGTGAACCACAGAACTCTACACTCTAACATTTTACAACATTTCTTGCATTTCAGGATCAACCGAATGAAGATCATATATTATAGATTCGAATGCTTGTACGAATTACATAAATATATACACCATTATATAAATATTTCATGGGAATGGGAGGGACCATCAGGGCACCCGATTGAAGCACTCTGGATGGGGAGAGTGGGAATGCCAACTCCCCATTGCTAACAGTTTGTGAATAGAGGGCGGGCTCTTCTCCCCGTCCATTGAGGCATCCTCATGTTAGATAGCTTGCTCTTTTGACCATTTGTTCAGTCTTGTTGTTGGAAGGAGATTCTTTATATCCCTGTGGATTCGTATAAGTCATATTGCATATCGATCCCAACCCCTTTTTGGCCCTTCATACAACGGCATGATTAGGATAATCAGAGGTTATTAAAGCTTGATCAAGTCTAACAGAGGGGAGAGCCCATTACTGTCGGACTTAGTTTCCGTGCTACAATGGGTGGTAGTACATATCATACACATCAGACTGTTTTTCATAATGTAAAATTAATGTTTTGTTAATGGGAACCTCATGCTCTCTCGTCATGCCCAGCGTACAAACAACGCGGGGAAAAATTAGAACGCTCGCTTAAACAACGTTCTAGGCAATCTTTCGCCGAAATGGTGAAAAAAGCCTCCCCATCACCCGATGCCAATACAAATCCCTTTGCTCCTCTGTCAGATGACGAGTCTGACTTTGATTTGGCTGAAGAGAGAACATCAGCCAGTTTTCCGGAAGGTGAAGACGCGTCCGCCCACGGAAAGTTACTGAACAGAAGCCCGAAATCAGACTGCCCATTTCAAGCAAAAGTGGAAAGAAGGAAAATTCAATTCCACCTGGTTTTCGTAGCACTAACTACATCCAGGACTTTCCATCTCTTCCAGGGACATCCAAAACCCCTGATGCCTCGATTTTAAGAACAGAAGCCCCTTCCTCGACTGGGCTGTTCTCATTTGATAACATTGTCGAAGGTATCTTCAAGTACCTCGAAATTTCTGACCCTCTCAAAAGCATTGTATTGGCAATGCTTCCCACAGTGAAGACTTTCTTGAAGCAATTGATAATTAAGTTGCCCCTCCTTGCAGCTATCATTTCCTTCGATGGATTATTTTCCAAATGAGGTCGGGGATTTGATCACTGTTCTGCAGTGGAATTGTCGAAGTTTTGTTCCTAATTGTAATTTTTCAAATTTTTGGCTCACAATACCGGTTGTGATGCATTTGCTATTTGTGAAACAAGGCTCTCTCCCGAAATCGATCTTCCGTTTCATGATTTCAACATTATTCGTCTTGATCGTGAGGATTCACGTGGAGGAGGAGTACTTTTGGGGATCAAAAAGTGCTACTCTTTCTATAGAGTGAATTTTCCTTTAATTCCAGGTATTGAAGTTTTCGCATGTCAGGCTATTATTAAAAATAAAAGCCTTTGCATTGCTTCCGTTTATATTCCTCCTAGAGCTTCAATAAACCAAAAACAACTCTCAGATATTTGTTCGGTTCTTCCTGCTCCGCGGTTGATCATGGGGGATTTTAACTCTCGCGGTACAGGCTGGGGAGAACTGTACGACGACAACCGGTCTTCCCTGTTATATGACCTCTGTGACAACTTCAATATGACAGTTCTTAACAACGGAATAGTAACACGTTTGGCTGGTCCATCCTCACTTGGCAGTAGATTAGACCTCACACTTTGTTCGAATTCATTATCGTTGGATTGCACATGGAATGTGATTCAAGATCCCCACGGTAGTGATCACTTGCCCATACAAATTTCGATTGCCACCGGGTTCAATCCATCGGAATCCATTAACGTCGCGTATGATCTTACCCGTTACATCGATGGGACAAAGTTCAGGACAGCAGTAGATGAAGCCGTAACGACGGTAGAAGAGCTTCCTCCGCTGGAGGAATATAACTTCCTCTCCAACCTGATCTTAGACAGCGCGCTTCAAGCTCAAACTCGACCAGTTCCAGGAACGCCATTTCGCAGGAAACCTCCTTCTCCATGGTGGGATCAACAGTGCACCGAGGTTTACCGTAAAAAGTCCGATCTCCGTAGACGTGGAACACCTGAGCACTTCGAAGTATACACGGCTCTCGAACGCGAACTTAAGAGCCTCATCAAGGCCAAGAAACGCGACTCCTGGCGAAGATTCGTGGACGGGCTATCGCGCGAGAAGATTGCGTAACCGAACTTCGAACAACGAGAGCGAAGAGTACTCGGACCAATGGATCCTCAAGTTCGCGCGAAAAGTTTGTCCAGATTCTGTGCCGGCACGGATGATTCCTCGCGAAACAACGAATTCGATAGATGAAAACAGCCAACCTTTTTCAATGGTAACTCTCTCTCTCGCACTCCTTTCGTGTGGCAATACGGCTCCAAGGGCTGATAGGATCAAGTTCAACTTGCTTAAGAACCTCCCAGACGTCGCTAAGAGGCGCATGTTGAACTTGTTTAATCAGTTTCTGGAACTCAACATTGTACCGGATGATTGAAGACGGGTGAGAGTTATTGCCATTCAAAAACCTGGTAAACCTGCATCCGACCACAACTCCTATCGACCCATCGCGATGCTATCTTGTATTCGAAAGTTGTTAGAGAAAATGATCCTCTTTCGCCTGGACAAATGGGTTGAGACAAACAACCTGCTTTCAGATACTCAATATGAATTCCGTAGGGGTAAGGGAACGAACGACTGTCTCGCGTTGCTTTCCACAGAGATTCAGTTAGCTTTTGCTAAAAAGAGCAAATGGCTTCTGTATTCTTGGATATCAAGGGGGCTTTTTATTCAGTATCTGTTGAAGTTCTTTCAGATAAACTCCACGCTTGTGGCTTTTCACCATTAATGAATAATTTTTTGTACAATTTGCTGTCAGAGAAACATGTACCGGACAACGGTTTTGTCGGTTATCGAATACGGTAGTTTTTGTTTTCAGTCAGCGGCTCGGTCGCACATCATAAAACTGGAACGTATTCAGTATCGGTGTCTTCGTATCGCGTTAGATTGCATGCACTCGACTCACACCATGAGTCTTGAAGTGCTGGCTGGCATGTTGCCACTCTTGGATCGGTTTACAGAGTTATCTCTCCGGCTCCTCACCAGGTGTGAAGTTATGAATCCCCAGGTGATCGAAAACTTTGAAAAGCTTCTCGAGTTGAATCCTCAAACTCGCTTCATGACTTTGTACCATTTGTACATAACACAGGATGTCAGCCCTTCGCCGAATATTTCCAATCGTGTTTGCTTCTCCGACTTCGATAATTCGGTTCATTTTGATTTATCGTCCTATGATTGCTCCGGTTTTGCTGCAAAGTTTGGCAAAGCATATTTGCTGCAAAGTTTGGCCAAGTTGATTCCACTAAATCGTTCTTCACTGACGGATCATTGATAGAGGAGTCAGCAGGGTTTGGTATATTTAATGAAATTTATAGCGCCAATCGTAAACTTCAAACTCCTTGTTCCGTATATGTCGCTGAATTGGCGGCAATACACTTTACGCTAGAAATTGTTGCCTCACTAACACCGGATCAGTACTTCATCTTCACGGATAGTCTCAGTTCTATAGAATCTATTCGCTCCTTGAGGCCGGTATAGCACTCCTCGTATTTTCTCATGAAAATACAGGAGCTTCTAAGTGCTTTATCTTCGCGTTATTTTATCATCACCTCTGTATGGGTCCCATCTCATTGTTCAATTCTAGGTAATGAGAGAATGGACTCGCTTGCAAAGGTGGGCGCTATAGAAGGCAATATTTATGATCGACAAATCACCTTCAATGAATTTTTTACTATTTTTCGTAAATGGAGTACAGGAGATTTGGGGCGATGGCAACATTCTATCATCCCAAAGGTGTCGAAGAAATCTTGGTTTGGAGGGATGGATGTGGGTCGAGACTTCATTCGTGTGATGTCTCGCCTCATGTCCAATCATTATTCTTTGAACGCTCATATATACCGGGTTGAGCTGAGCGCAATCTCTGTGAGTGTGGACAAGGCTATCAGGACGCAGCTCACGTTATTTGGTCTTGTGATGAGCATCGTGGAGTCAGATCTGAGCTTTATGATTCCTTTCGGGCTCAAGGTAGACAACCCAATGTACCAGTTCGAGATATTTTGGCTGTACGTGATCTTGAGTTTATGAAACTCATTTATGTGTTTTTGACTAACATTAGCCTTAGATTGTAGTTAGTTTAACCTGTATGTTTACTTTAAGTTTTTTTTTCTGTGTTTGTGTGTTTTTTTTTTCATTCTCAAAAATGTTCAAGTCAAAAGAAAACCTAAAGTTGTATAGTTATAAGTTTTTATCCAATTCCGAATTTAAAATAAACGTGCTTTGTAAACCACACTTCAAATTCCCGCCTATCTTCCCATCCATACAATTGTTATTCCTATTAACCTCGAGACGGCCGCGAGTAATCCCCTTAACATTAGTTTTAAGAAAATTGATGAATATAAATATGAAAACTTGGCTCTGTAAATTTGATTCGATTGAGCCTGTACAAATAAATGATTTAAAAAAAAAATTAATGGCAGCATAATTAATCATCAATTAAAAGAAAGATTTCATCAATAAAAAATGAAAAAAGTGCCACTAAATTATTAAGGCCTGTGTTTTTTTTTTATTGTGGTTATGCAGTTATGTAGTTATGTATTGCTCATTTTACTATTTTTATGGGAAAATCAAATAGAAATACAAGACATATACGAGTAGTTTAGTGCTTAAATTACATCATTTGGTGGAAATCAAGCCATATTTATTTGCACATATACTAATAGCTGTTGCTTTATTTGACAGATTTTCCGGTAACAATTAGATTGTCCGAAGATTGTCTCTCATCTATTATTGCTCATTCCTAAATTTTAATGCTGATCACACATTATTTGTTGGCACAGGCCCTAATAATTTAGTGGCACTTCTGTCCTTTTTTGGTGCTTTTTCTGAATTACTAAGTGCAGGTAAATATTTTAGTCGTTATTAATGTCGCGTGCTCGATAGAGGCACATCTAGCAAAACCATGCTGGAGATTACTAGGTTTTATTTTCTGATCAGATAGTTCTTTTCCATGAAGGTAGATTTCTCGACTCTCTTAGGCGTAGAATATATTTGCCACACGATTATACTAATAGAAACATGGCTGGTATCAACGAAAGTTATCAACTATATGTCTCTTTAATGTTTACTGTGGGACATATTTTTGGAGATATCCGATAAAAAAAAGCTCACTGAACTACACTGGGAGCGATTCTTATGGCATTTCTAAATTCTTCGATCCTTAGCTCATTACCCCATGCCGGAAATCAACGTCTATGGTTGTACCACGTACCGAATGGTACATGTTTATAGTAAAATCATAGAGGTTGAACAACAAGTTGCAGTGTGTATGGGCGGGTTTATCGTATTAAATACCTCGTCTGAAATTGATCCACTCCTCATGTGCTCCTTCATTATAAATGTTCCGATTGAATGCCTTCTAGTTTCGCCAGAGATTGTTTCCTCACACCGCGTGGTCTCTCGGCCTTCTTGCAGTAAGCTGATGCATTTTGAGTCACTGTAGAGAAAATCTTGTATAAACAATAGGTAATTTTAGAAGAACGAGGTAAATGACTCACATGGAATTCGAATAAAATACATCATCATTCGCGCTGTTTTCGGAAAATGACTCGTTGTAAAAATCCCTTCGGTTACGGATGCTGTCAGCTCCATAGTTTCGGTAATCTAGCGTGTTATGTTTCCTAGCATTCGTACCAGATTTGACTGAAGGTGATGTTGTGCTATTACTACGGGAGCGTAATAAACCCTTTAAACTTCCACGCCGTTTGTGCGCCGTCGGCTGATGATCATTGTTTACTGGAACTGGTTTCGAAGGTGTGAGTTTATTGGAAGAGTTTCTTTTCTTAAACAGGAAGAAACTTTTGTTGCTTCCTTCATTACTTCTTGTTGCAACTTCTTCGTCAAAATAGTTTGGGTTATCTGAAATGGAAACAATATATTAAAATAGCATTGAGTTCCGGTTAATAATGCGTAATGTCGTATTTTAATGTGTTCGATGCATTCGATGTATGAAAGAAGGCAATGACGCAAGATATAAACTAATCGAAGTCACCAAGACAATTTGTTTGAATCGGGTACTCTAGTTTGAAAATAATGTGAATCCATGTGTACAGTTGAATACAATATGAATATTCAAATAAGCACATTGCAGCAAAATGTTCCTCGAAATTTTTATCACATTCCATGTAAGAAAGTATTCATGCAACTTTTATAGATTTATTGTCAAAAACTAAAAACAAGGTTCATCTGACAAAAACCAAATGAACAGCACTATCAGAAGGGGTGGTGGGTGATCAGTTAAACAAAACATAATTGCATTAATGTTTTGGAATTGGAAACATCTTCTCAATATCATGGGATCCCAGTAGTGAACAGCAGTTTCTGCTAGAACCAAAGATGTGAAGAAGGTATCGAGAAAAAGAAAAAGTAAAAGAGAGGAAGTCCGATAGAGCTCGGCAGGTTATGAAAGTGAATAGGTGTAGTTTGAAATTGAGCGTAGGGCTTTGTTCTGGCAGTATTTCGAAGCAAACACAGACACTTTTGCCAAATGGTGACTGACTCATATTTTTTGCAGTTTGTTGTAAGTTTATATAAATTATTATTATTATAATAGCTATAAATGATAATTTAAAAGATATCGAAAATATTTCATTTGAAGAAAGAGAAGTTACATAGATAAATAATACCAGTATTCCCCCTATAAAAATTAAAAATAATACATAAGAAAATCAAAATGTTTTTACGTATATTCCTGTAGGTAAAGAAGTAAGTAATGTTTGAATAAGAAGTATAAGTCCTATTGCTAATGGGTGTTTTATTTGTATGAAAATAAATCTAGTAATAAAAGATCTTAATATACTGAATATTATGATTTCAAGAAATAGAAATAAAACGCATTGGAGTGCATTTTGGATACTCGAAGCCTTTCTATTGATGTATCGTATTTATATCAGTTCAGGATTCAGTATTAAGGAAATTTACTGAGAAAATGTAAACATCAAATAACCTTCCAATCAAAGTTTCAAATACTGTTTTGGAACACAATGACACATCCATTTCTTGATAAGATTTTAGTGTGTGGGTAAATATTGCTGGAATTTTGGCTGAAAATGGTATGGTAATAATGTTTAAACCAGCAAAATTTCAATACAATCGGTTAAAGATATGGCGCCAGAAGATGATAGAACAGATACGTAAAATAAATTTTGTGCACCCTATTTGAAAATTTATTCATAAACATATAAGAGTAAAGGATTTCTACGTCGCCAAATCCAGGTTGGCTATTCTTGAGACCGTTCAGAAGAAGAACTGTCCAAATTTTTCAAAAAGTTTCTTGTCAGGCAGACGGAATGTATCAGCGTTCCATAACATCTGGCATAAGTAACGGGCAAATGTACTAAGATTAACGGCTCCAGAATTAACATTCCTTTTGCCAGAACTAGCATTCCTTTTGCCGGAATTAGCATCCTTCCTCCGACCATTCTACTATGTTGTTTCTGTACCTAAGGAGATCTACCCTCCGGATCTACACGCCGTAATTTTACCTTATTCAGAAGTATTGGGCCACCATGACGGCAAACTTTTGCAGAACCCCTAAGAAAGAGTTGTTGAAACTGTCGGAATAACAAAGTGCTTCCATTGTTCAAACTCTCAAATTTCCAGAACCAATTAATTTTTTTCCTGTGTTCTATTGAAGTATACAGTGCTAGAAATTCTTATAAGCTCATGGTCATTTTTCTGATAATTTTTCGATTCCAAAAGTAAATGCCGTATGTTATAATTGTTTACGGTAGTGGGTCATGAGATGCGTTATTTTTACATGACGTTTTTTTTCTGTTCCAAAAGCACTTCACTGAAGAAATAAAACATTTTTTGGGATGGGAAATTCCTATAAGCGCAGCATAATGTTTATTTTATTGAAGCATGATAATCATCTTTAAACTTACAATTAGTACTTAGCTTGTTTACCGTCTTTCAGAATTGTTTCAAAAATTCGTTTTGGCATCAAATTAACAGTTTCTGTAGCATGTCGAATGGTCTTTCGCCATTCTTATCTTACGCCCGCTTGGAGCTCTCGAACCGTTCCAAACTGTCTTCCTGCGCTGTAAACCCGGCAGGCCAGGATTCCCCAAAGATTTTCAATGGGGTTTGGGGTGGGGCTTCGTGGTGGGCAGTCCAAAAGTGGGATTTTCCGCCGGGGAACCCTTTGTTTTGATTTTTTGTTTGGGGGGGGCGGGGTGTTTTTTTTTTTTTTTTTTTCAGTTCATTTATTTGTACAGGCTCAATCGATTTAACTTTACAGAGCCAAGTTTTCATATTTATATACATCAATTATCTTAAACCTAACGTTAAGGGGATAGGACCGATTACTCGCGGCCGTCTCGAGGTTAATAGGAATAACAACTGAAAGGATGGGAAGGTGGGCTGGAATTTGAAGTGTGGTTTATATAACACATTTTTTTTTTTAAATTCTTAATTGTCTAAAAAACTTAAAACTATACAACTTTTGGCTTCTTTTGAATTGAACATTTTTGAGTAAGAAAAAAAAAACACACAAACACAGATAAAAAAAAAGAAAAAAAAAACTTAAAGTAAACATACAGGTTAAACTAACTACATTCTAATGCTAATGTTAGTCAAAAACACATAAATGAGTTTCATAAACTCCAGGTCACGCAGAGCCAAAATATCTCGAACTGGTACATTGGGTTGTCTACCTCGAGCCCGAAGGGAATCATAAAGCTCAGATCTGACTGCACTATGCTCAGCACATGACCAAATAACGTGATCTGCGTCCTGATAGCCTTGTCCACACTCACAGAGATTGCTGTCACTCAGCCCAACACGGTATATATGAGCGTTCAAAGAATAATGATTGGACATGAGGCGAGACATCACACGAATGAAGTCTCGACCCACATCCATACCCCAAAACCATGATTTCTTTGACACCTTTGGGATGATAGAATGTTGCCATCGCCCCAAATCTCCTTTACTCTATTTATACTGCCAGCTAACGAGTGACTGTTGACGAAAAATAGCAAAAAATTCGTTGAAGGCGATTTGTCGATCATAAATATCGCCTTCCATAGCGCCCACCTTTGCAAGCGAGTCCGCTTTTTCATTACCCAGAATTGAACAATGAGAAGGGACCCATACAGAGGTGATGATAAAATAACGCGAAGATAAAGCACTTAGAAGCTCCTGTATTTTCATGAGAAAATACGAGGAGTGCTTTACCGGCCTCAAGGAGCGAATAGCCTCTAAAGAACTGAGACTATCCGTGAAAATGAAATACTGATCCGGTGTAAGTGAGGCAACAATTTCTAGCGTAAAGTGTATTGCCGCTAATTCAGCGACATATACGGAACAAGGAGCTTGAAGTTTACGTTTGGCGCTATAAATTTCATTAAATATACCAAAGCCTGCTGACTCCTCTATCAATGATCCGTCAGTGAAGAACGTTTTAGTGGAATCAACTTGGCCAAACTTTGCAGCAAATATTACCGGAGCAATCATAGGACGATGATGCTCTGGAATTCCACGAAGCTCTTGCTTCATGGATAAATCAAAATGAACCAAACTGCCGAAGTCGGAGGAGCAAACACGATTGGGAATATTCGGCGAAGGGCTGACATCCTGTGTTATGTACAAATGGTACAAAGTCATGAAGCGAGTTTGAGGATTCAACTCGAGAAGCTTCTCAAAATTTTCGATTACCTGGGGGTTCATTACTTGACACCTGGTGAGGAGCCGGAGAGATAACTCTGTAAACCGATCCGAGAGTGGCAACATGCCGGCCAGCACTTCAAGACTCATGGTGTGAGTCGAGTGCATGCAACCTAACGCGATACGAAGACACCGATACTGAATACGTTCCAGTTTAATGAAGTGCGACCGAGCCGCTGACTGAAAACAAAAACTACCGTATTCCATAACCGACAAAATCGTTGTCCGGTACAACGTTAGAAGATCTTGTGGATGAGCTCCCCACCAGGTCCCGGTAATTGTGCAGAGAAAATTGACCCTCTGCTGGCACTTTCGCTTCAGATACTCAATATGGGATCTCCAGGTGCACTTAGAATCGAACCAGACCCCAAGATATTTAAAGTACATAGAATGAGTTATCGGTGTACCCCAAATTTGAAGCTTCGGTTGTGCAGGGTTATGCTTCCTAGAAAAAACTACCAACTCAGTTTTCTCCGTAGAGAATTCGATACCTAGCTCGAGAGCCCAAGTAGACAAATTGTCTAAGGTATCCTGTAAGGGTCCTTGCAGATCGACCCCATTGGGTCCCGTGACAGACACTACACCGTCATCTGCAAGTTGTCTCAACGTACAGTTGTCACCTAGACAACCGTCAATGTCTTTGACATAAAAATTATACAAAAGGGGGCTTAAACATGATCCCTGGGGGAGACCCATGTAGCTAAATCGGGAAGCTGTAGAGGTTCCATGAGAGAAGCTCATATGTTTCTCTGACAGCAAATTGTACAAAAAATTATTCATTAATGGTGAAAAGCCACAAGCGTGGAGTTTATCTGAAAGAACTTCAACAGATACTGAATCAAAAGCCCCCTTGATATCCAAGAAAACAGAAGCCATTTGCTCTTTTTTAGCAAAGGCTAGCTGAATATCTGTGGAAAGCAACGCGAGACAGTCGTTCGTTCCCTTACCCCTACGGAAACCATATTGAGTATCTGAAAGCAGGTTATTCGTCTCAACCCATTTGTCCAGACGGAAGAGGATCATTTTCTCCAACAACTTTCGAATACAAGATAACATCGAGATGGGTCGATAGGAGTTGTGGTCGGACGCGGGCTTACCAGGTTTTTGAATTGCAATAACTCTCACCCGTCTCCAATCATCCGGTACAATGTTTAGTTCCAGAAACTGATTAAACAAGTTCAACATGCGCCTCTTAGAGACGTCTGGGAGGTTTTTAAGCAAGTTGAACTTGATCCTATCAGCCCCTGGAGCCGTATTGCCACACGAAAGGAGTGCGAGAGATAGTTCTACCATTGAAAAGGGTTGGCTGATCTCATCTATCGGATTTTCGGTTTCGCGAGGAATGATTCGTGCAGGCACAGAATCAGGGCAAACTTTTCACGCAAACTTGAGGATCCATTGGTCCGAGTACTCTTCGCTCTCGTTGTTCGTAGTTCGGTTACGCAATCTTCGCGCCGTGTTCCAAAGAGTACTCATCGACGTCTCGCGCGATAGCCCGTCCACGAATCTTCGCCAGTATCCGCGTTTCTTGGCCTTGATGAGGCTCTTAAGTTCGCGTTCGAGAGCCGTGTATACTTCGAAGTGCTCAGGTGTTCCACGTCTACGGAAAACTTTAAACGCGTCGGACTTTTAACGGTAAACCTCGGTGCATTGCTGATCCCACCATGGAGAAGGAGGTTTCCTGTGAAATGACGTTCCTGGAACAGGTCGAGTTTGAGCTTGAAGCGCGCTGTCTAAGATCAGATTGGAGAGGAAGTTATATTCTTCCAGCGGAGGAATCCCTTCTACCGTCGTTACGGCTTCATCTATTGCTGCCCTAAACCTTGTCCAATCGATGTGACGGGTAAGATCATACGCGACGTTGATAGATTCCGACGGATTGAACCCGGTGGCAATCGAAATTTTTATTGGCAAATGATCACTACCGTGGGGATCTTGAGTCACATTCCATGTGCAATCCAGCGATAATTAATTCGAACAAAGTGTGAGGTCTAATCTGCTGCCAACTGAGGATGAACCAGCCAAACGTGTTACTTCTCCATTGTTAAGTACTGTCATATTGAAGTTGTCACAGAGGTCATATATCAGGGAAGACCGGTTGTCATCGTACAGTTCTCCCCAGCCTGTACCATGAGAGTTAAAATCTCCCATGACCAACCGCGGAGCAGGAAGAACCGAACAAATATCTGAAAGTTGTTTCTGGTTAATTGAGGCTCTAGGAGGAATATAGACAGAAGCAATGCAAAGGCTTTTATTTTTAATAACAGCCTGACATGCGACAACTTCAATACCTGGAATTGGAGGAAAATTCACTCTATAGAAGGAGTAGCACTTTTTGATCCCCAAAAGTACTCCTCCTCCACGTGAATCCTCACGATCAAGACGAATAATATTGAAATCATGAAAAGGAAGATCGATTTTGGGCGAGAGCCACGTTTCACAAAGAGCGAATGCATCACAACCGGTATTGTGAGCTAAAAATTTGAATGATTCCAATTTAGGAATCAAACTTCGACAATTCCACTGTAGAACAGTGATCAAATCCCCGACCTCATTTGGAAAATTATCCATCGAAGGAAATGATTGCTGCAAGGAGGGGCCACTTTATTGTCAATTGCTTCAAAAAAGTTTTCACTGTGGGAAGCATTGCCAATACAATGCTTTTGAGAGGGTCAGAGATTTCGAGGTACTTGAAGATACCTTCGACAATGTCATCAAATGAGAACAGCCCAGTAGAGGAAGGGGCTTCTGTTCTTAAAATAGGGGCGTCAGGGGTTTTGGATGTCCCCGGGAGAGATGGAAAGTCCTGGGTGTAGTTAGTACTACGGAAACCAGGAGGAATTGTTTTTTCCTTATTTCCACCTTTTTTTGAAATGGGCAAGCTGGTCTTGGGCTCCGGCTCAGCAACTTTCCGTGGGCGGACGCGTCTTCGCTTCCTTGAAGCACCTTCCGGAAAGCTGAATGAAGTTCCCTCTTCAACCAAATCAAAGTCAGACTCGTCATCTGACAGAGGAGCAAAGGGATTTGTATTGGCATTGGGTGATGGTGAGGCTTTTTTCACCATTTCAGCGAAAGATTGCCTGGAACGCTGTCTTAGCGAGCGTTCTATTTTTTCCCCGCGTTGTTTGTACGCCGGGCACGACGAGAGAGCATGAGGAGGTGTTCCTTTACAGAAAGCGCATTTAGGTGTGCTGTCTGCGCAGGCGCCATCCTCGTGCTTCTCCCCACAACTAGAGCTGCGTGCCTTATTGCCGCAATGGGAGATCGTATGTCCCATCTGCTGGCATTTCTGGCAGATCATGACCCGAGGTACGAACAACCGCACAGGTAGCCGAAGTTTTCCCAACTCGACGTATTGAGGAAGGGCTGAGCCAGAGAAGGTCACCCGAAACGAATCTGATGGTGTAAACTTTTTTTCACCCTTATTGGTCGATACTGTGCCTAGTTGGCGCACATCCAGTATCTTAACTGGAGACAGCAGAGGGTTCTTAAATCGACCAACCCCCCGCTTCAGCAGGATCTCAGGGTTCACACTCGTTTCGGTGACCACACCTTCGATTTCAATACCCCGAGCTGGGATATACACCCGATACTCGAGTGTAAAAAACTGCGAGACAGCAATCTCATTTGCCTGCTTAAGGTTGGACACAACGACCCGAAGTTTATTGGGTCTCACTTTTATTATCTCGGTCACGGCCGAGAATCGTTTTGTCAGATCATTACTGATCTGATAAACGTTCAGAGGTTTCGTTTTGGGCTGAAAATAAACAACCCATGGACCAGCTGAATCATCTGGATAGGCCCGTGACCGGGCGACATTTTGAGAAACCTCATTATTTGGCGGCATGGATGAATCATCTTCCGACAAATCATCCATGTCGCACCCGTGGGAGCTTATGACGCTCAACCGCTAACGTAATTACCTACAATCAATCACAGATAAACAAACTAAACCTAAGCACACTCTCTCACACACTCTCACACACTCTCACCACTCTCACTCACTCTCCACACTCACACACACAATACGATTAAAATTAATTCAGAAGAGCGAGAAACAAAAACTTATCTTATATTTATCACTGATCTACTGCAGACGGGCGACGAATGTGCTGCTGCTGCCGAGCGACGATGTGTGGCCGCGTGTACCGGTTAGACGTGGAGCTCAGCGATGATGATAATGATGACGATGATGATGATGATGACGCTGGTCGGTGGTGGTTGGCAGATGAACGATTGCACGCTACACACGACGGACTGCTGGTGTGCGTGCCGTATGGATGCGGAGCAATATGCCTTTTAGATCGTTGCAATATTGCTAATTGCAATTAATGACGTTGTTGCACTGCTTATCACACAACTTTTTCTTCTTCAGAAACTGAATTTCACTCGCGATCGAGAGCAAATAGATTAGAGCTGAAGACTTGAAACGCCTAGTAATAGCTTACAAAGCAACGGAGAGCGGACCGAACGAACTGCACCGTTCGCTTGTTCACTGGGTCTTTTTTGCGGCGTTATCTTGTTGGAAGACGAATTTTCCATTCATTACGTCATCAGTATATGAGATCAAAACATTTTCCGGTGGTTCACGGAAGTTTGGGGTGGCAAGGGGTAATGGCCCCTTTTTTTTGGGGAAACGCTCGTTAGATTTTGGAAAAATGCTCCTGTGGTGGGTTTGCCCGGGGTAATGCAATGGTATTGTTTTTCCCTTTGGGGTGGGCGGGGGGGGGTGTTGTGTCGGGTGTTTTTTTTTTTTTAGATTGTTTTGTTTTGGTGGGTTTTTTGTTTTTTTATTTTAGAATTAAGAAAATAAAAATAAAAAATTTAAAAATAAAAAAAAAAAATATAAAAATAAAAATTATACGCCCATAAAAGAGCTGCGAGGGGGTGGAGAGCTATTCCCCTTGAAGAAAAGTTAAGACCCGTCAAAACAACCGGCAAGCGCTAACCAGAAGGTAAATACCTCCGATTGCATTATACCGGGCAAACGCATCTAAGGAGCATTTTTCCAAAGTTTAAGGAGCATTTTCCCAAAAAGAAGGGTGCATTTACCCTGCTGCCGTTTTGAGTTTTGAGAGTTCATTCTGGTGGAAATTGTCGCAATCAGCGTTTTTCCTCTGCTCAAAAAGGCGGTCCATACCATAAACCTCCCACCTCCAAAGTTTCTGCTCAATTTGACCCCTGGATTTTTTTGCAGATCGTGCCAGTAGTACGCACAGCAATCAAGTCTATCAAGGTTGAATTTCTTCACATACGACACCAAAGCTGAGCGTCTTTTCAAGGTTGTCTTGAAAGGTCTGCCCAGTGGTGAATCTCTGGAAGAAATAAAAAACGAGTTGATAAAATTACTTGGAATTAGCCCAGTCCAAGTAATTAAAAGGAAATCGAAATCCTGGCCTGGTGATTCTCGCAAAAGGATTTCTATTGATTTTTACTTAGTTCACTTCAAGTCAAGTGAACTTAATAACCTTAATGCTTTAGAAAAAGCAAGCCTTTTGCTCAATGTCCGAGTGAAGTGGGAACATTTTAGGAAGACTGGCTCAAATTTCCAAAGCCTCACCTAGTGCCGTAAGTGCCAGGGATGGGGTCACAGAACAAAGCATTGCCATATGATTGGTAAATGCATGAGTTGTGGTGATTCCTCGCACACTAAGGACGACTGTCCTGTGTAGGAAGATCCTCAAAAATAATACACGTTCCCAACCAGCTACTAACCATTTTGCAGCTGTTAACAACGATCAGCAAAGAACAAATTCCTACCAAACCGTCGGTAGAAACAGCGGACAGGTTTTTCCATCCGCAACTTTTACTTCAAATGCTCAACGAGGAGCAAATACTATTTCGATACCTACACGCACCAACAGGGTTCAATCTGCAAACCCTACTTTCTTACCTAACCGTGTTGTTAACAATGTTCTTCTTCTTCTTTAGCATTTCAAGCTTATTGCTTTGAACATTAGCGTATTGCTTGCTCTCAACTTAGTGTTCTCAATGCACTCCCACAGTTCTTAATTAAGAGCTTTCGATGCCAAGGACCATTTTTGCATAAGTATGATTGTGTGGCAAGTACAATCAAACGCTATGCCCAGGGAGACAAGAAGTTTTCCTTAACGAAAAATTCCAAGACCAGACCGGGAATCGAACCCAGCCACCTCCAGCATGGTGTTGCTTTGTAGCTGTGCCTTTACCGACAGAGCTAAGGGAGGACCCTCGTTAACAATGTTCAACATGTAAATGAACCTACCTACGCTGCCGTTGCAGCGAGTAGGAACCAAAACCAAAATTCCCACGGGACTTCTGATGAATTTGATTTAGGTAACATATCCGCTTCTAAATTAGAATTTTTACAGCAATCGTTAATCAATATGATAACCGATATGCTAAAAACTAATTCCATGTTTTAAGCTATCCAAACTGGTATTCAATTTGCAAATAATATTTTCATGACATTTTAATTCAGTAATGGAATTTAAGTCATTAAATATTTTGAATTGAAATGCTCGATCCATCAGAGATAACGAGGATGAGCTATTTAATTTTTTAAGAGTTCATAACGTGCATATTGCTGTTATAACTGAGACTGAGACTGAGACTGAGACTTATCTCAAACCTGCCCATAAGGTCAAAAGAGATCCAAATTATTTTGTCTACCGAAATGATCGCCTTTATGGAGTTGGTGGTGGCGTTGCCATCATTGTCCATAGGCGTATCAAACATAACATTCTATCTTCATTTGAAACCAAAGTTTTTGAAAATTTGGGGGTTTCAGTTGAAACGAAATTTGGCCAATTTACTTTTAGAGCTGCCTATTTGCCTTTCCAATGCACTGGCCAGCAAAAAAACTGGCTCAAGGGTGACCTTCAGAAACTTACCCGTCATAAGTCTAAATTCTTCGTTATTGGTGATTTCAATGCAAAACACCGCTCATGGAATAATTCGCAAAGCAATGCCAATGGTAATATACTATTTGATCATTGTTTTGTAGGCTACTACACTATTCAATACCCAAACAGCCCAACTTGCTTTTCTTCAGTCAGAAATCCCTCAACTATTGATTTGGTCCTAACCTAGTAGCACAATTATTGCAAATGACTTGAGATTACTTATATGTGACTCATTCTAGTCATAATCAAGTTGCTGTAACTTGTTCAGGCGGTTGTGTGCTGCTCGGGTAACTGATTCATGTCAACTTTGTAGTCAATTGATTACCCATGCTGACTTTGGTTCTGATCACCCTCCAGTTACATTTGAAATATCTCAAGATATCATTTCTTATTCCATCAGTTCTACTTTCAACTACCATAGAGCTAATTGGGATCAATACCGAACACTTATGGAATACAATTTTGATCCTTATGTTCCATTGCAAACAAGAAACTAAATTAATAATGCTCTTGGATCTCTGGCTTTCTCAATAAGTAGAGCAAGAGCTGCTTCAGTGCCAAAATGCGAGGTTAAATTCGATTCAGTTATAATTGATGACGATCTTCAGCTCTTGATTCGTCTGAAAAATGTACGTAGGCGTCAACACGTGATCTCGCTATGAAAGTCATATGGCGAGACTTACAAAAACAAATTAAAAAACGCTTCTCTGCCCTGAGGAACAAACCTTTTGAAAATAATGTGTCAAAATTAGATCCGAGTTCCAAACCTTTCTGGAAACTCTCTAAAATATTGAAAAAACCTCAAAAGCCTTTACCAGTGCTTAAGAAATGTGATAAAATTTTGTTCGCAAATGCGGAAAAAGCTCAAAAACTTGTTAAGCAGTTTAAGAGCTCCCATAATTTCAGTTTGGGTCTTACAAGTCCTATTGAGGATCAAGTTTCCAGGGAGTATCTGAATATTTTCTCACAAGAAAATATTTTTGATGATTCTTGGGGAACTGATTTGGATGAAGTAAAAACTATAACTAAAAATGATGGTGATGGTGGAATTTTCTATATCCTCATCAAAAAACTTCCTGAGAGTACTTTGTCTTTCTTGGTAAAACTATTTAACAGATGTTTTCATCTGGCATACTTTCCAGATAAATGGAAAAATGCAAAATTCGTACCTATTTTGAAGTCAGACAAAAATCCGTCTGAAGCTTCTAGCTACCGACCAACCAGTTTGCCTTCTTCAATAAGTAAGCTTTTTGAAAAAATAATTTTGAATATAATGATGCTTCACATCAAGGTATTCATAGGTATTCAACTACGCATCAACTTTTGAGAGTTACAAACTTAATTCGTTCAAAAAAAGCTAAAGGCTGCTCCACTGGAGTTGCTATTCTAGACATAGAAAAAGCATTCGACAGTGTTTGGCATGAAGGTTTGATTGCGAAACTGAAAAAGTTCAATTTTCCGCTTTATATCATGAAATTAGTTCAAAACTACTTAACTGATAGAACTTTGCAAGTAAATTATCAGAATTCTAAATCTGATCAATTGCCTGTTAGAGCTGGTGTTCCTCATGGTAGCATTCTAGGGCCAATACTATATAACATTTTTACTTCAGATCTCCCTGATTTACCTCAGGGCTGTCAAAAATCTTGCTTTGCCCAGACATTTGATGACCCAGACATTTCCGCTAAAGGAAAAAGTCTTCGTGTAGAGGCTACAAAAAGCTTGGACATTTTTACAGATTATTTTCAAAAATTGAAGATTTCTCCTAATGCTACCAAAACTCAACTTATAATATTCCCACACAAGCCTAGAGCTGCATTTTTGAAACCAAGTAATAGTCATTTGGTCACTATGAACGGAGTTTCAATTTCTTGCTCAAATCAAGTAAAATATCTTGGACTGATACTTGATCAAAAATTAGCTTTTATAGATCACTTGAGGGCATTCAAGTCAGATGGAATAAATATATAAAATGTTTATATCCTCTTATAAACAGAAAATCCAAACTATGTTTGAAGAACAGACTTCTAATATTCAAACAAGTTTTTAGACCGGCCATGCTTTATGCTGTGCCAATATGGTCTAGTTGTTGTGCTACTAGGAAAAAAGCACTTCAAAGGATTCAGAACAAAGTTCTGAACATGATATTAAAGCTGCCACCCTGGTTCAGTACTATTGAATTCCATAGAATTTCAAACGTTGAGACTCTAGAAGAAATTTCTAACAAAATAATTCATAATTTTAGACAAAAATCATTGCAATCTTCAATTGCAATGGTCAATTCTCTCTATAGATAAGAACTAGTTTTAAGAAATCAATAATTATTCTTACACGCAGGCAAAAAAACTCTGTTCAAAATACTGAACAGACAAGGTACAAATAATATTAACACAATTAGATATATATATAATAGAATATAAGGTTGAAATGTTAATTACGTAGCAGGAGCACCTAGGTTAATATATGAATGTAAAATAATGTAAAATTTGGAATAAATAACCAGTTTAAAAAAAAAGGTTGAGTTTCATTTCATCCCGAAAACACAACGTTGTTCCACTCAGACTTCCAGGACATGTCTTTTTGCGCAAAATCCGGTTTTTTGGCTTTTTTCGTATAGACCATGTGCCCGGATCCTCGCAGAATTTGCGAAACACGCCTTGTTGTGATGGGGACATCAAGTTCCTTTTTGATCGCTGAGCAATTCAAATTCCCGGTCTGACCAAGCTGAATGATGCGGTTCCGTTCACGATTGGTTATTTTCGAGTTGGCCTTGTTCTGCTTCCGTATGCTGTAATTTTCACCTTATTTCAAAAAAAAAATGTTTTGCAATGGCGCAGTTACTTAGGCTATACTTGTAATAAGGACTAATATATGTTCCTTTGACTACAAAAACAAATATGTTCCCTGTTCCCTTGAATTAATTCAGACTAGGGTTCGGTGGTAGATCTGATATCCCGAAACGCCCCACGAAAAGTTGATCTACCAGCGTTACGGGTCAACCGATTGATTCATTCCACAGATGTTCAACGCCCTCTAATAAAACCATAATGCCTTTCATTCGGCTTTTTTTTTTCATCCAATCCGGTTCAATGGTTGCTGAGAAACACGCTTTACGTGGTAATGTCACACTCAGACATTTTATGATCTCGTCGATTTTAGTTGAATGGTATATCATAAATTTACATGCGCGTTTTAAATCAAAATAAGGTTTTCGAACATTTTTTTAATCCTTTTATGTAAAAAAAAACGATATTTGTTGAAGAAATGTCTACCCAACATGTCATAATATGGCATGCACATTTCCGATCTAATGAAACATTAATGACACACATAACTGAGACCTAGGGCTCTACATCCTTTCCGGGGGTAGACGTGATCAGCATTTTTTATCCTCGGAAAATTCCACCTGCGTCGACTGGAACCAGACCCAATGGAATGAGAAACGGCTTAGAACAAGTCAACGATATCAAGAATCATGCAGGAAACACG